>NRSV01000033.1:0-374200 GCA_002286855.1 Bipolaris cookei
GTATCACTGTCTGGCGGCATTTTATTACTAAGCTTTTCTCTTAGTAAGCAGCTAGGTGGTCTGTGTGTTTTTGTTTTCGTGAGTGAGACGTGTCTTGATTAGCTACTTTACCAGCTTCTAGCTCTATAGCGCGTGGGCTGCACGACTTGGAACTAGTTGTAATCGATTTCTTAGGATGGATTTGTATATATTGAGCTAAAATTACACCTATTCTAGAAAACTCGAAGTTGGTGTTGTTGACCCGCACTAGTAATCCCACCAGTAATTACCTATTATAGACAACACGTGATTCTATCTATCAATCAAATCAATCAAATCAATCAATCGAGGCCTCTAAAACTTGATTGATTGATCCTTCAGCAACTCCGAAATTGATTTGATTAATTGACTCGAAACAATCAAAAACGATCAATCGAATCAACAGATTGATTGTTCCCTAGTCTGGGTAGGGGTGGCTGGGAGGGATTCGATGTCCATTTCTCTTTCGATTTGATCCTCTGGACCTCGGCTTTCTTGTCTATTCCTTTGGGTGTTAGCTGCTCTAGTGTCGCTGTCAGGCGGCATCTTATTAGTTAGCTCTTAGTCAGCTACAGAGGTGGTCTGTATGTTTTTCTTTTCGCGGATGAGATGTGTCCAAATTAGTTGCTTTTACAGCTTCTAGTTCAACAGCGCGTGAGCTGCACGACTTGGCACTGGTTGTAATCGATTTCTTGGGATGGATTTGTATATATTGGATAGAAGTTACACCTATTCTGGAAAACTCGAAGTTGGTGTGTGACGTGGCTTCCTTTCTAGCTTACCGGGCTATTCGCAGAAGTGTACTGTCACAGAGGAGCAGAGGGGTGTTAGAGGAGAGTTAGTCAACAGTGTTAATAGAACGAGCGATAGCACAGTTAACAATGCACTTTTTCGAGCCGGAGGCCGATATGCTACAAGTACGAGAGCTGCAGAGTGAATGCGCATTACGCTTTTCTATATGCAGGCACGTTGTGGACAATCCGAGGGTCTGGGTCTGAAAGAGAAAGCGCCCCATTACACCGTGCGTCCCAGCACGTAGGGATGGACGTTACGGCTAGAGTATCATCTTCGCCTATACTATTATTTGAAGGCAACGCGGATGCAGACGATACCGACTAGGCGCTGTGCGAATACTAGTCAATCGGAGACCTCATAGAAGATACCAGCATTACCACAGTGCTAAGCGTAGATTAGCAGCAAAGGAAAGACATACAAGGATAAGCTAAAGCTCCAAACATAACTTTCTAGAAGCAGAGCTATAAGTGCTAGAGTTTTCCTAGTACATCCGCGCTACGGGAGCCCTCCACGACGTGGAAGCGCTTGCTGGTGCTATCGCTTCGTACACCCGCAGGGTTTCACTTTTATACAACGACGAACTGGCGTCTGTTTCTAGTGTGAGACCCTTGCGTTTACGACTACGCTGCCTCTTCTTTGCGGCAGCTTCTTCTTTTGCAGCACGCCTTGCCTTCGCCTTGCGTAGCACGACTGGCCTGGTGGATCGACGAGCTTTAGCTTCGTTGTTTATCTTGAAAAGAGATTGGTTGCGGTCCTTTAGAACGACTTGCTCAGCAAACGAGATCTGAGCAGCATTTGCGAGTTTCTGTATACGTTTCTTTGTCTCGTCGGCCAGATGGGTGTCCTGCTTAATCGTGTTATGTAACGATGTAAGCGCTTCCGCTGTCACTGGTGTTACTGGCGGCATAGGCATTTGAGGCGTCGTGTTATTCTCATTAGTGCTTGCAATAGTGGTTCCTGGAACGTCAACTGCAGCTAGAGGCTTTGGGATGTCTTTCAATGCTCTATTTGGATTAAAAGGGTACAGGCCGGTTGCAGACCACCCAGGCCTGATATTCCTTGGGGTTAATGCTCTTTCCCTGGCAGGACGGTATGAGTAGGTGAAATGCTCTTTGCCGACTATGTCTACGCCTCCTCGGTTCAGTCGTTCAACCTGGTCACGGTATGCCGTTTTCAAGGGTACGAAAGGCCCAACATCGCAGGGTTGTAGCTTATGAGATGTGTGAGCGGGCAAACGACACAGAATGATGTTGTTAGTAAGACAGAACTCCAGGATCTCAAGCGTCTCATGGCTCCCGAAGCCATCGCACACCAACACACGTGGCTTTTGGTTAGCTTATGTTTTAGTTTGAGGATCGAACACACGCGTAAGCCACTCTACACTGATCTTAGAGTCGTTGTACCCGTTCTCAGAGTGCGCATAGTGCCATCCTGGCGTCTTGTGAGTGGTCCAATTGCTGCGGTGGGTTGAAGTGGGCCAGATAATCAGCGGTGGCAGTGCTCTACCATCTGCACTTACGCATTCGACTGCGGTGACCATCGTCCGTTTCACGCCTCCACCTCTATAGTTCCGCCGGCCATCCTTACCTACCAGGACCTTAACCGAACCAAGCATGCTTAGCATGACACCAGTCTCATCCATATTATAGACGTTTTCTGGGAGGATATCCAGATTCTGCAGTACCTGTCTGACCACATCAAACCACTCGACTATCTTGTCATATACCTTGTTCTCGTGACGCTTCCAGTCTATCGATTTGACTTTTCTCGTTTGCAGCTCAGGGTGCCGCTCGGCGAAGGCTTTCGGCCAGTTCTTGCCTGGGGGCTTGATTGGTTGCGTCTTCGTAGACCGCTGACGGACTATACTAAAAGCTAAGAAGCAGATGAACTTCATTCACATTGGGTGGCCAAGGGTGGAGATCAGTAGCAAGAACTAGATCAGACCTTTCTCCTCCTCTCGGTTGAGGTACTGCTGGCTTCGAGCCTACTGGCTTCGAGCCTGCTCCTCCCGCGAGCGTCGTCCGTTACGCCAATGGACCAGGGTGGAGATTGGGACATTGCTGTGTTCTGATCGAGCAGCAAACGTATCGGGCACGCCTGCAGGCAGAGCCTGCGCCAGCGCTCGGCTAGCTGGGTCCATGGCAACGTATGTGGAGGGAGGAGGGCTGGCTCGCACAAAACACCAACAACGGCCTCACCTTCTACACGGTCGGCTCCTAAGAATAACTAGCAGGCGTAGCACGCGAGGTGAGAAGCTTTGAGAAGCATGCGCCATAGCTTGAGCGATTCGAGCATAGCGTATGTGTACAGTATAGGACGCTGAATATATATAAAACGTGCTTTCTCAGCACGTGAACGTTGCTTGTTCAAATGCGGGAGCTTGCTTAACTCCGTGGATGATTCCGGACGAGGTCTTATGGGTCACTACTTGACTTCGCAACCTAATCGTAGCTGCTAGACATACTGGCGCATATCCTAACATCTCCGAGATAGGGCTTATTGTCGTATTGAATAAGAAGACAGGGGTAGGTCGTATTCATAGTGGACGGCGCTGCACATAGATTCCTTGTAACGTCAACCAAGACTGCTGTAATCTTGCTTTCTAATGTTTGAGATAAGTTTGACTACGTACCGAGTACATTATTGGATTATTCTGAACTCGATAGGATAATGGGCTGCTGATTGGTGTTACTGGAAGATCTTCATGACTCTGCGCGGTGGGATGTTCTACCCACGGGGAGGGAGGTTAATGCAGCGTGTTTAGGCGTGCAACCGACCTTTTTTTTCTTGGGAGAGTGATCGAGATAAGCGGGTTCGGTATTCTCGGGCGCACAGGCGTGTGCGAGCGGCCCTTGAACGGTTAAACGGTTTTTTTCTTTCAAGGAACTACTAGATTTTGATCCTTCCATTCCTTCCTTCCTTCCCTTCCTTCTTGTCTTTTTTTTTTGCCCTCTTGCTCTTTTCGAAATAACGCAGACCTTGATGCGCTGGCACAAGGAAATGTTTGAGTGAGACTGGGGGAGGGGGATAACGCAAAAGCGTTAGTGGGGATGATGGGGGCCTCGCGGTAAGGCACCCGATGAGGGAAGAAAAGGGCAAACCGCATTGTCTTGTGGCGCGCCCGCCCGACGATGCCCGGAATCTTGATTAGAGATGGAATGTCGTGCTTGTATAGGTTCCAATTGGCTCTCCTCCCCTCTCCCCTGTCGTTCAACTGAGTGCGAGCACCGAGAGATGGTAAGGATATATTTGTAGGGGGGGCCCTGCATGTTTTCGTCATGTTGTTTGGGACTTCACCGTCTTTTTCTCTTCCTTTTCAGATATACTTTAAAAGATACTCTTGTTGCTACTCTCTCCTGTTTCTGAGGATACTACTTCTTTTGTCGCTTTTTTGCTGTGTGCGGAAATCCAGTCATTCAGAGTACGGGGCTCTACACGAAATTCATTCATCATTCACCAACATGTCCGACCCCAAAGCGGCCGCATTATCTACTGCTGTTGTCATCATCACTGTGCCATCAGGCTAGCACATCAGCTACATGGAAGATGTTCGGGCAGTCGTATGCGATGGCGAAGATGGCACCGTTTTACAGGGCGTAGTCCCTCTGGAAGAAGAAGGGCCTTGAAGGAGTGAGGTGTAAGACTCCAGCCATAGTGGCGCCGATGGATCGCAACAAACAAAGCTGGCGCCCATCCAGTAGGGGTCTGTGGTTGTAAATTACTATCTCGCATTTTACCACGATATTTCCGGATAGTAGCTTTCGGTGCAAGCTACTACCAGTCTTGGGTGTGGGGAGCGGATACTTGAATTGAACATCGACAATACCGGCAAAAGCATATTTCTCAAGCATGGTGAAAGGATAAGATCAAATATCATTCCAGTTGTGTGAGGTTGTTGAAAGACATTGTAAAAGCAGGACAGAGTGTAGTTTTGGTGAAACTGAGGAAGGGGGATTGAGAAGGAATTGTACTTATACGACAACAGCCATGCCACACAGATGTTTTCGAAGAAGAGTGGCAAAGACGACACTATTGGGTCAATTGAAATGCAGAGAAGGCACTTCATCCATGCTAAGGAGGGAGTGTATTGGAAAACTCAAAGTACAAGAACGGACCAAGATCAAAATCCTGGACTCATTCAGTTTGAATAAAGGAATTCGCTGCCATCGCCATCAATAGCCTGCACTTATTTCATACTCTGGATATTATGAGAGAAGCAATCAAACAAAACAAAACGCCGTCTTGCTGAACCACGAGTCCCTACCATCCCTCCGTCCAAATCGGGAAGAGTGATATCAAACGCCGCCATAATATCATGATGTGGAGCCCCATGAGCCGTGAAACTCAGGGAGATCGAACATTTCATCGGTGAGCTGTGTTAAGATGTAAAGGGAAGTGCTTTCAGGGTGGAAAGAAAATTATAGTACAATGCAAATGCCTAACGCAAGACAAAGGGGGTACACCAAACTTGTTGGAATGTCTGGAGTCCAATGGATATGGTGCAAAGCATCCGCTTCTGAAAGTCCTATGAAGGGGAAACGAAGCTGGAAACAGTTCAGTTGATGACAGTTGTCGTGACTAGTGCTCACATCGGTGGGTAGGCACGAACCAAATCGATGCGTAACCAGAATTGTGACCAAGACGAAAGAGAGCCTGCGGACCGTGACTTTGGGAATTCAAGGGTAAATGTAGATCATAGCAGCAGATTAACATCTTTGGAAGCTTCCCAAATGATCAGGATTCCAGGAAAGCGTCCGTCTCTTTCTCTAGCTCCTTGCTCCAGAGGTACTCATGGTCGGGCTCAATGTCGGGGTCTACAGGAAGGTAGACATCCTCCATGGTTGGGATCTTGCAGACCTGATCCATAGGGTACTGCTCAATGGCAGGGAGTTGGCTCCATGTGAGACCCGGAGGACCTGGTTCGCGGGGCAAGGGGAGGAAGCGGCCAACGCCCGTCTTGGCCCGATCGTCACCCTCCCACCTCATCTCAGGGAAGGAAGGCCAGGGCGCAACCTCTTCCTTCCCGTTCTGCCAATCCTTGCACCATATCGTCTGCTCACCAAGGGCACGACCAGAGTTACCAACCTCGTCAAAGTTGCCGTTAAGGCCGCAACGACGCAAGAAGGCCTGGGTTTCTGTAGGAATGGCTGAAGAATATTCTCCAGCTTCTTCTTTCACCTCGGCTTGACGTGCGAGCTTGTTGGATTCTGACGCAGCCATTGCTTCGCGATGTGCAACATAGTCGCTGAACTTCCACTTGGCGACATCTGAGTTCTTGAAGAGACGACGCATTGAGTTGCGAACCGTGAGAAAGTCTTGGTGCATCTGAGCATCGGGAGCCAGTGGTGGGTTGCGGTTGCGGAAACATGCAGAACCACCTCTACCAGTGTGAGCAGCTTCTTGTCGGTAATGGCCATGAAAATTGCGTCTAGGAGAACCGTATGGCCTGTTATCATTGGGATACCTTGAACCACGCTGGAAAGGATGGCTGTGGCCCACTCCGTGGCCTTGGTAGAAGCGAGGGTGTTCATCAGTGATGCTCAGGCTGTTCAATTTGAAAGTCTCTAGGCTTGCGGGATTACTGAGAGGATGGTTGTGACCCGCTCCGCTGCCTTGGTGGGAGCGGAGATGTTCATCTGTGATGCTCAGATTGCTCAAGGTGAAAGTCTCCGGGCTTACAGAACCGCTGAGAGTTGCCACATAATCTTGGTTGGAGTAAGCATCCCAAGCCTCGTTGTCATGAAGGGTGTCACAATTTCCTGTATACAGCGGTGATGTCACCTGGGGTCTGTTGATGTCGAATGGTAAATGGTCCTCGGTTTTGCCTGGTCTCTTGTCCTTGGCAGGGTTGACAGAGTCTGCCATTGGAGTTGATCTGGAATGATGGCAGATTTCTGGAGAGGGATAGAAGTATGTAAGTTTAGACGTCGCTAGTAACACGCTACTCTCGAGGAAATTTCCCAATATCTTCAAACTTTACACAACTGTTGTTGAATAATGTAAGAATTGAGTGTATTCGGAAAGAAGAGAAGTCGTAGATCAATTTGTGGTATCCAAATGCTCTCACGAACTAATGATAGTGAACACTTTGGCGGTGAGGGAATGTCAGAATGCAATGTACGCACTATAACTGTTCTTGTGGGTGGTTAGCTTTCATTCACTTGCTTTGCAGTGAAATCATAGCGAATACTTCACCGCCTGCCAAGTTGCAGGCAATGTGAGCATGTTGCCCAAACATGTGATGTGTATTTTGACCGCGAACAAGACACTCCCCCCACGCTCAAACACACCAATGGGCGATGAAGTGAGTTGTCACACCCTTCGTCCATTGGTGAGAGCCATGATGGGTTGCAATGTCGTCCCTGTCACATACCTGAGAGTCCGGACCTCACGAAAGCAGGGAGTTTCCTAGATGGGGAAGAGGATGAACGGATGTTCGTATTCTTGTGAGGTTGATCGCTACCTGATGTCAATGACTGTTTTCAGTGGATTTGCCTAGCAAGAAATGTGGGTGATGAGTCAAGGATGCACCATGTGTTTGTGTGGATTTGGAGTATTATATTTCCAGCAGCAGTCTGTAGCAGTGGTCACAAGACTAGGATATGAATATGCCTGCTTGATGAGCGGCGTATCTAGCGGTGCGTATATGGGCGTTGAGAGCGGTAGTCTTGTGACTGGCGCAGTCAATAAGGGAATTGGGGTGGGTTATGGCTATTGCGAAACTGAATGAGAGTCAAAAAGATCTTCTGGTGCATTCAAAGGACTCAAATCCCGAAATTCGACGATGAGGTTTCGACAGTGGGCTGACAAGAGGCGTGCATGGGATAGAAGACAAGTATCAAGTGGTAGGAAAAAGTGTTGTTGTCGCCACAGAGCGCGCAGCCTGTAAGAGCAGGCAACAAAGGTAATGGTCAGAGTGCTGTATAATACACCAGAAATACGTAAGTTGAAATTTTTCAGCCTGCGCTCACCTCGCTGTCTCTCACTACTCACCCTTCACCTTGCATGGCGAGTTGGGAGAATTGAAAAAAAGAAGGGCAGGTAGCGACAAGCGCTATGGACTCGGGTGATCAGCAGAGTGAGACTGGAGAGTGTAGACAGAAAATAGGGCGCGCTTGGATAATGGACAATGAGGAACAGAAGGCAAAGCTGGCAGAAAAGCGATAGGATGTATTGTTATGTGTCACTGAGAGCGTGGATATGGCGAGTGTGTAGACAGACAGTGCAACCGCGACCAGGTGAATGCCTGAGCTGGAACAAGAAGCGAGTTTGCATGATATGTCCTTGAAGATGGCCATCTCGCGGATCTGACATGAGATATGAATGCCTTGTAAAGCACTTGGGTATACAAGACATGAGAGATGAGGTTGGAAGCAGAGCAGCGCCATGTTTGAGGCTCTGTGGGTGCCAAGGCGTTGATTGGGCAGGAGCGATCGATGGCCGCGCACGGGGCCGCGCACGGGGCCGCACCTTCCCCACGAGAGCGCTACGCCGCAGCCACGCATCAACAGGGGAGTGTGTGGATGCGAAGCCATCGTCGTGTATTTACGGTTCTCGCTCGGGCAACACAGGCGCCTGGCTCTCGAATTGATGCCGGGGCTATTTCGAGCATCAGCGGGGCATCAGCGGAGCATCAGTGGTGCACAGAGGATCAGACCGAATAGGCCACGAGGAACATGCTGGGGGCTGAAGCAGGAGGGTCGACATAGACGATGGTATGACGTGTTGCGCCATGCAAAGCGCAGAAAACAGGGCATGGCGGCGCCACAGCCAGGCCCTCGATGCGGTTGCCATGCGGCGACAGAACAAAATGGCGGCGACGCGCATCTCTGCCGTGCTTCGAGCACCTCCTCTGCCACCGACCGACACCCAGAGGTTGTGTTTCCCTTGCGCTTGACAAGATCCTCATTCTGCGCTGGCCGCCGCCAACAACCAGGGCGAGGGCTCTGCCCCTCGTCTCGGCCACCGTGCGCACGCCCGTGAGCGCAAGCCGTGGAGCAAACGACAACACCCCAAACGACAAGTCACGACAGCCACTCAAGCCCCAAGCAGCTCACGCCGACAGACGCTGCTGTTCTAGCGCCTTGTTTCGAGCCCTCACCAGCCCGGCCAGCGGACTCGCAAACGACTGGCCGGCAGTGGCTTGCTCCACTTCTGCGGGCGCCTATTCGGGCCACAGCCCTACCGACAAGTGCTGCTTCTAACTTGAGCCTCAGCAGCCTGTATGCACTGCCGAAACATTCTGGTCGTGCAGGCCTCTTCTCGTGGTGCCATTGGTACCCGGTCGGGGGCCTGCTGCTGGTCCTCGCTCACTCGCGGTACGTCGAGCCTGTTCATTCTCGTCACTGTCAAGTAGATATTCATTCGTTCCGTCTCTTCCTACCAAACCCACATTCACCTACTACCCTTTCACCTTCCGTTTCCTTTATTGCATTGTACGGAGCGTTGGTCTCCTTTTTCTATTGTCCTCTATTGTCTTACATTTCACTACTTCCGCCTAATTCCATCCTCTACCTCGCCACCTACCCGGGGTAGATATTCAAGATCTAGCTGGCCTACATCGACAACGGCGCTTTTGCCCATCTTGCTCTCCAACCTACCAGCCATACGATCCTCTTCCCATTCTAATATCTCAACCAGACCTGCGTTTCGCAGCCATACATGTTCGCTATGGCTTCCTCCGCGAACCAACAGCAACCCTTCCCACCTGTGCCTCCATCAATGTCCGCTGGCGATAGTCATGAGATGCGAGACTACTACCCACCGCAAGATGCACCACGACCTACAATAGACCAAACACCAAACTTCAAACCATACCTCGGCCTTCGAGCTAGGCTCTCCCAGATATGGATCAACCGCTGGACTACTCTCCTGCTCCTTGTCCTTGTGCGACTACTCATTGCCATCGCAAGCACTGACTCAAGCCTTGTTTCTGCCCGTCGGGAAGCCCTCAGTGCCTGCACCCAAGTCGAGAAGATTGGCAGCTCCATGGCCTCAATGCCCCACTACATGTCCTCCGGCCTTAACGAACTGACAGCTTCTGGAGTTGAAAAGGCAGTCAGTGGCCTCATGACGATGCTCGAGATGACAGTCACTGGTGTCGAAGAGATAGTCCTCTTTGTCATTAATATGATGACAAGTACCTATCTCTGCCTCATCACCCTTGCCATCAGTGGCAGTCTGCACGCCGCTGTCGAAATCGTCGAGACTATCAACAAGAAATTGAACGAGACCATCAACTCGGTCACCGAAGACATAGGTGACGCTGTCAAGTCTGTTTCCGATAGCATCAACTTCATCATGGACAAAATCAACTTCAACACTCCGGATATCAACAAACCGACAATCAACCTGGACGAGCAAATCAAAGAGCTAAAGAGCCTTGAGCTGTCCCCCGACATGGCAGAGGGCCTCAGGAAGCTCAACCAGTCAATCCCTGATTTCAAAAACGTGCAAAACTTTACCGACAACATCATCCGCACGCCTTTTGAGGAAGTCAAGAAATTGATCAGGGGCATGAACACATTCGAGTTCGACCGGTCCATTCTTCCAGTGCCACAGAAGGAGGTACTTACCTTCTGTTCTGAGGGCAACTCAATCAACAACTTTTTTGATGATCTCATTGAGTTGGCTTACAACGCACGGAAGATCGCTCTTGGTGTGCTCATTGTTGCCGCTTTCCTTGTTTGCGCGCCCATGGCTTGGATGGAAATGCGCCGCTACCGGAAGATGCAAGAGCGTGCTGCCCTCTTCGCAGAGGGTCACGAAGGCATGGACGTTGTCTATCTTGCATCCCGCCCAACTTCTTCCGGCATTGGCCTATGGTTCGGTAGGCACTTTGGCTCAGCTCGCCGACAAGCCGTCATGCGCTGGGCCTGGGCGTACGCCACCTCCGTCCCCATGCTGTTTCTGCTATCTCTGGGTCTCGCTGGCCTCTTTGCATGCTTCTGCCAATATCTTTTGCTCAAGGCCATCGAGGACAAAACCCCAGAACTCACGGGTCAAGTCGCTGACTTTGCTGGAAAAGTTGTCATCTCGCTCAACAATGCATCCATGGCATGGTCCAACGGTGTCAACAGCGCCTTTGGTGACTTGGATAGCAAAACCAACTACGACATCTTTTCCTGGGTCAACACCAGTACGACTGCAGTCAACGAAACTCTGAATGCATTCGTCGACCAGATGAGCACCACGCTCAACGACACGTTCGGAGGCACTGTGCTTTATGACCCCATCAAGGAAGTACTCAACTGCTTGATTGGGCTGAAGATCGCTAGCTTCCAAAGCGGCCTCACTTGGGTACAAGAGCATGCGCATGTCCAGTTCCCTGGCGTCGCTAATGACACCTTTTCTCTTGGTGCCCTTGCCGAAAAGAGCGACTCAGACTCTGCCTCCAAACTTCTAGCTGACCCCAGTGGCAAAACAAAGGATGAGATCACTGAATCAGTTGAGCGCGTTATCGCCAAGCTCATGAGTGGCATTCAAACTGAAGCGCTCATCTCCACCGCCCTAGTTCTAATCTGGCTTCTTGTAGCCATCGGTGGTCTCGTCTACGCCTCAACTCATCTCTTCCGTCGCGACTATTCAGAAACAGGACGAAATCCATTTGCTGTCAATCCTGCCATGGACCACGAGTCCAAGCTTGCCGCCGATTACCCTACAACCGCGCCACCGCAATACGTGCCCAACGACTATAATGTCAACAAGGCAGCACCCTATACGCTTGCACCCCGGCCTTTTTCAACATTCGACCATGAGAGTCGCGTTGAGCCTACGACAGAAAAGGTCGGCCGTGTTAGTGCACATGCGGTGACTGAATCAGCGCGGCCAGGACACTTGCGCACGAGTAGCCATGGACAACTTGCCGATCCCTCGCCTGCTGACGACCGTACTGGTCCCTTCTCGAACCAATATGCGCCGTCGCCTTATCCACAGGAAAAGCAGCAGCAGAATCCGTTCATCTAAGATCCGTATTTGTCGAACAACAGTAACCCAGTCTTGAACCACCTGACCTTTCGGCTTGCCTTCTGAGTCAACCGGTCCAAGGCTGGGATACGCTACTAGACAATTATCGACCTGACCGACCTGCGATGAGCCGTAATTGCTCAGACCGAAACTTGCGATTGAAGTTTTCTTCCCCCTTCTCCGTAATGATGTGGGAACACTCTCCAGAGAAGGGGTTTGGGCACATGTTTTTTGCGTTGATGAAGCTTGCTTCTCCGCTCGCATGTGTCGGTGTTTTGATTTCACATTTTGGTTCTTTTTTCTTTCAATATACCCAGCCAATATGTATTTCTTTGTGTTTGTTTGTCTTGTGTCACTGCTCTCTCTTGCGGGCTGCGCGTTGGATTGATATCCCCTCATCGCGAAGTTTGACAGCGAAGCTCTGCAGACGACTATCCCTACGTCAAACCTGCACGCAGTCTCCTTGTCTCCTGAGACAGCATCTGCGTTGTCTGCAGATGTCTCTCCATCAAATGATGAGGTTTGTGCATATCTCCTTGAGTATGTCTGTTCCCGAGGTCCCTTACGCCCGATTCTCTATTCAGACCTCCTACTTTCTATTTCCCTTGGCCAACATTGCTACGCCTCGACGCTGCATCACCGCCGCAACGCGCCTTGCCGTGGCTTGCCCGCTTGCCGCGCTGTACAGGTGACCTCTTGGCGTACATGGTGTTGTCGTCCAAGGACGCAATAGAGTAGCGATGTGTGCTGAATATGATCCGGCAATATGTTGGATATGACTCGCTCATTCGCCACGCCTCTCTCTCTCTCCCATTCAACCCACCGGCCCACTTCTGGAATTTGTATGCTTTGCACCCGTTGCTTGCGGCTGTTGTTGGGGGGAGAAGGGGAGAGGTTGATGTGCTGATTGGTAACAAGCGTTGTGCTTTCCTCCTATTTTCCTTGCTTTCAACGTTTTTTGAGAGGACCGCGTTGAAAGATTGGGTAAATGTGTTGACGTTGAAAGTCGACATTTTTGTGTTTGTTGTACGGGTGGAAGCATCCTCGTCCCTTTGGATGAAGGGTTGGTTTTTGCGTTCTTTGGAACGCCGCCTGAGTTGATCCTGTGAGGCGCTTGCGCCCGGGACTTGTTTATGCATGCGTTTTAGGAACGGTGGTGGTGGCGAATGGCCCTTGAATGTGCCTACTCGAGTGGCGTGTCAGTGGGTGTGAAAATGGGGGGATGATATAGAATGGCAAATGCTCTCCCTGATCGTGTACTCCAGAGTTTCTGATTGAAATCACTTTACACATAAACACACTCGCTCATGCAGCAACGCCCATTCTCATTCTGTTCGCCGCTCTACTGTGCCCATTAATCGGGCAGAGCACCTTAGTTAGATTAGGTAGAATACCAATACAAGTATCTGGTCTTAAAATCGCCCTTTTGCGGTAATACTTCTAGATGCGATTCAATCAGCTATTGGAGCAGTACCCGGCGTATGGTATGCTCGAGTGATGTGGCTGCACGTGGCTGGACCCTGGCCAAAGCTCCGTGGCCATGACGATGGACCGCCCAGCTCAGGCACTGCCCATGAAGCTCTCGGTGCGTGCAACAACAGTCGCATAGCAGCGACAACATCCAGGCCCAATGAATCAGCCCTTGGAATAATAGCCACCATGCTCTCTGCTTTCACTGCCCGGCCTATTGTCGAGCTTAAACAGCGCGACAAGTCCAAGATCGAATCGATCCTCGCATATGGTAGAGAGTGCCTCTGTACAGCATTTGGTCCACTTGGCTAACAACGCAAGGCGATCGCGTGCTTGTGGGACTCAACACGGGTTCCTTGCGTATATACCGTGTAAATGACCAAGCCGAAGACGTCGAAGCCGAGCAACAGCAGAATGGCGACCAGAACGGCCAACCGCAACAGCCCCCGACACCCCAGTCCAAGCCCGCAGACCTTCTCCGTGAAGAAGAGAAGTTCTCGCGCCGGCCCATCCAGCAGCTAGCCATCATCAAGGAAGCTAACATCCTCGTCTCGCTATCGGACAACTATGTCTCGATCCACGACATCCAAACGTATGCGCTGCAGGAGAAGCTGGAAAAGACACGAGGCGCCACTACGTTCGCTGCGGCTAGCAACATTGTCAAGGATCCATCGACTGGGATTCCGTCGATTGTGAGCCATTTGGCTGTTGCGGTGAAGCGAAAGATTATACTATGGACGTGGCAGGATATGGAGTTGACGGGCGATGCTGTGGAGATATCACTGATTGCGTCGGTCAAGAGCTTGACGTGGGCTACCGGCACTAAAATTGTCGCTGGCATGGACCCGGGCTTTGTCATGGTCGATATTGAGACACAGGAGGTGCAAGACATCATCAAGCCAGGTGCACTCGCAGAAAACGGAAGTCAGGGCGGGGCGCGCTTTGGCGCAGTGTCATCTTCGGGCATGGGATACATGGGCATGGGCAGCTGGGTACCGAAGCCTCTGGCAACACGGCTTGGAGAAGGCGAGATGCTGTTGGCCAAGGATGTCAACAGCTTGTTTATTGACACGGATGGCAACGCCCTTGACAAGCGGCAGGTGCCCTGGCAAACTGCCCCTGAGACTATTGCCTACTCGTACCCATACATGCTTACGCTACAGCCGCCTTCAAAGGGAAGTTTGGAAATCAGGAATCCGGATACACTTAGCCTGCTACAACTCATCCCGCTGCCCAATGCCAACTTCCTCCATGTACCCCAACCCAACATTAGTCTGGCCCATGCGGGTAAAGGCTTCTTGGTCGCCAGCGATCGATGTATATGGCGGATGGGAGCACAGAGCTATGAGACGCAGATTGATGAACTGGTCGCTAATGGACGTTATGATGAGGCGTTGAGTCTCCTCAATATGCTCGAAGACACTCTGCTTCTGGACAAAGAAGAAAGAATACGTGAAATTCAGATACTCAAAGCACAAGCATTGTTTGATCTGAAGAAGTATCGCGAGGCAATGGAGCTCTTCATTGACGCAAAAGCGCCGCCCGAGCGCGTCATTGCCCTGTATCCAAGATCGATTGCTGGAAACTTGGCGCCGGAGGAGAGTGCCAAGGGCGATGGAAGCGTTACAGAGGAGGAAGAAACAAACGGAGAGAAGCCTACAGAGGAATCTGAAGAAACGACGGCTCCTGCATCAGCAACGATTGGGCGATCGATGATGGGCCGATTTGGTGTTGGTGGGCATAAGAAGGTCGACTCAGACACTGCCTCTATCCGGGCTGGTGTTGTCAAAGACGAGGCAGTAGCAGAGAAGGGCAGTATCAAGAAGAGGACAACGGATCCAGCCCAGCCCGACAAAGCAGTGACGGAGAAGGAGTTCAAAGACTCTGTGCGTGCGTTACAGTCATTCCTCACGCAATGTCGCGTGCAGATTAAGCGCTACATTGACACAGAGGGGAACTTGAAAGAACCCTTGCCTACGCCTAGCGGCAGCCAGTTAGAGGCTGAGAAGCCACCTTTTCACATTTTCATCGAAGAGACTTCATTGCAGGGCCCTGTAGACTGGAAGGCCAAACTGCTCGAAGTGGCGCAGCTGGTGGACACGACACTGTTCCGGGCGTACATGATTGCGAATCCCAGTGTAGCAGGCTCGCTATTCCGTCTACCTAACTTTTGCGAGCCGGACGTTGTCCAGGAGAAGCTGTATGAGACGGGTCGATACGCAGATTTGATTGACTTTTTGCATGGCAAGAAGCTGCATCGACAGGCACTGGAATTGCTGGAGAAGTTTGGCAAGAACGAGGCAGACGAGGAGGTTTCGTCTGCGCTGCAAGGACCGCAGCGTACGGTGGGCTATCTACAGGCGTTGCCGCCAGAGCTAATTGATCTCATTCTCGAGTATGCCGAATGGCCGCTGCGGGTGAATCCCGAGCTCGGGATGGAGGTGTTCCTTGCAGACACGGAAAACGCGGAGACGCTGCCAAGGGACCAGGTCCTTGAGTTCTTGCAAAAGATTGATCTTAAGCTGGCGGTTAGGTACCTAGAGCATATTATTGAAGAGCTCAACGACCTCAATGTCGACTTTCACCAGCGGCTGGTTGATTTGCTGCTGGAAAGACTGAAGAGTGGGGATTTTGCCAACGAGGAGGAAAAGGCGGATTGGAGGGAGAGACTGCAGACGTTTTTGAAGAAGGGCAATGCACAGTACAACCGGTATCGTGTGTTTCAGCAGCTTCCGGCTAACGGTATGTACTGTGGTTGGAAAATTGATTTGGATTGCACAGAGACTGACAGCGACTATCAGATGCGGATTACTATGAAGCACGCGCGATTGTGTTGAGCAAGATGGGATCGCACAAGCAAGCATTGGCAATCTATGTGTTCCAACTGAAGGACTACAAGAAAGCCGAGGAGTAAGTCTAGACGTGGAACTTGTAATGGTTACAAAAAGTTAACATGTTGTAGATACTGCAACCAAGTCTACACAGCACCGCCATCGTCTCTCCCACCCAACCGATCACCGCAAATCGGATCACCGCAGATCGGGTCAAACATTCAAGGGACGATTGAAGACACTGAGTTGTCAATCTATCACGTGCTCCTATCCCTGTATCTTTCGCCGCCACCTCCGCACCAACCCAACTGGCCTCCTGCGCTCGAACTGCTTTCCAAGCACGGCGCACGACTGCCGGCAGCAACAACACTGGACTTGATACCGCCTAGCCTGCCCGTCAAGGATCTGGAGTCATATTTCTTTGGTCGGATCCGCAATGCAAACTCGCTTCTCAACGAAGAACGCATTGTTTCGCGGCTGCGAGGGGTAGAAAAGGTGGCAGTCGAAGCAGCGATGCTACTTGGAAATGAAAATAAGACGGACCAGTATGGACGCAAGGTGCCGGGTGGACTAAATAGACGAGTGGTGATTGACGAGGACCGGCATTGTGCCGTCTGCCACAAGCGGTTTGGCGGGAGTGCGATTCGCGTGTTCCCAGACAACAGCGTGGTGCACAGCGGGTGCATGCGGGGCAGCGTAGGCAAGAGGACGACTGGGGCACTGGGATGGCGTTGATGGCGGGCGGAGGGCCTGTATGGATATATACCCATGAATCGAATAGCAATTGTCTTGTGTGTGCGTGCGCGCTTAGTCGTCGTCGACCACCTCCTCGCCATACGTCTCCTCGTCCTTGGCATCGTCGGTAGCCTTGTCGTCTTCCATTTTCTGGGTGAGGAAGTCGTTGAGGTCTTTTTGCATGCTTTTCAGGGCGGATGCGAGCGCGGCTAGGTAGGCGACGCGGTCGGCAGTCGAGCGCGGTGAAGCTAGGACGGGGAGGTCGGAAGAAAAGGACTGGGAAGGGGATGTGGGAGAGGCGTAGGTTGCTGTTAGGGCGGTCATATTTGATGTTGGGGGGGAGGGATATGTAGGAGGCGGAGGTGGTGGTGGTGAAGGAGGAGACGAAGAATGACACGGCCAAGGGTGGGGCGTGTGCGTGAATGGAGGGCTAGCGGGCCATGGAACAACAGGAGTGTGAATCGACGTCGACTTGTCTGCTAACTCACCCACTTGCTTTCCCGTTCCCTCGATGCTGCTGGCACACGGCACCGCCTGCATCTGCTACGCTCCCCGTCCCCATGCCGGCCATGCGAGCGCTGGAATAGGAGCCCCGATTGCCAGGCGCCCTCCCTCGACATCGATCCGTATAGCATCCACACCATACGCCGTTGCCGTTACCTAACCCTCCCTGCAAGCCGCAGCAGCCACAGGGTCGCAAAAGCAACCCGCCCGCTACCATCGCCGCCCGCCATGCCCTCGTCCTCTCCCCCGCCAGCAACGCCCATTGTCCGCCGCCCCGTCTCTCTCGACGAATCCGACTCGGACGGCCCCTACGCGACCCAGCAGCAGCAGCAACGACGCGCTCCCCTGCCCGCCTCAGTCCTTTCGCCCTCGTCGCTCAAGTCGCCGACATCTACAATAGAGCCGCGCACTGCTAGCCAGCTCCCTACGCACAACTATTCACGTCCCGCCATTACGCGCGATGCCGCCCCGAGCCAGCCTCACGCTGCCAGCGCGCACCTAGGCCACCGGCCACGCCAGCGGTCCCAGGGCTACTTCGAGCCCAGCCTGAGCTCCATGAAGGAGAGCCCAGTGCGCGAGAGGGATGCCGCCATGGCCCCGCAGAGCCAGCTCACTGCCTCGCAGATCGCTGCCCAGGCCGCATACGCCCAGAACCCCCAGCATTACCGCAAGCGCTCCACCACCATCCCCGCCTCGTCAGACGCCGCGCCTACTGAACGCCCTCAGCCTCAGAGTCCCCCGGCCGCCCCTGCCCAGGGCATGACCTTCCGCACCAATGGCGTCACCTATCCAAACCCTGTCGCCGCAAGTAGAATGACAGCCACCACGGCCGCGAATGCTGCCTTTCCACGAAGCCCATTAAACTCACCCGGTGTCGAGGGCTCTCAGGCCCAAGCCCAGGCCCAGGCCCAGGCCCATGCTTCGCCCAAGCCCGCGTCGACGCCAGAGGTGTCCTCTTTGCAGAAGCCAAAGGAAGGCAAGAGCAAGATGAAGCTGTTTTCCTCCAAGCCCAAGAACATCAAGGTCGACAATCGCGGAGAGAGCAAGCACCAGGCCCTGCCCTCGCCTGGCAAGATTGGCATTGGCATCCACAGCTCCCAGGCCCTGAACCGCATGATGATGGCCGGCTCGACGACGAGCCTGATCGACTCGACCACAACTAGTGCCAATGCTTCGCTCTACTCCTCGGCCAACGCGTCCACGTCGACTCTTGTCCCCCCGCGAAACGACTCCTTGCCCGAACGAAAAGAGGAAAAGCATAAGCACCATTTCTTGTCGCGGCAAAAACATAAGCTGAAAGATGGAGACAGCTTTGCTCTTCCGCTCTCGTCAGCCAGCAGCAATTCCAAGCCCACTAACCCAAGTGCGCCCGAACCCCTGTATTCATTTGCAGCGCCCTCGTCGCCAGGACACTCGAGTACATTTGCGAGTTCGGTCACGGGCTTGGACCTAAGGCACGGCGGGCGTCACTTGCGACGAGCAAAGAAGGAAGAAAAAGCGGCAGCATTTTTAGATGCGCAGTTGGAGCCGCCGCATAGAGAACGCAACCAGTCTTTCAGCATAGAAAGATCCGAGTGGCCATTGCTAGCAGGCACCATAACGACGACATCAAATCTCTCTACCCCTGGACAGGCCATATCGCATACATCAGAAATGTCTCATTTGGGGAGCTCATTTGGTATACAAGGTCTGTCGCCGGACGATGCGTGGCCGTTGCTGAAAGCAAGAGTGTTATTGATATTTGAAGGCGAAGACCCGCGGCCTCCTGTTGAGGATTTCAACGCTTTAGTTACTGTTCACATTAAGCGTTGTATCCACAAGCGCTCTCCCATTATTCTTATCGAAGATCTTAATGAGCTTCTTCAAACCGGCTTTGGCTCATTGGATCAAACCCTGCGACACGTTCCTGACGATAGGTTGATCCCGCATCTCGTCGAGATGTGGCTTGTTGTATTCACCACTATACTGCCTTTTCTCCAGGCTGTTTTTCTCCCATTGGACATGGAGTTTAGAGGCTCTGGCATCATGACATCGGCCCAAGCGGCCGAATTCTGGGGTGTCATGCTCCCTGACGAAATGAACACCAAGAGCCCAAATCACAAAAATATACCCATACTCGGCGAACTCGAAGTCCGCCGCATGACCCTTCTCATGTTCCGTGATATCGTCATCTTACCGCGGTATGAAGCACTCATGGCAATCTTTTCACGACTCTCGCTGGAAAACCTAAACGCAGGTCTCGAGTCGCCTTCACCTATACCCCACGATACCCGTCCTGGCACCGCCGGAAGCGCAAACGATGCACAGCTCAGCAGTCTAAACTCTACTAGTCAAAGTAGCGGAGGCTACCTCGAATCAACCACAAGCATCACTTCCTCGACCTTTGCCAGCACCCGCTCCCGCGCAACCTCCAATACATCCGCCGGCTCCTTTTCCTCAAACCCATCACAACATCCTCCCACAGTCGCCCACTTGTATCCCCCGCCTACCCCGCAAACCCAGCATATGCCCCCAGCAGCGCTCCGCCAACAGCCCATGGACAGTACCAAAGTTACCGAGACAGTGGGCCGCATGCTACAATGCGTCTCTGTGCTCGTCAGTCTGCAGAGTAGCGACGATGCGCAGGAAAAGATTGGGAGACTGAACAAAGAACTAAAGTACAATTGGTTAGGTAGGGGTCGTACGGGACGACAGAGACAAGGGTTTGTGGGGCCGAGGAGTAGAGGTGGGGGGTTGAATTTGGCGGCTGGGGGTGTTAGTGTTCCCGGTGTTGGTGCTTGATTTGTTTTCTTTTCTTCTTCTTTTTTGTTGTTTTGTGGTGATAGAAGGGGGAATGTGGGTAGATTCTGGTAGCGGTTGTTTTCTTTTTTTTTCTTTACTTAACGCTTCCGCGACTTGGGAGTATTGTATGTGTGCATGAATAAGGGGCAGCAACCATGTTCTTCTTCTTCTTCTTCTTCTTCTTCTTCTTCTTCTTCTTCTTCTTCTTCAGTTTGTCTTGTTCCTTTCTCATTCCAACCTTTTTCTTTTTTTTCTCCCTCCTCCTCCTCCTCCTCAGCGAGTCAAATAACTTAGATGTTTAGGATATCCCACTTCTCTGCCTCTCAATCATGCAATCAAACCACTCATTCCTCTTATAACTTTGCCCTCCCACCCCCCTCCTGCCTCCCTTTCAACCCCTCATGCTCCACCCTCACCCCCCTCGTAACAACATAAAACGCCATCCCCGCACTCCGCGTCGAAAACTCGACTTTCGACCCCACGTGGAAAAACGCAAAGTCCCCCGCGACAAGATGATGCGTGATCCCCGTTGCACAGTCCAGCACGTCAATCTGCCCGCTAAGCACGTATTTGGATTCTTCAAACGTGTAGCTGGCGGGTTTGGCGGGGCCTGAAGTGATTTTGTAGAAGCCTGAGGTTAGGGTGGTGGGAGTTGTAGTGGTTTGGGTGCGGGTGCTGCGTGCGTTAGTTTGGTGGTTTGTGGGGGGTTTGGAGGGTTGGGGGAAAGAAGAGAGGGATGTATACGTGTGGAAATCCGCGACGG
Organism: Bipolaris cookei; assembly: GCA_002286855.1. Taxonomy (NCBI): domain Eukaryota; kingdom Fungi; phylum Ascomycota; class Dothideomycetes; order Pleosporales; family Pleosporaceae; genus Bipolaris; species Bipolaris cookei. The sequence continues at coordinate 20,863 of NRSV01000033.1, forward strand.
TGGCATTGTCGCCTTCGGGTAGGGCGATGAATTCGTGGCCTGCGCCTTTGATTATGGTGAGGGGGACGAGGGGGTCGGACACTGGGCGGGAGAGAGAGAGAGAGTTAGTCGGGAGGGTTCTTGGATACACGTGATATAGATATTAACTCACTCTTGATTATGAATTCTTTGAAATTGAGAGATTGGATTCTAGAGAAAAGTAGTAGCATGTACTTTGTTATAAGAGCAAAGCATAGTCCTAGCGATGGTACATAAGTATCCTTCCCCCCCCCCCCACTCGCAATGCATGCAATAGTTGCCCTAATCGGGTAAGTCGTGCCTGACTTCCCAAGACAGGTTAGTAAGTCCTCACGCAATACAACATCCACCTTAACCGACTACATGGCATACACGAGCCGAGTCAGTCGCATTCGCAAAGGAAAAAAACAAACAAACAAACAGATGAGCGGGTACACGCGGCGCGACTACTATCAAAGTTTAATCATTGTCGCAGCAAATCTATATTTCTAACTTACCATACTTACACAGCCTTCCATGCAAATACGTTCCATCTCATGCTAGTAGTAATAGTAAGTTAGTGCATCTCAAACATCCAACGCCATCAACGTCAACCCAAGCACACCTAATCAATCTCTATCCGCTTCCTCAACAGCGGCACAGACGGCATCTTGCTCAGCCTCTTTGCTCCACTCTTCTTTGCATCCGCCGCTTCATGCAGCACCTCGCCCTTGCCAGACTTGTGCGGCGCAAGGAAATTATCAAACGTTATTTCTGGGTTTGGCCGGAACTGGACTTCTTGTGCTAGGGGGCTGCGCATGCGGGTTGAGGAGTCGGATAGTGGGCCGGAGGAGAGTGCGAGGGGGTATATGCGACGGTGGCTGCTTGTGGAAGGTCGATGCGCGGGGCGGTACGAAAAGTAGTCACTGCTGCTGCTGTTTGGACGGGGATGTCGTGGTGAGTGCTCGGTTGCGTTACTATCGAGTGCAAGTGATGGGGTTGAAGGACTCCTCGAAGACGATGGCAGGAGACCGACTGGCGATGAGCTAGTAGAACGGTGGGCATGAGTTGACTGCGTGCAGGTAGACTTATGGTGATTCTTGCCATTGTCAGTTGTAATCTTCATACGCGCTACGCGAAACATTCCACGCACCTTGTCTAGCGCCTTGTCTTTCACTTTTGCTTTCGCCATCACGCGCTGACTGTATTGTTTGCCGTGCTCTATATCTGCAAGTGCATTCATCTTCTCGACTTTGGGCATTACATAGGGTATGAGGTTCCTGCGAGACTCGTGATGGCGGACCAAATCCCTGTCTGTCCATTCCTTAAGGTTGTGGTTCTTCTTGCCATGAGTAAGGGCCTGCCTATCCTCCTTCGACAGGGCAGTAGCGTAGTAGCGCGGCAGCGTGTGCAAGCAGTCCATGAGAAACGCCATGAATGGCTCTCGGGATCCGTGGGATTGTAGTCTAGCAAAAGGTTGATGTTTGCCGTTGTTTGTACAAGAGTTCACAGTGCTGTTAGCCCCGAGTGAGATCAACGAGTGAGCATCGAGTTTTGCAAACGAGGCTAGTGAGCCATCACACTCTCGTGAAGTCATGGTAAGACTAGAGGAGGAAGTGACGTCTGAGGTGCCTGGTGTTTGCAGCCAACCCTCGACTCGACAACCTTTACTACCCATCCGCTCCAATGCACCCAGTAAGATAGACATTACATGTGACTACCGTTACGGAATCAATGAGGGTATTTCCGCAACTTGCATGTGCAGAAAAAATGAAACTTGCATTTTATAGACCTAAGTAGTCACTCCGTAAACTGAAATGCCTGCACAATGTCTGTACACTGACTGCAACATAAAAAGTGATATTACTTTGAGCGTACACAGTATCTATTCTAGATGCTTTCCATAAGCACTAGCAGTGCCATCTATGCATTACACGTTCCTCCGTTACAGTAGTGCCTCACCGCTTTTGGTGAAAAGTGATGCCAAGCGCGGTGATGAACCGCAGCTACCCCACAATGAACTAAGGACCAACTAACTACTCTTACATCTCGAACAAATGAAAAAAAGGATTGCTTGACTTGGAAGTCGTCTTCCTGTCCAGAACCCCGGGTGATTTAATGCAAATCTCTTCTAGCAATGTTTCTTTCGTAGCATTCTCATCGTCTTCCTCATCATTCTATATACTCTCGAGGCAAAAAATTGAGTGCAGCGATTGATCTTTACTCTCAAATGACAGATACAATCTTGTTGTCGTACTAGACAATAGCCATTGTCTTCTCTTGGTGCGTATACAAATGGTCGGGTGCAGTAAAGTCTTCATGAGGACTCTGCAGATCCGAGTTGGGAGGAGGGGGCCATATTCCCAAGGGAGAGGCATGGATTTTAATCCAAAAGGCACTGACGATCGAATCGTATGATACAATAAGGGTATATTATTATCGCAGTCCGCGTGTGTGTTCAAATTACGATCCACTGGAGCGAGCCCAGTGTGATAGAAGCAAAAATCAGAGATGTTAGTGAAAACGGTGCATTACGGATTCCATAGGAGCCGGCGGGAGGTGAGGAAGGAGAGCCAGCGGTAGAGGCGGGGGAAGAAGGGGAAGAAGAAGTGGCGGATGGAGAAGAGCTATCACCGTTGGCCGTAGGTCTGTAACGTCCGTTAGTGTTTGCGTTTCCCAGAAACCAAACATGACGACTTACTGTTTCGAGTGTAATCCTAGAGCATCAACGTCCTCACATCTCTTCTTCTCCTCTTCGGGGACTTTTTCCATGGTCACGTTGTTGTTATCGTTGAAAACCAACCTCTTCTCATCACTGGCATCGAATGGTTCCCAATTAGGACTCTTTAATTCCGAGCCTTGGGCAACAAGGAACTCCGCAGCAAACTTGTTGGGATTATAGGATCTGATAAACGATGCCCAGTAAGCTTGAACAAACACACCAGCAGCAGAGGTAGCATTGTTCCAGATGGGCAACAGCTCGCCAACATGCGACGCTGTTCCAACGTTCCACCTGTAGTGCCATGTAGAGTGCTCCTTATCGTTAGCAAATGTAGCAGAAATATTGAGTCCAGGACAGGCGTATCGAATCGCGCCATAGATGTCAGCCGTGAGCGCTCTCCAGTGGTTACTGTTGCCTGCTGTAATAGCAGTGTCAGAGCCCCAAATCCGACTGATGGCGCTCCATTTCATGCCAGGATAGTTATCAGTCAGGAAGCTTTCTGCTTTAGCAACCGAGACTATGTTCTGGGGCGTGAAGTTGATGCCATCGTGCGTGGCGGTGCCGAAAATGGTGGGTACGTGGACGTAGTGACCGGCCTTTAGTTCGTTAAATGTGAAGTCCTTGATAAAATCGTTGTCGATTGTGGGGTTCCAGAAGTATACAGGTGGGCCACCGCCGCCAGGAAAGGGTTTCCGCAGTGCGCGCACAGCCTTCTGGAAGAGGACAGTATCCATACTGGCCATGCAATCGAGGTCCTTGCAGCCTGTTTGGCTAAGCAGTTCGTCGTATTGCCATTGACTATCTTTGACGTCACGTAGAGATGGGAAAGCTGCAGACTCGGCAGCAGCAGCATGGAAGAGACCATCGTCCCGACCGCCATAGGCTGTAAGTTGGAACACGACTGAGCCTCCACCAGCACTTGCGCCTCCAATCGTCACATGCTTAGGATCACCTCCAAATTGCTGGATGTGAGCTTGTACCCATTTGAGGGCTTGTCTCTGATCTTTGAGTCCATTGTTCAAGCTGAAATTCTGGTTTGTCGCAATCTCATTGGAAGCCAAGAAACCATATGGACCCACACGGTAGTTGAAGTTCACAACGACGATTTCATTGCCAGCTGCATTAATCAGGTCTGCGCCATTGTAGTTTGCGTTGCCATTCATGTTGAAGCCACCGCCCTGGATGAAGACATAGACGGGTAAGTTGCTCGTATCATTTGCTGTGCTGGGTGAAAAGACATTGATAAAGAGGCAATCCTCAGCATGAGTTCCTCCTGTCTCAGTGTTGAGGTCGCTTCTGGTTCCAATACACAAGGGTCCAAACTATCATTCTGTCAGCTTGTCTGTCAGAATCCGACGTAAGACGATGGCGTACCGATGACGCATCTACGATGCCATCTTCCTGGGCTGGATCTTGTGGAGCAGCGAATCGTAGACCCTCTTGCCGCGAGGGGCTGCGGGCAAATCGCATGCCAGCCCAGCGCATGACGCCATTGTCGATACTTTTTCCGCGGTACTTTGCATATCCAAGATCGACGACTTGGTCCAGGGCAAGAACACTGTTGAGGAAGAAGGCCACACAAAGCAGCAGGCGCAACATTATTATTGTTGTTGTTGTTGTTGCTGTTGCTACTGCTGTTGTGGTGCGAAAAAAGGGAGCGAGGTCAGTCAAAAGACAAAGGATATCCCAAATAAGGTACCCGTGTTCGGCGATATCCTTGCCAATGATGCCGAATAGACGCGGGTCCCCCGGGATGGTGACGATGCTATAAAGCAGGCGGACTAGGAATTGTAGATCTTTTTAGATAGGAGAGAAGAAATAGACAAAAAAGAAAGCGGGTGACAGCATCAGAGGGTCATATAGGGGGACTGTGACCAAGAGACTGGTTGTGACCGAGGCGTTAGCAAGCCACTGGCGGGGCGTGAGATTTCAGATGAACGCTATGGTGAGCGCAACATACCATGAGCACGGATTATTTGATATTGGCGTTGGCACACACGTTACGTTTGCCGACGAACACGAGGGTGGCTGAGCCGAAGACTTTGTAGTCGGCTGCAAATGGGCAAGCAATGGACGTTATCGACGAGTCGAGGAGCCTGTCCGCAGCTCCGCTAATGCGAAACGGAGCATCTTGTCAAGGCAGTTCTTGTCGTGGCGGTACCGCGCTAACCCGCAATGCCGGAATCCAGGAGATGGACCCGGAGGGTTGTGGGTTGTTGTGACAAGGCGGTTTGCTGCACGTTAGGTGCATGAGGCTGAAGTGGCCAGGTACTCCTGGGTTAGGCGCTGCAGGGTCGACAGTGTCCAAACTAGGTTAAAGTACCGATAACAAATAGTGTGAGCTGACAGTTCAATTACACCGAGAAGACACCACGAGCACCAACGAGAGCCCGAGATGCGTATACAGCACAGTAAGACGAGTGCTACTAGAGCGCACATACTTGAGCGACACAGTTTGTGTTTGTGTCAAGAGCCCGACGATTCAATAGTTCTTGCCCACGTTCTGGCTGTCCTCAGGGGGAAAGCGGATAAAGGCGGGAGGGGTACGGGATCTAAGTGAGAGGGAGGAACACGCATTAGTTACTGCGAGGGCAGATAGTGGGAGAGATCTGCAGCAGACGGCTGGCAAAGAGTTTGGCTGGTTGATCTGGGCCCCATGTGGGACCTGCAGCCCAAGTCGCGACCTAAAGCAAAAACACGATCGCTCCAGGGATGCAATTGCTGGCGAGATGAATAGAGCGTTTCGTCAATGTGCACATGGCGAGTGCTGCTGGGTTGTCTGAAACGTAACAGGAGCACACTGGCATCCGAGTGCGGGTATAGATGCCATTTTAAGTGTGCCGCAGTACTGTATATATGCGCCTGAAAGCCGAAGCAGCCGAGAAATGAAAGAGGGCGTGTGAACGGGCCGGTCGCATACAAGTACGTGTGAGAGAGGCAGTCACTATTCCACTAGCCAATGCTTAGCCACGGCTTCATGCTGCGCCACATAACCTTCGCTTCCGCACCCCCTATGCCGTTAGCATTGAAACGGGCTTGCATGTCAGACTCGCCGGGTGCGCCTATTCGTCCTTGAGGTATTATACAAGCAACAAAGCGTCAGATAAATCTCTCTTCAACGCGCCATCCTTGTGCTGAAATATATAGTGTTGCCCAAGCCTCCCCGCCCAAGCAACTTGCCTGCTGTACTTTACCGACTCGTCTATCGGCAGGAACCCCAAAAATACTTCTCGTGTAAGTACTCGATCCTTGGCTGGAACGCCCCGTTTCCGGAACATTTCCCACTCATGCCCACGTTCTGGAACTCTCTCTTCTACTCGCCGCCACGTCATTCGCGCCTGTGTATGGGCTCGTATATGCATGTCACACGTGTGTCTCCACCTCACGTTGCTCTTCAGCCATACAGACTGATGGTTGACTTTTTTGCCTTTCCGCACGGACATGTGTACGCTTTTGGTTTGTGAGCATATCACCGTGTGACTCAGCCCATCATTGCTCCCAACTATATATGACAATAGCTTTATCGACTGATCAATACTACACTTACTTATATCTACTTACATCCTGCACATCAGGTCATGTGTCAGATCCTCCATTCTCCATTCTCCATCGCCTTGCGCGATTAAAAGTCGGTCACTCTTCCATTGTAGCTCCAGTCGCTTGCGTGTCCCCATCTCAATGGTTCATTCTTCGGTCCACCCACCTCTCCAGTCTTAGGATTGACATCGCCCTCAAACTCGGGCGGTGCGCCTCTTCTCATGTTGGGATGAAACTCTTCTCCCTTTTTGATCTCTTTGCCATTCTCGAACCTGATCTCTGGCTCTGCTGACGAGTCTGGCGACTGGTTGATCTGCGGGAGCGATGACGAAGAAGAAGAAGAAGAAGAAGAAGAAGAAGAAGAAGAAGAAGAAGAGTCGGGCGATTGGTTGATTTGCATGCGAATGTTTGCTTTGGACGACGGCGCTGCTTCTTCCTCGCTTCCTCTTGGCGTGCTAAAGGCCCCGGTGCTTTGTTTTTGCAGCTTCTCGAAGATTTCTTGCTCCTCTTTAGGTAGGCGCGGAGGCGATGGTCCGGAGCCAAACGGTGACTGTGCAGTGCGTGCAGACATGCCAAAAGAGCGCCGGGACAGTTGTCGAGGTAGGCGGACCAAGGCGCGCATGGCGGTAGGCATCATAGTAAGTAACGAGAGGGTGTGGTTCGGTCTTTGCGACAGTAGTGACTTGCACCGCCGTTCTTGATATATGTACTTATAGCCGGTCGTGGTTGCGAAGAGTCAAAAGACAAACCGCTTTTGTTCATGTAGCTTAGGGCATATAGCCGACGGAACCAATCGGAGCCGTTGAGTGGCAACAGAAGTCGTGTGTCCTTGGCAGAACCTGCTGTTGCCATTTGAACCCCTTCCGTAATACCCCGACAGTCTAAACGGTACCTACTACATACTACATATTCCTGTCGTGTACAATCACAGTTTGAGCATATCCCTGTTCGTAGATCAAGCATCCACTTCTATCACATCTTCAATCAACGTGTTGTGATCATTCAGACCAAATTTCGCCTAGTCACATTTGCAAGTCGACATCACCACCAGTGACATGCTTAAATCAAGGTTATACCAACATATCCTCAAGATACTCACCTGCGCTATGTAGTACACATTACACCTTCACCGCTGTTACGCATCATCACTGTTCTTCTTTTCCTTGAGTAGGTCATGGTACAACTCATGTGCCGTAACATCGTATTATCCAGTGCAAATTTCGTCTAGCCTTTTGATAATATAAAACAAACAAACAAACAAACACTGCTCCCTATGATTGAGGAACGCCTAGCGTCATCTGCATCCAAACGCCGGGCTATTGTACAAACTACAACATAGCACCTACGAGATATATCCACTTGCCTGTCCCAGTGCTTCTGCACTTCTTCGTGCATCCAAGAACAGATCCTGACACTCCTCTACATCCTCAACCTCAATCTGCTTGTTCTCCCGTCCGTTCACCTCGGCCAGTACGCTGGCAGGCGCCAGCAATTGCAGCGCATACCGCATACTGATCTTCTCGCCCAATGAGCTGACCTTGTCCTTTGCCGCTGGTGAGATATTGAGTTTCTCCGTCGTAACGCGCGTGGTGATGATGGAGCTAATTTCTGCTGGGCTGTACGGGTGTGTAGGGATGATGAGGAGTCGTGCAAGTAAATCCGTTGGGATGCCATGGGCCGAAGGAGGCAGGTTTGTACCACCGCGAATGTGCGTATTGCCACGGTTCGAGGCAAGAATAACGAGAGGCGAGAGGGGCGACTCGAGCGCGCGGTTGAGAAAGGTGAAAGCCTCAAGGTCGAGCATGTGAACTTCGTCGATAAAGAGAACACCGGGTACTAGGTCTGCGATTCCCTGATCGATGTACCTGTTGACAACCTTGTTGATCTCTAACCGCAGCTTTTCTGTAATCTCCGTCTTCTTTGGCTTCATGAGCTGACCCATCATGCTCATAATGTCCTGACCTCCTTGCGGCCGTGCATTTGCAACGTCCAAGTCGTGTAGGGTAACGTCTTGGACAATCTCTTTCTTCTTGTGCACGTCGCCCTTTGGTATAGGCACATACTCCTCTGCTTCGAGATCGAACTCGGTCGCGTAAGCGTCTGATCGCCCAACGCGCTTCACGGCGCCCGTGTTGGCTTCAATATAGATGACGTCGCCCAAGCGCACGCGCTCCTTCTGTATGGCCTCGTAGATGGATGGATCGAGTCGCAGCTTCTTTGTGCCCTTGGCAGACTTTAGCGTGACGAGGAGATGGGAGATGGTGCGGCCGTAGCCTCCAAGTGGATTCTCGGCTTCCTCTGGGGTGAGCTCAGTCACTTCACCTTCGTAGACTTCCTTTGTTTCCTTGACGCGCAGACCTGTAGCTGAGTGTTAGTGTGACCGCAGGAAGCGGGAAAGAAATGCGCACCGATGGCCCTTCTGAAGTTCTCCATGAGCGCCTCTGTCTTCTTGACCTCTGCAGAGTAGATCTCACTGCCGACAATGGGGCAGAAGGGGACCTTTGTGCCGAGTTCTTGGCTTACGGCCAATGCCAGTGCAGTCTTGCCCGTTCCCGGTCCACCTGCGAGCAGCACAGCTCTACCAGACATCTTCTTTGCCTTGACAAGGTCGACGACCAGACCGCATGCCTGGGCGGGTTAGCGCCATGATTGAGTAAACACCAGGCCATCAATTACCTCTCGAGCTGCAGCCTGGCCGATGAAGCCTCCGGCTGAGGGTGTCGCACGCCCATCACTTGACAGGCCTAGGCCTTTGATGTGGGAATGCGCCGCGGTTCTTGAGGAGCGATCATGTGTGCTCTTAACTTCGCTGACCGGCACCGTCGTCATTTTGGCAATCGCAGACACTCAATTATGTTGCAGGTGAAACGGGTATGCTGAAACGAGGATCGGCGTAGGTTGAAGGGAGGGTGAGGGGGCGGCGTGAAGGGTGGGTGTAGCTGGGCGCGTCGTGTTTGGTGTGTTTATGGAGCTCGAAGTTTTGGGGGAGACATGGGCAGTTCGCGAAAGGCACAGCTAGCGCGCCGACCGCTCAGCACCGCACTGGCACACACACACACACACACACACTCAAGTCAGGGCACCCGCTGATTCCCCACCCTCCACCTCCGCTTGCAGAGACAGGACAGCCACTATTCCCGGACAACACACACACTCTCTCTCTCTCCCTCACTCACTCACTCACTCACTACATTGCAGCGTATGCTTTTCTTAGGTTGTCCAGGCCTTTGTTTTCTGCACGCGTCCCCGACTGTTGAGCCCTACATCCCTCTCCCTGGCGCCGCTTGTCCGCTGCCGTCACACGACGCTTACACGACGCATGTGCGGAGCCACCGACAAAGCGTACAGTATCTGGTCTGGTTCCCCCACTCCCTTAGGATGTACTCATCATGCACAGCGCTACACACCGCCGTCCTGAAGGACTGGTCTTTGCACCACCCGTAACCCCTCGGCACTGGCTTGCCTGATCAACCACCGGCTACTCCCTCGCCCCCTAACGAGACGCTCATGCAGGCATCCACTGCATCCAACCACGAGCAGTAAAGCAATACACGACGATTGCCACATATTATCCTTCTCTACGTCACTCACTCACTCACCCTCCAAGCACGTCGGCATCTCCCCTATCCTCGGCCTGTCGACTGTCCTTGGCTACGACCCAGTTTCGAGTGCTCAACAAGACAAAGGCTTGACTGAAGAAGCACACATCATCACACACCAATGAACACGACGACAGACGTATTGGACAAATTATCTGCATTTTGTTTTGGCTGCAAACCTCGCGCAGCGTATCATACAGCAAAAAGACTACTCGAAATGCCATCTGTCTTTACAACCACACCACGCCAAATGCTGGATACAGCGAGCAACCCATGTCCTCAACTAGATGGACCAGCAAAGACAAACTTCGTCGTCACTCGTAATCCATTGTCGGCATGGGTACCATCATCAAGGTACCGCTAGGGGGGGATCTGGTCGCGAAGAGAATACTATACAAACGTTGTGTATGTGGGTATGAGAAGGGTGACGGGCAATGGGTGAGTGAATGAGGGCGCGCAGATATTAAAGCACGCACTAACGTTCCGCTTCAGCCCTTGGTAGTCCGTGGCGATTCCTGATCGGCCGCACCAAAAAGCTCAAGGTTGTTCATTCATACAGGGAAGAGAAGGGATGAAGTTGGTCCAATCATCGAACACGCAGAGCAGAACAGGGTAGGGCAGAGCATGGCAGGCGAGCAAGTCACGCGGAAACAAGAGGGTGTGCTGAAGAGGTTTACTCTTCTTCGCTTTCAGAGCCGCTCGACTCATCGTCGTCGCTGGATGCATCGTGCACTGCATAGGTTAGTGGACGATTGCGTCGATCAAGCACCGACAACTTACCAGGTGGAGACTGGCTGGATCCCGATGCACCGCCCTGGAACGACTGCAACTTCTCCTGGATCTTGCGCATGTTATCTTCCTGCTCTGACTTGCCCATGGGCTTGTTCTTCTTGGGCCGGCTTGCCGTCTGCTTCGACACTGGTCTTGGTGGCTCGAAATCGTCATCAGCTACCGCACCTCCTTTGGGACCGCGCAGAGACTTGATGAACCTCAACAGCTCCCTAAGCGTGTCGTCATTGATTTCGTCCATGTCAAGCTCCATCTCGTCGTCATTGACACTAGCAAGGTGCGGGCATCCATTTCGGATAATCTGAACTGCTCGACGCATCTCAGCATCTCCGAGAGTGCTTATACCTTCGGAAATCTCCTGCTTCTGGGCAAAACTGAGAGGTGCAGGCGCCTTTGCCTTCTTCACCGGCGCGCTCTTAATGGGCTTGGCCGGAGGTGGCACCGCCAGAGGCAGGCTCTTCCTCTTTGCAGATTGCCCAGCTCCCTTCTTCTTCTTGCCAGGCAGCTTGGGCGAGGCACGCTTGGCGCCCGTCTGCTGTTGCAGAAGCTGCTGTGCAGTCGCATTCAGCGCTGCAATCTGCTGCTGGATAGCAATAAACTGGGCCTGAGCTTGGGCTTGGGCTTGGTCTATCTCTTCATCGTCTTCATCCTCGTCGTCTTCCTCGTCAGAGTAGAGATCGCTTGGAGAATGTTCGGGAGGAGGGGCATGCTGGGCGAGCCAGTCTGCCTTTTCCTTCCATAGACTCTCAAAGAGCTCCTCGAGCTTGTGGCCCATCTGGTTGACGGCGTCACCTTCAGGGTTGAACTTGTAGCAGTTTTGGAACACGAGCTGGGCATCGGCATAAAAGTCCTTTGCACTTTGGTAGACACCATTTTTAAGGTTCTTCTCAATGGTGCCAAAGTCCATGGGCTTCTTGATGATTTTGAGATACGAGGGAATGTTGAGAGCGACAGGGTCTACCGGAGAAGTAAAGGGGTAAGTAAGAGTGCTGTACTTCGGCTTCATAAGCTCGGTAATCACAGATTCGCAGAATTTGAGCTCCTGCTGGAACTTCTTCCTTCTCGGCTTAGCATTCGAGTACGGCAAGTCTTTGGAGGGCCTGTGGATCTCGCGCTTTGGTCGGCCATCTATAGTAGATGAATCACGGCGAATTAGCGGAGTGCCATCTTGTTGCAGTGGCCAAGCAGCCTGTGGTGATGTGGCGGCTGGCGTGGGGATAGCGGGAGACTTGACGTTGGGCAGTGCAACGCGCGACTCACGTCTGGCCTTTTGCGCAGTGTTGACTGTCGGCTTCTTGGCCTTTGTTGGCTTGGGTGGTTCTTCGGCAGCAGCGCCCCGAGGCATCTTACCCATACCCTTCAAGAAGTAGGCTCGCAGATTGTATCCGGCCTGCGTGACTGGGTGCTGTTTGTTGTTGAATAGCTCGCTATTGGTAATCATTTGATCAAGATCTGCCATAAAGTCCCTCACGTACTTGTACTTTTTCTCCTTCAACTTGGCCTCCATGGTGGTCAAATCCATAGGATGCTTGACAACGTCATAGTAAGTTGGGATGTTGAGCGCTACTGGGTCAACAGGATCCTTGAACGCTAGTGACACCTTAATCTTTTTAGTATTCCGTATCCGCTCAAGCAAAAATTTGCTCTGGGCTTCGGTCAAGGGTGTGGTTGGCCATTCCTCCCAATCGACTGCCTTGTGGACGCCAGAGGCTTCTTGTGCAGATTCTGATGCTGGGCCCGGGGTAGCGCTGTTGCCGTTGGTCTGCTCCGTCTGGCTTGGCACTGCAGATGAATTGACTTCGATCTGGGGAGCCGTTTCGTCATCGGTCTTTGTGCGCTTTGCGTCAGGAACATCATCGTCATCATCTTCGCGCGGGCGGACTTTGCCGGACAACGGCGCATCTTCCATCTCGCGGTCTACGATCGCTGGCGATTGCGTTGATGGGGCAGGCGCAGTAGCGTCATCCGCACTAGTGTGGATTTTTAAGTCATCCATTGGTTTTGTCGGCGCACCAGAAGACTCGGCAAGTGTGGACTCGGGTGCGTCGGCAGAAGTGTCCATGCTTTCTAGAACAGGCTCCTCTTGTTTGGGCGAAATCTGCGTCTCGGGTACTTGCTGCGTGCTGTCGCTTGTCGCCTGGGTGTCTGTAGACGGTTGTGGAGCTGGTGCGGGCTCGTCACGCACGTCCGATGTAGGCGCCTCGACGGCGTTTGTCACAGTCGTACCAATATCCGAGTCACCAAACAGCGAATTAATATCTTGCTGGCTGTCTGGCAGATACTGTGCGATGCCATCAATTTCAGATAAGACGTTGGTTGTGGGTTCGATGGCAGGCTGGATGGCAGGCTCATCGACAGGCGCTGACGTGTCGGGAGGTGCGTGATTGCCGTTTAGTGTTGGTTTTGGTTGGGCCGGGTCGTCGGCGACTTTGCCGTTGGTTTGTGGGTCGTCAAAGAGGACGTCATGCACGCTGCCAAGCATTAATGGACATTGCGCAAGGTGAGGGAGGCAGGTGCAAGGACGCGCAGAGGGTGACTTACCCGTTTGTTTCGGTGTCGACTGCCATGGCGTCTGCCGGCGCAAAAGCGCTCACCTTCAGGTCCAAGGAAGTTTTGTCGACAGCAGGCGAGGTCATTACTGCCATAGGGCCATGAAAGGGAAAGTCGGGTTTGCGCGCGGCTGACAGGGAAGCAGGGCTGCTTGGGGGCGTTGCCAATCTGGGGCTGTTAGCGACAGCCATTGCATGCGCGTGCGCGACTACGCACTAGACGCGTAACCAAAGAGCGAGAGGATGGCAGGATGATGGTAGGACGGTAGAGTATAGCGTACGCGACAGGTGCAGTGGGTACAATGTAATGTGCAATGTCGACGCGTCTGCAGCAGAGGTGGGGCGGGGATGTGAGACTAGCGTGGGGAGCAACGCGAGCAACAACAGAGGGGCAGCACGACAAGCATATATGTTGGGGAGGCTGAAACGCACGTGACTACGTACCAAGTGGCGACGGCGAGATGGCGAAGAGCCGTGGCGGTCGGGGCTAAGCCGGACGTTATGCAGCGGCCAATGAGCCTCTGTGAAGGCCGACGCGTCTGGGGTGGGGCGCTAGGCGGTTGGGTCGAGGTGAAGGAGAGCGGCGGCGGACTTTGGTTCTGCGGCAAAGAAGAGCGTGGGAGCGGAGCAGCAGGCGCAGGCACAAGCACGACCAAGTCCAACACCACAATGGCTGGCGATGGAGGATGCGCAGGGATGGTGACGGCGGGCTGGGTGCTCGGACGGCCGGTGAGGACTAGCGCGGTGCAGGCGCAGGTGCAGGCCGGCCGGGGGTGGAGGGAGGAATTATTAAAAGTCGCAAGTATTACTGTGTGTGTGGTGTTGGGAGAGTGGGAGCAGGAGGCGTGGGAGCGGCTGGGCGAGGGGTTGCGAGTGTGGCGGGGTGCGAGTAAGGTTAGGGTGATGGGGAGCAGGCGCGTAGTGATTGGAGGCAGATCAGGACAATGGACGCAAGAACGTCGAAGACAGACGCGAGAGGAGAGGCATTGGGGTTAAGTAGCCCGGCCCTTCCATCTCCGAGCCAAGCCCTGCTGGAGCCCCTGACCTGCCACTAACCCGGACGGGGTACGTGTCCTTGCCGGCCATTGCACCACCACCCTCTGCCTCCGCCTCTGCCTCTCTGCCTCTGCTGTCTCTGCCTCGCCGCCTGCCAGCCCGCCGTCCCGCACGCACTGCATCGAGCGCTGCGTATGCGCAGCGCTGCATCACGCCTTTGTCCACCCTCTGCTGCTGCTGCGGACGCGGCGACACTTGCTGCGACACTTGCTGCTGCTGCTGCCCGCGCCGTGGAGCGTTGCCATCAAGCATCCGTGGGCCGGCTCTTCACCGTACCATGATCCCTGTCGTCGGGGCCCGTGCGTGCAGGGGTGGCTAATCCGCTCTTTCCAAATTTTTTGCGACCACTTGCATCTCTGCGCGTGCTGCTACAGCCTCACAGCACCACGGCCTCGTCCTTGCTCTCGTCCTCCTCGCTGCCATTCCCCAACGACGCCGGCTGTCACCCCTCAAGAGCCCCTCCACCATGCCCGCCGCTCTCTCAGCCCCCCGCTCACGCGACCGCGCCCCGCCTGCGAAGAAGGCAAAGTTGGCCCAGCCGCACGCCTCTGCCACAGCCCGCCAGAATGGTCTCAAGGCGCTAGCTGGCGGCAGCATGGCCAAGCCCACGGCCAAAACCGTCGGCCTCAAGAATTCGCGCGCTGAAAAGGTCGACGACGCCACGGCTGCCATCCAAGGGCCTGCCGATGCCCACATGGCAGATGCGGACGTCATTGAAATCAGCAGCGCCGACGAGCAGAGCGATGATGATTCCGATGATGCGCACGGCCATTCCGCACACGCCAGCGTTGACCAAGACACCCCCGCCCCCAATGCCGCCGCAGATGAAGACAACGAAGACGTTACTTTCGGCGACCGCCTGCGTGCAGAGGCTCCCGAGCCCGTACAAGAGTCGCGCATCATCAGCGTCGAGGATGCTTTCGAACCAAACCCAGAGCGCACCGTAGCTGCGACAAAGGACCGTCCGCTTGCGCCGCCCAATGCAAACTCTCTCGGCACCGTCCTGACCCAGGCGTTGCGCACAAACGACAAAGAGCTTCTCGATTCCTGTCTGCAGGTCGTCGATGTAGAATCCGTATATGCCACTGTAGAACGGCTGCCGTCGCCCCTCGTAGGAACACTGTTGCAGAGACTGGCCGAGCGCCTGCATCGGAGTCCTGGCCGTGCAGGCATGCTGATGGCTTGGGTGCAATGGTCACTGTAAGCTTTTACATGCCCACTGCACATAAGACATACACTGACTCTAATCTTACACAGCGCCGCCCACGGTGGATATCTGGCGTCACAGCCGCAAATCGTCAAGCAACTCACCGCACTCAACAAAGTCCTCAAGGAGCGCTCGAGCGGTCTGATGCCTCTCATGTCGCTAAAGGGCCGTCTGGACATGCTTCAGGCCCAACTCGACCTCAGGAAACGAAACCAAGCAGCCAATGACGATGCTGACGAGGCCCTCATCTACGTCGAAGGTCAGGATGACTATGTCTCTGACGACGAGTCGGTCGAGGGAGCCACTGCCACACCAAAAAGATTGCGCACAGAAATAGACGACGACGAAGACAGTTCTTCGGACGAAATGGGCTTGAACATGGAAATGGATGACGTTTCAGACGAGGACAGCGAAGGCTCGGATGACGATCTCGTTGATGACGAGGCCGAAGAGACGGACGACGACGAGGGCGAGGACATGTCAGAGCCCATGAGCGACGGCATGGATGATGGTGGTGCCTCTGAAAGCGAGGACGAGTCCAAGCCAGAGCGACGGTCCACAGCTGCAAGGGCTGGGCTAAAAAGCCGGCGTTGATCTCTCAGACTCGAGCTTCGATTTTCTGATGTAATCCACCGCAGCCTACGCATCACTGCGTGATGCTTCTGGCTACCCAAAAATGGAGTTTGACATACACGGCGTTATTTACAGAGGCGTGGTTTCTTGCCTATGACATTTTGAATGAGTTTCCAATGTCTACTTTCAAAGGCACTATTCTTTTGCATAGCGCCAAATATATGGCTTTGCATGCCGATTTTGCTATATTCCGAGCCGGATTCCCAAGTCCTTGTCATGGTCCTTGATGCTTTTCCATTGATAGCACCACAATCAACGATATTACCAGAGAAGGGTCATGTGATGACAATATTCTGTCCGGTACGCCTATTCAAGAGTAGACGGTAACGTCTGTCCCTGTGGGTCGAACATCCCTCCGCAACGAACCACCAACATTGTTCAAGCACCTCACGCCTAAGCCGCGAAGACTCTTAGATTCAAATACGTATTTATATACTCTTTAGATTTACCTCTATCTATTATATGCCTTAAATAACAAAATTATGGCAGCCTAAGGGACGTGAATGAATCCTTCGTGTTGAGCGTTAAAGCTGCAACGATAAAACACCCCTGCTCTTTCACGCCTAGCCACTGTCACTCTATCTCTCGGCGTATTTCTGCAATAAGTAATCAGCTGGAGGATACACCTTCACTCGCAGAATATGTGCAGCCTCCGTTCACATACCGTCCGATTTTCTCCGGCTCAATGCAACTCTTGTTCGCTCTAGGCTCTAGGGCTTAGCGTGCTGACATAGCCAGTATTAAAAACTTAGCGGCCTGCATTCTACACCTGCGCTATACCATGGTGGCTCAAGCTGTCGCGCGAAGCTCAAAGGCTTCGTCCAGCCACCACTTACGTGCGTGGTCGCCTACTACCTATTCTTAGAAATCGGTTAGAGATAGACACTACGGCATTAATATTGTAAATAAATATGCTAGTTGATTTACCGGTAGACCTACCTTAACATATGTATTGTAGGTGGTCAGTGCTGCAACACCATCTCGGAACGCAACACCGACTGTATATATGGGCACCCACACAAATGAAGCTGTACAGCCCCATACAAAAGCTGATATCACCAGATTTTTTGTTGGTGTAGTCTGCCAGTAATACGGTATATTTATATTTACTCATATTTCTTCGGCAACTTAATATTCCGGCCGCACGTGGTGGTTTTGGGCGGAGGCTTAGGGATTGGCTCCGCAACACTACTACTACTTTGAGCAGCCGCAACACCACCACGCTTAGTAACTTTTGACTTTTGAGATGATGAGGCTTTTCGGATAGCTTTGTTTTGCGTATCTCGAAGTTTTTTTGCAGTTGCAGCAGCGCGTTCTTCAGCTTTGCGTGCCCTCGCGGCAGCTAGCTGCGCGGCACGTGCCTCACGCTCCTTTGCCCTTGCTATCTTGGCCACCTCACGCTCTGCCTTTGCCTCTGCTTGAAGCTGCTTTCGGCATGCGGCAGCAGCAGCACGTGCCTCTCTATCCTGCTCTTTTTGGAGTTTTGCTGCCGCCTCTTCTTGTTGTTGTATGGCGTCACGCTCTCTAGCCTCTCTGACTGCCCGAGGGCTCCATACAACTGCCAGACTCTGGTACTCTTGGTGTTGTTGCAAATCCAAAACCTTGTTATGCTTTTTCTTGCGTTTTTTAGTGGTGATTGCATGGCGTAATTGCTCGTTTTCAAGGTGTAGGAGCTCGTTGTTGACTTGNAGTGAATGGAAAGCCTCTTTCACCCGTTTTGCCGCAATTGTAGACGTATCTGGTGCCACAGCTTCAACCAAGTTGACGAGGTGTCTGTATGTATCTCTATCACCATGGTCTCCAACTTCTATATCTGTATTGGGTGGCGGAGAGGAGCTAACGAGACGATTGAGGACGACTTCGGCGTTGCGCGGATGAACTCCTGTAGCTGCAAAACTGCTCAGTATATTATCAGATGTGAATGCAGATGTATACGCAGCCCAAAATAACTCTAGAAAGTCACTTTTCTGCATTTCTAGCAAAGCTTGACTGCGGTGGAGGAACTCATCCAGTTCTTTGCCGTACGCAGTAGTCAGAGGCCCAAACACCGCAATATCGAGTGGTTGAAGCCGGTGAGAGGAGTGAGGAGGCAGTACAGCGAGTAGAATCCGGTGGGCATCGCAGTAATCGATGAAGGAAGGTGTCACGTGGCTTCCGTGGCCGTCAAGTAGTAGAAGCCTCCAGTCCCGCTTTGCCTTCTCTTTTGTTTTGCGGTCAAAGACTTGTTCAAGCCAGGCCAGCCCAATATCATTATTACTCCACCCAGAGGGCGTTGAGCAGCAAAATAGCTGGTGTTTTCCTACTTCAAGGTCGCGTAACCAACTATCTCGAAGCCCACTCTTGCCTTGATAGACGATGACGGGATCTACCCAGCTTCCATCAGCGCAGACGCAACCCATAACTGTAATCCAGTTTCTATTACCATCTTGGATAGATGCTGACACCTTCTTCTTATCCCAAAGAGGCCTTGAAAAGACTCTCTTAGACCGTGAACATATACCAAGGAGAAAGCCCTTTTCATCCATATTGTAGATATTATATGGCTTAATATCGTATTTATCGAGTTTTTCGTGAAGGAGACAGAAGTAGTTACGGTAATCTTCTCTATTATCAGCTATACAGCGATCCCGATCAATACCCGTGGAGGTTTTGTTGGTAATAGCATCGCGGTGCCTTCGCAAGAAACGCGTAACCCAGCTATCTGATGGCTCCCATGGCGCAAGTGCCGCGACATATTTTTTGATCATAGCTCTTGAAGGTGGTAGTGCGTGGGCAGATAGTCTCTGTATATGCTTTACAAGGTGTTCCTCCTGTGGGGGAGTGAGCAATGAATGGTTTTTGGCGGCGGCTTCACGGGACTGGCGTTGGCGGTGGTGTCGGCGCGTCAAAGTTGACACTGGAACTCCATACTTTTTTGCGACCTGGCGGTATGAAAGTTGACCTTCTGCATCTTGCGAATCGGTATCTGCAATGGCTTTTGCAATAGCTGTCATGGTTGTGGAGATATTACGCGTTGAAACTGGTGGGTTCCTGTTTTGGTGATGCAGTCGGGTGTTGCGTTCCGAGATGGTGTTGCAGCATTGACCACCTACACTATAGAAATATACATGAAGAATGCAAATCTGCTTCTATTTTGTGATTACTTATCTATTTTACCTCACAAAACCAGACCCTTCCTGATCCTATTCCTATGCATACTAGAGCCCCACTCACGGCTGAGAGTGACGGCCGATACTCAGACAGTATCCATATTACATTGCTTCCGGCGTGCACAATCCAAATTATATCTGGACTTAGACTGACATCTTGGTACTGTGGTTCTGATGCTGCTATGTCTGTATTGGTAGAAATCTGGAAAGAAGGGATAGCAATGATTCCAATGTCTGTATGGAGGGAAGTACTAGTAGAGTCGAAAGATAATCTGGAAAGAGCCCTAGCAATATCAAGAGTATGCACACACGTCCCGCTGCTCGCGTCCCAGATCTTGACAGTCCTGTCCCATGACGCTGACGCTAGCCGGGTCGAGTCGTGCGAGAAAGCCACCGAGGTAACCAAACTGCTATGGCCCTCGAGCGTCTGCAGGCACGCACTCCAGCCATTAATCATAGCTGGCTTGACGGCTACTCCCCTTGGCTCTTCGTGCTGGAACAGCCTTCTTACTATGCTATCTGCTGGACTGAACAACAGAGCAGATGCGTAAGCTTGTAATGGATAGTTCTCGGTTACCTCCTTATGATACATAATGAATCGTCGTGCATCGTACACGATCTTGTTCAATACGTCCATGCTTCCGAATCCCTAGCCACGTTAGTAACTACACCGTGAAGGCCATGTATAGATGTAGTCGTATTAGCCGTACCTGGACTAGATCCCATAGCCTTATCATCAAGACTACCCCTTTGGCGATGCTTCTGCACAAGCTGAGCGCTTCTAGCCAGTAGAGATATTTTTGCTCAAGAAGTGCGTCTATAGCCCTAGCAGTTTCTTGATTAGTAGCACTAGGTTTTAAGTCGCAGAAGTGATCAACCCAGTACACACATGGGTAGCGCAACACGGCTAGAGGATTGGGAAGAAGTGGCTTGACGTCTTCTATAGCATATCCAGGCGCTTGAAGGTTGTATATATCTCTGCGCAGTGTCTCGTGCAGAATTGCAAGTGATTTCGCGAAGATGTCTTGATGCACACATTCTATACCGTCTAGAAAGACGTTGTTTAATGGTTTTGTGATAAGGAAATCCTTAGCTGATTGACGCACAAAGTACACTGTGTCGCCGCGCAGCGTGAGAAACGATCCGCAGGGACCGATGATCTTCTGCACAGACTCTAGGTCATTAATAAGGTCTGCAAGTTGCTTAGTTAATATAACTAGCTCACTAACTGTGACCAGTTGATACAGGACAGCAGTCACTGCCAGCACCTGCAGACATCTTCGAGCGCTACTAGACATGCGTATCTGGTCTAGCATCTGCCTGTAAAATGAGTCTAAACCAGGCGGGAACTGGGCTAGCTTCTCTCGTACGTCCCACTTCGGCGTCGCTTTGAGGTCTTGGCACACCAACGCAACCCAGAAGAAGGTGTCGTTCGCGTTCGAAGTCAAGTGGTAGAGCACTGCGTTTTACACCTCTAGCGTGTAGCGCTTCTCTTGGGATAAGCGACACACTTTCTGCTGGATAAACGCATCTACTGCTGCAGCCACCGACTCAGCGCTTAGCTCAAGGCTGAGCCTCATTTCATGCTCAGCACGCTTCAATTCTTCCTCAATATCTGGCCAGTTACGACTAGACACGATCCACTTGACGCGAGAGGACACAGACGACTGCTTTGCAATGAAGATAAACAGCTTTGCTAAGTCCGTTGTGCATTCATCGAGCGCGTCAATAATTAGGTACGTTATGCCTAGGCCTACATCTTGCAGCATGCCGGCGAAGATCTCCGTCAGGGCGACCCAGGCATTCGCATCCTCGAACAAGCTTTTGCCCGCGTGGTCATACTTCTTGCGGACGTGCGACACAAGCGACGGCTGCCGGTACACAAGCATGTACAGCAAGCCTCGCAGCACAGCTGTGGCACTATTAATGCGCGTGTCGGTTGCCTGGCAGAAAAAGTATGAAAAATGGGTAGGTTTCGGCATCAAGTTTTGCAGTTCGTCGACAATGCCACACAGTAGCATCGTCTTGCCTTTGTCAGGATCACCTTTCATCCACAGTAGTCGGCTCTCCGGGTCTTGCTGCCACTTCTGGAAGGTATTATTATCAAGAACCCAACGATAAGCGCCCGTAAGCAGCCCGCCCTTAGTCTCCTCAATCCGCTTCTTGTCATCGCGCGGGTTGCTGGGACACAAGTCTTGGATGCACTTGTTCTGCTTGTCAACCTCGTCTAGAACCCGTTTGATTGCTTCAGCTAGATTCTCGCCATCGATCGGGGACAAGCTGACGCCGAGAATACCCATCAGGGAATATGCACGGTCCGCTGCAATTGTTGTAGTGCGATGTTCAATCCAGGTAACGCGTTCATGAACACTAAAGTAAGACAATGGTTCACCCTGCAGTGCTGGAGTAGGGATGCCCGTAACTTTACCCACTTCTTCTGTTAGCGACAACTTATCACCAAGCTTGGTCCCTTCTTTAGAGAAGAACTCTACTATAGGTGGTGCGAGAAGCTCTTGTAGTGTCTATCTACGGGTAAACTATCTGCTATTTTTAAGCGCAAGCTTAGCTTTCTGCTTGCTTTGTACAGGATCGCTACTGATCGAATTGCATGGAACGTCGCGCGAATAGAAGTAGCGCTGCATCGTGCTGCCATATCATCTCGACATGGTATAGAGAATAGAGAGCATCCAGATCCACAAAAGCCATCGTGAATCGGTGTAGCCTGGCGTAACTAGTAAAAGCTGACTAGAGACATCCGACAGATATATAACACCGAGCTGCATCGCGGTACCAGTAAAACATCGATCGGATAGAGAAGGCAACTTCAGCCTTGTTAGCCTTGTCGATACAGCACGTGTCGATCCAGAAGTACTGGAGGTTATCGCGCCGCGCCCGTTTTCCGCAGAAGAGGATCTTCTCGTAGCCCGGCTTTGTCTTGCCACCGCCTGTCTGGAGGTCTGCGAACGTCACCTCGTCGCCATCTGCGCCCCAGGTGTGTGAGAGTATCGCGTAGGGGGGTGTGTCGCCATCGTCGAAGCTGCGAATGCTGAGCTCTTCGCTTTCGCTATACTGTAAGAGCCGCATAGGTTCACGTGGGTGTATAGTAGGTATATGCGATGAGAACAGGACTCGAAAGGCTGGGCTCTGTAGCTTGATGGTATCCGCGTTTGCTGCTTGCTAGCTGTTTTCCTGCTACCGATGGATGGTCAGCATACAGAGAGAATGGCGAGCAGGTGCATCAGCTCGAATACCAGCAGGATCCTGTGATGCGTCAAGATGTCGCGAGCTGAGGCTGCCGGCTCTCGCTGTATTCTTGACTTGGTCGTGAAGCCTGTGTGAAGCCCCAGGCGGGGTAAGGCATGCCATACATGCGCCGTACGATGCTCGCAAGGCTGAAGCGGGTCTGCATCGAGGGCTGGAGGACATGAGGCCCTTGGCACTGTTAGTAGGGGTCTAAGCACTGACGTGTTTAAAGCTTGCCCGTTACGACACAGAACGAAACAAGAAAGCAGCCGCACAAATGCAACACTCGTGGATAACACCTAGGTTTAAACCTGATTTAGATTCGTCTTTCTACCTAGCCTACTCAATGCCGTGAGACCCATCATACAGAACTAGAGAAAACAATCTAGTACACCCTGGCTACAGGGGCTCTCCATGCAGATACCGGTGCATGCGTTAGCTTTGGCGATGGTAGAACCATCGATCCTTCTAACGCGTCGCTCTTGCGCTTGCGCCCGCGCTTTGGCTTGCTTGCCAAAACTTGCTCCTTCGCAACACGTTTTGCCCTAGCCTCCTCAAGGTCTTCAAAACTCATTACCTTGGCCTTGCCTAGAACTACTGGCTTTGTCGATGGACGGGTTTTGGCTTCTTGGTTGATCTGAAGGAGGAAATGATTACGATCTTTAAGGAGGGCCTATTCGGCGAACGATACTATAGCGGCGCTTGCCAGCTTCTATATGCGTCTCTGCTCGTCTTTTCGAGCACATGTGTGTCTTTAATAATCAGATCATGCAACGACAAGTACTGCTGGCTTTGAGCCTGCTCTGCTCGCGAACGCCGCCCAAGCCTACGGTGGATCCAAGTTGAGACAGGGACATTGCTGTGCTCTGATCGAGCAGCACATGTGTCACGCACACTCTCAGGAAGACGTTGCGCGAGCGCCTGGCTGGCTGGGTCCATGTTTGTGGTTGTGATGACTGACGGATACCTCGAGCGAGAAGCCAACAGGATCCACAACCAGTCTGCTTCTACATAGGAATAGCTGGCAACTGCACACTTGCAACACACGGTAAAAGCTTCTAAAACGCTGCGCCACAGCTGTTCATAGAATGGCTATACACTCTTCAGCTTGCTGTACGCTGTATAGGATCTCCGAATAACCAAGCTAAGCTTCTGCAAGAAACAGAACAGGGGTGTGTTGTCATTGCAGCTTCAATGCTCAACACGCAAGATTCATACATGTCCCTTAGATTGCTGTAATTTTGCTATTTAAGGCTTGCAATAGATAGAAGTAGGCCCAAAGAGGATATGAATGTGTACTTGTATCTAAGAGTCTTTGTGAGTTGGGCGTAAGGTGCTTGGGCAATATTGGTGGTTCGTTGCGCAGGGATATTCGACCCGCAGAGACAGACGTGTTCCTCATACTGAACAGAGAGTTATGTCAACCCCTGGGACCTGAGACGCACTCTAAGACGAGACGGTTCTACACTTTGGATCTTTGGAAAATCAAGTATGCAGCTAAGCAAAGCTACAGTATACGCCATGTTCTCTTCTCTGGTTTACTGAGCTGCCAGAGCGATTACTTCCTTTGTCGAGGCAGTGACGCCAAGGAGCGCACTTCAGCTGTGGGTAGAAACACTATCCAATAAGCAGCCTCAACCACAGCTTCACTCGCTCACGAGAGCGCGTTTCCGCCTATCTTCAAGACTAATCACCACGCTGCGATTCTCCGACACCTATTTTGATCCAGATTTTTCGACCGCCCGTGAATTGACCGCTTTGATAAGCCCAAATGCTCTCACCCCATTCTGCGGCATTTTTTTGTTTACTAGCCCGCCCATACTTTCGATATCACGTGATATTATTTATAATTAGATCCAGTACACAACTCTCGAATTGAGCTGCTTGCGTCACTCACTTCTTTTTCCCTTCGCAGTGGTTATGGAAATCCGTACGCTTGATCAAAATCCAGATTTTTAGCAAAGAAGGTTGTTCCGCATAACATCAACATAGTTGGCACTATTCGTCAGCATGTCCAAACATTCCACATAGGATCAAGATCCCAGACTACAAGACCTGGTCTCTTGCCATATATACTACACTGTTTGTTCTTAGTAGTGATTCTCAAGTGCAATGCGTGTCGACTTCCGTGCTCTGACATGCGGTTTTCTGTTGTAGAGCACGGAATATTTCCTTGTTGCTGTACTGCACAGTTCGCATATCTTGTTTAAGCCTTTGTTCTAACAATGACTACCTGTTAACAATGTCTTTGACCGATTTTTTTTTGCTCTCGTTAGGCGGTTAGTAAATGCAATTGGAAAAATTCTCGAGCACAAAATCACTGATTAAACCTTACTTGTGTTGAGTGATATTTGTCGAGTAACACAATTAAGAATTTGACCGCTTATGATTTTGAGATTTGAAACAACACCCATTCTGCGAACAATTTCAGTACTGAGTTTTCACTATAATTATCACATCTCTTTCTCCCCACAATACCTTCAGGGGCATATTCAAAATGACCCCAAACATTGATCGTCCGGAATTTCCATCCAACCTCCTGCGTCTTTCCAAAAAAGTCCTCGCTAGCACCGCAGGAACCCAATATCCAGTCAAGCAAACATTCTTACTCAGTCCTACCCCCTCAGAAGAAAGCTTCCGCACAGACTCCCC
This sequence comes from Bipolaris cookei, assembly GCA_002286855.1. Taxonomy (NCBI): domain Eukaryota; kingdom Fungi; phylum Ascomycota; class Dothideomycetes; order Pleosporales; family Pleosporaceae; genus Bipolaris; species Bipolaris cookei. The sequence goes on from NRSV01000033.1 coordinate 45,996, forward strand.
CGTACTTCCACTTTTTTACAGAAGAGACCCCTTGACAACTACCAACGCATCAGATACCTCTGTAAATTTACTATCCACTTCAACAGGCGGTACTCAAGAAAATGATCGAGTAACTTGGCGATTCGCAGCTACAAGAATGAGCGATATTCTACCAGATGATATGGATCTCTATGCAGAGGCCGAGCCACATATACAAAGGGAGAGTACCGAGACACATGTTAGACAGCATCAGTTCTTAACAGAGCAAGAACTAGCCTTTGGACCAGAAGTTAAAACTAGGCTACCAACTATCAACGAAGACGAATTTCCATACTATCCTTTATCCTCGCGCTTTTCACCACCCACAGCCCCTGTGCATAAGGAAGCGAAGCCAGATCTAAATGATGATGCAAAACCACTGGTAAGGAGGGGAGTAAGGGGAATGGGGCTGAAAGAGTATCTGAAATGGGTGTTTCGGAATTATGGGATCAGAGCAGGCAAAACTAATGTAACATACATCCCTTCGTAACGGAACAACCGCCGTGACGGACAAAATTACAGGTACTTTAGCTTCGCAGTACTATCATCGCCTACAGACATCATAATAATTATATTGTACTATCTAGGTGTATACTAGAATTGATTCTAAGTTAGTGTATGCCCAAAAATATAAAATTTACAACCATGTAGACACCTTCCCTCCAGATGTGCGAAGACACATGCTCTACCTCAATAATGCGCCTCGCAAGTTATGAGGCTACCTCTATTAATTCTACCCGTCGCAATATATCTGTCGCTTCTGTGTACGTCTAGATATTCCATAAAATCGTCCAAGCCTGCTTGCCAGCTGTAGGGGCTGGTCTGTGGTCTGATTTGTCCGTGATCGCCGCACAGTCTGGTACCTCTGTATTTGATGCACCAATTAGCAATGCTGATATAATCCCAATTGATGAGCTAACTGGATAAAGGTAAACTCAAAGCAACAAGTCACCTAACGCCTTGAGCTTACTGGATAAGCATCACAGTAATAATAACAAAAAAAACACGACAAACAGCGAGAACTGTTAGAATTGGGTCCTTTAGTAGTATGACTACTATAGGTAACTAAGTCGGAGTGGCAAGGTGGGTAGTTCTAACGTCTACTATTCGGCATATCCACTGTGTTGTTATCTATCTACTATGCGTACGCGGCAACGTGTATTGTGTGCACACGCGCAGCACTGGCCACCGCGTGGCGCCATTCTCTCGCCCAGACTCTGAACTTTCTTCTACCAACCTGGACTGGACTCGCAAATTCTCAACAACAACTCAGTTTTTGGAATTATCGTTACAAAGGACTGGAAATACACCTGCCTATGGCCGCAACGGTCCCTGTTGGCACGATAAAGGTATCACTGGGTGAATCAACTTGCAGCTGCAATACTATGGTGAGGAAGCGGATTTGATTGTCTGTATGTGCTATCGTGTCCAGTACTTACAGCCCCTGCGCGCACGGACGCAGACGCACGATTCGGTAAGCAGCGGGGACAACGACGTCCCTGCCACTGCTCGTGTCAACCAATCAGTGTCGCTTATCAGTAGGACGCGCTCAAGTCCTAATTGATTCCGACAGTCCCTGTAGGCCATCACGCGTCCCCCCGCGTCGGTTTGGCACCTGTAGAGCCGCTGTTGCGGCCCTGGCTGGCACAGATAGCAAAATTTGCGAGCAAGCTACTTAACATAACACGTCCACCAAATACAACGGCAGCCATCTAGCCACAACACAGCAACGCAACACACGACGACGGAGCCCAGATAACTCATTCAGCATCATAGTTACATCACGCACACATAAGGTCATTGATGGGCTTCCTGGCTAGCTTATTACTATCCGACAATGTCTGCAACGTCCCGCATCGACGAGTCCTTGAGCTGAACGGCATCATCTCTTACGCGAACTACCTCACAGACACCCGGCATGCTACCATTGGTGCCACTACATACTTACAGATTACCAGACAGCCTCGTCCATTGTCGCCCTACCGGTTGAAGGACTGGCCCCCCTTCGACACATCTGACAAGGTCTGAGGAGGTTCGCATGAGAGTTCTCATGCTCAGTAGGCTTGACGGCACGCACGAGCGGAGCATCGTTCCTGTGAAGTCGCGTTATGACGAAATGCTGCTGCCGCTGTGCCCGGTGGCAGATCACACAATAAGATACGGCCACATAGGAGCCTAGTGGACGGCATCATAACACTTGATGAACATCAGAGATTGGGGAACATATTTCAAGCCCTAGGGGTATTATGGCAAGCTAGTACACACGACAGATGAACGCTAGGGGAGACTGAGGGTATTACAGACGCAAAGCATGAGGCAACCGTGCCTCTACGAGCCTTGAACAACGCTGCACACACAAGGCTTTGAGTACGGCATACACATAGAAACACAGTTCACGGAACACAAACACAGGCAAAAGACGTCACTTCTAGAAAGGAAATGTACATAGTCGTAGATAGAAGCCAGACAACGGCAGGCCTCTGGGGACAGATGGCTCTTTCGAGCGTGAAGTGGGGCGTTGTGGACTCACGTCTGCATTGCGTCGGCTGTCTGCTATGTCTGTTATTCGGGCATAGCTGTGGAGATCACGGCTGAAACCGAGTAGGATATAATCAATCAATTAATCAATCAGTAATAATAACAACCCACAAGGTCAAGTACGACGGTAAGCAGATAACCTCCCTCCCCGTTTAGCGGAAATCCTCATAGAGCGGTACTAGCCAATAAGAGCGCAAAGTCAGCAAGCGTTCCCGCGAGACACTGTATCTCGTTGGCTCATTCCGGCCCACAAGCATTTCCGCTACGTGGGGACGAATATTACTGAAGTTATTGTGAAGAGTCGAAAGATATTGATTGCAAGGAAAGGGCAACGTGAGCGATTCACACCATCGATAGTTATCTTAAACGACAATCCAAAGCAGAAGAGGACTATACTGCGAACACAATGTCAAGCGGTGCTGAGGTACAAGAACTGATAGAAGATCTTCGAGGCCAGACTTCAAAGGAAGCAAGGCCAGATGAGTTGAAAGGCTTCATTGGCTATGCGCGAGCGATGCAGTAGAGGTTCGACGCTGAGGCTGCGCAGATGAAAAAGCTTAAAGTCTAGCACAAACATTTACTAAGTTAGTTGCCATAAAACATCACGACAATAGCCAACGTAAGTAGACGATTTTCGGGTGACTGACTCTTAGACTACTATGTGAAGGCAACTGCTTGTAGCCGATTGGCTGAACAGAAAGTGCGGCTGATGTGCAAGACTAATTTTGTGTAATCCCTTACCCCGAAATTGCGCCGAGCTTTCCGCATACTTCGTCATCCTAGAGGTATTGAGAGAGAGGCAGGCAACCCTAGGAATTGCACGTGGTAGGGAGCAATTACTTTCCTGGAATCACGTAAAAGTCCAAGCGATCCGGTCGAGGCGAAGGCCGGGAGCAAGTGCGTGAAGTCCTGGATCACATTTGCGACCTGGTTCTGAATGGCAGACTGGGGAATAATCAATTTGATCGGTCATTTGATTCGCGAACGTGCCACATTGTGATTCGTGACACCATACACGTCCCCATATTTGTGCCATGCCATCAGTATAACAACGTCAAGGTGGGCCCGGATAGTCTCCTGTCTGTTGGCTGGAAACGATGCAGGGTTCACGAAATAGTCTTTATTGAGGACGGGCGAAAGTGGCATGATTGGGATAGAAAGAGGTTTGTGTGGGCAGGGACGTTGCTGGGCACCTAGTAATACGGGTCTGGATCGTTGTTCCCCTTGTGCGAATAATGGGTTACTTCTAAATATGCCGACCCTATATGAGTTGACGGCAGGGACACTCAGCATACTTCGTGATAAGTCAGCTCTATTTAACTGATTACGTGATCAGGCGTTTCTCTAGCTATCTTACGTTAGAGGATATGCTTCAAGGACGGCCCTACCTTCCACTCGTATGTGGATATTACATAATTCCGCGCCAAAGTTAGTACTATTGCATGCCGGCGACATAGGTACAGTGGTTAGGATAGCAGCGAAACCTTGTGAGAAGGTTTCTACGAATTCGACACGGACCTGGGCTCGTCATTGCCGGTTAGCAGATAACGGACTGTATTTAATCGGATGGCCTGGACGGCTTAAGGCATGTCACAATTCTGTTCGTCAAACCAAGTCACTGATTTCTCGCGGACACTCGTCATCATGTTACCGAAGCTACCGTTGTTTACTGTTCTTCTGGCCGCAAAGGTCTCCTATCAACAAATCATCAATACCGATTTTGCGAGTGCAATCGACGTTAATGTTTGCCAGGAGATGGATTCGCACTCTGTTTTCAACCCTATGTCATGGGCAACCAAAAGTTGCGAGTGCACAACGCCATATAGCTTTAGGGCCATTTGTGTCAGGACACGCCCAAACCCACAGGACCACTACATCGGTTACAACGAGCGAAAATGCGATCCCAGGGATGAAACTTCCGTTTTTTGCATACCCACAGAGGACAATCACCTGTTGTATACAGACTGTTCATGCAAGAGGATACCAAAGAAAGTAGGGCAAAAGCCACCTGGAAAGTCAAACGGAATTGGTTGCTCTGGTGGACTCACTTTGGGACAAACACACACAATATCTGTGTATTCCACAATCGTCTTTGCTAAAGGGACAACATCGAGCCAAGTTGACGGTTGCTACGTCCAGAACAGCTCTACAGGGACAGAGCTTTCCGCCAACTATCCGTGCCCCCTGAACAATAACGGACACATACTCGAATTTGAAAAAGGAACGACCTACCAGGCATGTGTCGAAGGCGACGACGATTCTCCAAGCACAATTTCATTCCAATGGATTGTTACGAGCTCGATTGGGCACTCGAAGCGGGACGAATTCATGCAGGCCATCTCGTACGATAAAAGAATTGCCCGTGGTAACTTCAAGGGAAGTGTTATAGTCGTCGATGAGGATGGAGCAGAACTCCAGCGATTTGATTTATAAGGGACACAGTACTCTGTGATGACTTTAGATAGACGGAACTTCAAAGACGTTCTTCTTAATCGTGGCGGTCCTTCTCGGGCCCAACAGTTGCTGTAGCAGAATTTCAATGAAATTGCCTGTGCTCCGCACGGGCCTATCACCTCAATGATAACACGTAGCTTTTAGTACATACATCTATCACAACGCATAATTAAATAAACTTGACTACGCGTATCGTTTTTACCATGCATAAAGTTAACAAGAGAGCGTCTATATATAAAGAAGAGGTAGTAGCATTGCAAAAGCACGCCGAAGCGTTACGCCTAACCTCTCTCCCCGTAGGTAGAACATCCGACCGCGCAGAATTATGGAGATCTAGCAATACTATTCAGTAACCCACTAACTATCCTATTAAGTTTAAACTAATCTAATAACATACTTAGTAGGTAGTAAGACTTATCTCAAAGATTAGAAAGCAAAATTATAACGTAAAGTATCACCGAGCCGGACACTTTTTCTTGGCATTGCGAACTTCACGTACGAAACACTATGCATCAACAACATAAGGATTTCTTAACTCAGCGAGAAGGTAGAATTACTCTTGCTCTTCAGGCCTTTCGTACGGGTCAATTTAAGACTATACAAAGCACTGCTGCTGCTGCTGCCTATAACGTTCCTTTTCAACGGTTTTCTGATCNAAATTATAACGTAAAGTATCACCGAGCCGGACACTTTTTCTTGGCATTGCGAACTTCACGTACGAAACACTATGCATCAACAACATAAGGATTTCTTAACTCAGCGAGAAGGTAGAATTACTCTTGCTCTCCAGGCCTTTCGTACGGGTCAATTTAAGACTATACAAAGCACTGCTGCTGCTGCTGCCTATAACGTTCCTTTTCAACGGTTTTCTGATCGGCTTAACAAAATCACCTTTCGGCCCCAAGCATCTCCAAATTGCCGCAAGCTTACTATGACTGAGGAGCAAACAATCGTACGATATATTCTTGACCTAGACTCGCGAGGATTTGCGCCCCGACTGTGCGAAGTAGCAGATATGGCAGATAAACTACTACGTGTATGAGGTGGACAGCCTGTAGGCAAATGCTAGGCAGAGCGGTTTGTATCACGTTCGGACAAGCTTAAAACGGCCTTTAGTCGAGCAAAGGATCGTCAGACAATACAGCAAGAAGACCCAGAGGTTATTAACGCGTGGTTTAACCTCGTACGAGAGACTATTGAGAAGTATGGGGTTCATTCAGACGATATCCACAACTTTGGCGAAACTGGCTTTTAGATGGGCGTAATTGGCTCAATGAAGGTAGTTACAGGCACAGAGCGTCGTACAAGGCCTACTCTTACGCAGCCAGGCAATCGCGAGTGGGTTACGGTCATTCAGAGCATCTGCGCTACGGGATACGCTACCCCGCCATTCATTATCTACAAAGAACGCGTCCACATCTATGCTTGGTACGAAGAAGCAGGTATACCGTAAGATTGTTTGCTCTTCAGTTATAGTAAGCTTATGGCGGTTTAGGGATGCTTGGGGCCGAAATGTGATTTTCTTCAGCCGATCAGAAAGCCGCTGAAAAGGAACGTTGTAGACAGCAGCAGCGCGTCGAATGCTCTCAAACTGGCCCGTAGGATAGGTCTGAATAGCAAGAATAATTCTACCTTCTCGCTGAGTTAATACATCTTCACGTGGCTGGGGCATGTTACTTTAGAAGCGATGTTCGCAATGCCAAGAAAAAGTGTCCGGCTCGGTGACGCTTTACATTACCCTATTCTCCCTGGATGCAACGCCTGGACTATTAACAACCTTGCCGGGCCTGAAAAGCGAGCTGTTGGGTACGTCCTTCTCACTCCATCCTAGTAACAAAATTCATAGGAGAAAACGGAAAACTGACTGCACAATAGTATCGCAGCCATGATTTGCATCGGCAACCTAGGAGGCATCGTCGGCTCCTTTATTTTCCAGGAAAAAAGAGTCACCTAAATACGAAACGGGATTCTGCTCGTTGCTCTCGTTCGTAGCAGCGGGATTGGCGTGTGCTTCCACGCTTAAGTTCTTGTTCTTAGAGATTAACAAGAAGAATGCAGAAAAGACAGAAGAGGAGTGGCGCGCCATATATACCTCGGCGCAGCTGGAGAAGATGGGAGATAGAAGTTTGTTGTTCAAGTATCATTTTTAGGTTGAAGTGCTGATGGCTTTTTGTATGGAAGGGGTTGGATTTTGTTGGGAATGGGTGCAGTGGAAGAACCTGTGGTAATTCTCACTCAAATCGAGTTGAAATACTCATAGTGTTGAAATGAAGTCCCTCTGGTAGTATGACTACCGTAGATAATAGAGTGGGAGGAGGGACAAGGTAGGGTGGCTACAACGTATTGTCTTAACTGTCGTGTATCTAACTACCATTCTCACCCTTTTGTGGTTGGAGCTATGACCAACTGGACAGTGCCTACCACAACGGGATATCACGTGACCCCCAAGGACCTTCCACCCTGGACTGAACTCATATATTCTCAACACATAGCTGATATCTCACTTATATTCTACAAGTTTGTTACAAAGTACGAGTTGTGGGTAAGGTTCTGATGTCCACTTTTCAGACCCGTCATTGCAGGTTAGGACTTCAAATTCTGACTAAAAACATCATAAAACAGCTCATGATCAGCCCCTTTATCTGCATCTCACTTGCTCATACACTTGGTACCGGCGATCCCCGGCAATGTCGAATCGTGTTTCCAGAGTCAAGCGAGCGTAATCCTGGTGTATTGCGGGTACCAAGTACTGTTTTCCTCCAAGAAGCACTTCATCCCGTACATTAATTATTTATTTCAGCGGAACCTCAGCAGAGCGACAAGTCGACGTGTTTGGTACGTTGTTCTTTATCTGACAGTGCTTACACGGAAACGTTGGCGGCCTGCCGAGTTTCCCGAGCGCCGAGTCCCACAACTTGACCGTTCGTGACTTAAGACGTTGCCGAAGCCATGTGAATGTATACAAAACTCCTGGAGATTTGTTCATGTTTTAGTATTTGCTCTCAATCGAAATAGTATTATTGGGTTTTTCTTTAACTACATCGACAATACAAAATTCCCAGATACGATAAAGGAGTTTAAACTACATCAGAAGACTCGCCTTGTCATTCACACCAACACTTGTATCATCGTAAGACATCCACAAAAAAACATGACAACCCGTCAAAAAACAGCATTAATCACAGGGTACAAGCATTTACAATCTCTACCTCCTTTATCTATTTTGAAATACACACAACTAACACGAAACCCAATCACAGCTGCACGCCCGGCGGCATCGGCCACGAACTCGCCCTAGAATTCCTACGCCGCGGCTTCCAAGTCTTCGGCACCATACGATCCGAAGAAGCTAAAAAGACGCTTGTGAGCGAGGGCGTCATAGCAATCCAGCTTGAAGTGACGTCCGACGCCAGTATTCAGGCTCTGCATGATGAGATATGCGAGCGTGTGGATGGGAAGCTTGATATTCTCGTTAACAACGTGTACGTACTTGATCCCTGTGCTACTCTTTATTTTGTCTTGCTTATTTCGTGCGCAAGTCGGTTGAAAAAAAAGCTAACGCAACACCAGCGGCATAAGCCACACAGTCCCCGTGCTCGACCTAACAATCGAAGACATGCGCAGAGTATTCGAAATCAATGTGTTTAGCTGTATTCGTTTGGTGCAGGCCTTTACCCCGCTTATTATTCAAGCAAAAGGAAAGATTGCGAATATAGGATCTGTTGCTGGCATTGTGCCCTATGTATTCGGTGGTATGTATATGTTTTTCCCCTTTGAATATGCTAGTTAGCTGACGCGGAATAGGATGCTACAATGCATCCAAGGCAGCATTGCATTCGTACACGGATGCACTTAGGTTAGAGATGGCGCCGTTTGGGTATGTATTTGTCATATAGCCAAGGACCGTGTGAGAGACTGACTGTGAGTAGTGTTCAGGTTATCTTGGTCGCCACGGCTGGTGTGAAGAGTAGGATATCAGATGTCAAGAAGCGGCTTCCGCCAAACTCGCTGTATATGCCCATAGAGGAAGACTATTTGTTCCGTCAAGGAAACTCTCAGCGTAGGTCAGGCAGACTGTTGAAGTGATCAATAGGCTAATATTGTGGCAGGAACGGCAATGCCTACGAAAACCTACGCACGGAAAGTCGTGAGCGATCTACTCGAACCAACCTCCAAAGCCTGGCTGTGGCGCGGACATCAAGCAAGTCTAGTTAAATGGCTTTCATGGCTTCTTCCCCGTGGCTTTTGGGTAAGTAATGCGTCACTTCATATTTTTTCCAAGCGCATCTTTCTGACTCTCAATCAGGATTTTTACTTTTCTAGAAAATTCGGGCTTGGGAAGCTGCGTTCATAGTGTTAAGAGGTTCAGAATATTTGGCTTGATTTGGAATTCCCAGTTATGCATAGAAGCAGCGTTTGGTATGGTTTAGAAGAGGGTTGAATTGCTGTACTATGTAGTTGTACTTTGGTCGGCAGCCGTCGCTGGGGGGCGGCACCAATGAGCAGCTGTCGCCCACCAGCCACAGATTTCAATACTACAACCCGTAAGCGGCACTGAAAATTGATGCAGCTTCAGCTTCATATCACTCTCTATCTTTCCCTTGCTGTATTCTGGCTGCTCTAGCTGACCAATGCTTTTGCTGCTCACTGCTGGCTGGTCTGGCGAGTCCAGTTGCCCACTGATCTGGCAGATTAGATCGCATTTCTTCCCCTACGAGACACCACTAGGACTAACTGTAATATGCAGTTGAAGCTGTGCTCAGCTATATTATTCCATCAATAAAAAACCACTGCTGCTGTCTACTTCGCTGAGCATGGTGAAGTCAATGTATAGAATGCTGGCTGCTAGGCAGTGCCAAGAAGCATGTGACAGATGTTCCCTGATGACTTTTGCTGCTGAACAAACCGGCAACATTGTTCATTAGGAAAAGGCACGTCATTCCCAAAAGAAATTACCCCGGGTGATTCAGCCATGTCGAGTCACAAAAATAGGCGAATTGGCGCAAAAGTAATCATCTGACAGACGTCTTCCTTTGTTTGGCGTTGCGTTGTCCGAGTTGCCGAGGCACATGGCTTCCCCACACGACCTGCCATGCCCCAGCCGGCGCGAGCGTCTCCAGGTCGCGCGTCCACGTTTTGGATATCTTTCTTTCTACATTTTTGTTTTTAGCAGTCGCTTTATCTTTTATACCCATCACCGAGTTTTGTTGTGACCCAGCTGTGCGCCTAACATGCCTTTTAACACGGAACTTACGAGGGCCCTCGGCATCAGAGGTACGCCCGCTCACCTTCGACTGCGCTTTAGATGTATGGTTGCTAACAGTGAACAGTGCCCGTTGTGCAGGGAGGTATGCAATGGGTGGGCTACGCTGAGCTCGCTTCGGCTGTCAGCAACGCAGGTGGTCTTGGAATAGTAGGCATCCACCATATCGTCATCTCAAGATGCCGCTCCTTATCATATTCCATAGTTGACCGCTCTTACCCAACCGACCCCCGAAGACCTTCGCAAGGAGATCCGAAGATGCCGAACCATGACCAAAAAGCCCTTTGGTGTCAATCTGACACTCCTTCCCGCTATGGTACCTCCGGACTATGGCGCGTACGCCCGTGTCATCATCGAGGAGAAGGTCAACATTGTTGAGACGGCAGGAAACAGCCCTGGCCCAGTTATCAGGCAACTGAAGGCTGCTGGCACAATTATCTTACACAAGTGCACTACCATCAGGCACGCCCAGTCTGCTGTCAAGCTCGGTGTCGACTTCCTGTCTATCGACGGCTTCGAGTGCGCCGGCCACGTTGGCGAGACGGACATCACCAACTTCATTCTGCTCAGCAGAGCCCGCCAGTCGCTCGGCATACCGTTCATCGCTTCAGGAGGTTTTGCTGATGGTCAGGGTTTGGCTGCTGCGCTTGCCCTTGGCGCGTGCGGTATCAACATGGGCACCCGATTCATGTGCACCGTTGAGGCTCCTATCCACCAGAACATCAAGCAAGCCATCGTAGACGCTCAGGAAACAGACACCACTTTGGTCCTTCGACGATGGAAAAACACCTCCCGTTTATTCGCGAACAAGGTTGCTTTGCAGGCGGTCGATGTTGAGAAGACCAGCCCAACGGGCAAGTTCGAGGAGGTAGCCGAGTTTGTGAGCGGCAAGCGTGGCCGACAGGTCTTTTTGAATGGCGACAAGGACTTTGGTGTAAGTCTACAACGCGCTTTTCTGTTTCGACGAATATTGACATTCTCAGGTCTGGACTGCTGGTCAAGTCATTGGACTGATCCACGATATCCCCACCAACGAGGAGCTTATTAACCGCATTGAGCGGGAAGCCATCGAGACGATGAAGAAGTCGCAATCACTGTTTGTTGCTGACGGCGAGGGTGCATCAATCGCCAAGAGCAAGTTGTAGAGGGCTAGACAATAGATTTTGGTATTTGAAGCGATAATCTTGCTTAGAAAATAGCCTGTAGTTGTATTGTATGTTAACAATCTTGAAGTTTTCACAAAGAATTCGTCTGGGGCATAACACTGCAAATCAAGAGCTGGTTTTCATACGTTCCCATCGTATATGCGATGCGTTTTCGATCTCAGGGTCTGTCCACACGTTCTCGGTCACTATGACGTTTGACCCGCAACATCGTCACAACTATATCTTGCCCAAAACATTGTCTTTCAGAATACCCAAAACCATTTGGAAATCATCTTACAGCTTTACCAAGCCAAGTAGAGTTTAAATCCAAATTATCTAGAAAAAACCCAACCACCATTCACCATGTCCTCCCTCACTGCCCAAGAATCTTCCAACACGCAACCCCACAACCCCGTCAATCCCAGCGACGACACATCCAGCACCTTCAAAGGTGATTCCAGCGTTCCATTCAAGACTGGGGGCTCAACAGATCCTGCTGGTTTGAGTACTTCGGTAGATAAGGTTCGTCCCGCCATCTACATTATTGCAACATTGTACTTGTTCTTCACGTGACACTTCTGTTTACACACGTACTAAGTACCTACATGTAGTCTTCATACGGCCAACAAAATGCCTCAGATACCTCTGAGCAGCGTCGCGGCGAAGACGCGATGCAGAACATGAAGCAAGAATATGAAGGTAGTAGTAACGTGGGTGTTAAGACGGGGAGCGAGAGTTTGCTTTATAGCGTGGAGCGGAGTGTGAAAGAGAGTGGGGAGGGAGATAGGTCGGGGGTGGATGCTGGGCAGGTGACTGGGGGAAGAAAGTGAGTATGGGATCTAGTTTCTGTAAACGATTGAAGATTAAAAGAAGTTTTTATTGAAAGTGTCCGTATAAGTAAGGTGGCAACGGTCGGATAGCTCGGAAGCTCTACCTCGCACACAGCAGTGGGCAACCCCCACAATAGGACCAAAGCAGAGAGCATAAGAAGAGAACCTTGTACGCACGTAGATAGGCAAGAATTTTCAATACACACACCTGTCTTTTTGGCAACCCTTCTGCATTCGTGCAAACCCTCTTTAGCCCCGCGCGCACATGCTTCGTACCTTGCTGTTTGCACCCGGTTCATGCTTATGCTAGCTAGCTACAGAACCCATTCAACAGAAAGACTGATTGATTACCACTTCATCATCTCCCAAGGCCTCACCACTGCATCGTAGATCGGCCAAAACAACACCCGAGTGTAACGAGATCCGCTAAAACTCGGCCATACAAACACTCACTCCCTAGCCCTGCACAAAACTCCTACCCCTAATTGTCTCTTTACTCCCCCCAGCCCCATCCCTTTCTCCATACACATTGCCAATCCGAAACACTAAAGTCGGCTCCCCCTCCCCCACCCCCCCCCCCTCCCCCTTCCACTCCACCAATCTCACCTCCTCCACAACCTTATGCCCCAACTGTCTTTTATGATGCAACAGCAATCTCGCCACCCCACTCCCATTCGGCGTTCCCAAAATCGCCGCTACAGCCTCCTCATCCTCCCGCACCGTCCAAACCACATCCCGTTGCACTAACCCCTCATCATCCACGTATTCATCTTTCCACAAAACACGCTGCAAAACATCCAAAGTAGCCCTATTCGTAATCCCTAGTCTTACTACAAACTGCAAATTCGCCCTCCCCCCGTCACAATCTGTCACTGCAAAAACGCAACATCAGACCAGTACCGCAGGTCCGGCAGCGTAGCACCTCTCCTGTTCTCCCCGCCATCTTGTGTACTTCCTTCCCGTAGTAAAATATGCGTGGGTGACTCGTTATCCATCGCGACTAGCATGCCCGCCGACGCATTAACCACCGTGTTAAATTTCGCCCACGTGACGGGGACGTAGACGCCGTTTCTAACTTCGGAGTCGAGGTGGGAATGTCCGATTGCGGTGTTCGTGGAAGGATCTATGCCGAAGGTTTGTTGGAGGTGGTAAAGGGAGGAGGAGCGGGTGAGGGTGAAGTGTATTCTTTCGTAGCCCCATTGGGAGAGGGCGGAGGGGGAGAAGAAGGCGCTTTGGGCGGTTTGGAAGAGGGGGTTGAGGAGGGCGGCTTCGTTGGCGGCGCGCATTAGGGTTATTAGAGTGCGGCCTTTTGAGAGGGCAGTTGTGTAGTCGAGGTCTTGGTGGTGGTGGTGGTGGTGGTGGTGTTTGATCATTGTTTTGAGGTGGACTTTGGATAGGGGGGTTGTCAATTGCAGTGATGATATGCGTGTAACATTTAGAGATTTAGGGATTGGAGGTCAATAGTTTTGTTCTTTGTTTTGAAGAACAGTGAGCCAGCTGCGAATCACTCAATTGTCTTGAGTATTCTGGGTCACCTGCCCAAGGCTCCTGGCTTCACCTCTGATTCACCCAGGCAGCAATCAGAACTACAATAGAACAGCTCATAATCTCTGTATAACTTACAACTTCTGTACAATCTCCTTTTCCTTTATTTAAAGGACGTTATATACTCATGCATTTTCCAATCCTAGGTGAAAGAAGCAGATAGAATAAGATGTGTGAAGACAACTAAGTTTCACTTCTTAATACAATTTCTACTCAATCCAGGGATCAAGGAAACTACCAGCAACCAAGTACACTATCATACACTGTTCAGGTTTTGAATTTTTTTATTATTTTCTTGTTATCAATGGCTATGATGCAACATGCAGTATAAATTACACAAGAATATGGACGCTTTCGATGCGCCCCACATAAGCCGGCTACGCTCTCATGGCCCGCATGATTTTTGAGCAGCTTGAAGAAGAACACCTCCATCCCGTCCATCCCTTAACAATATCCATATCATTGTTGACAACGAATAGATATCCGATATGGTACCGGCAGCTTAAAGGTCGCGTATCCAGTCTTTCAAACTCGTAATGCTGGACCGTCTTCTTTGCCTCGAACTACTTCGTTCTGAGGAAACGTCAAAACTCCTTCTCCCGCTGTCTATACTCCTGCGACCTTTGTTCTCTGTGTCCAGCACCACCACCATAACTGTGCAATTGTCTGCACCCTTCATTTGACTCTCCTTTTGTGTCAGTTCCTGGGCAATTTCCTTTGCTTCTTTGCCCTGTTGCCACCTGTCTACAGCCAACTGTGTGACTGCTTCTGCCTCGCGCGCCCCACCAACACCATCAGATGCTAGGAGGATAAGGGATTGGCCGTTGAGAGTTCGTACTGAGAAATGAGCTTTGTTGGACACAAGGTCGTGCTTTGCAGACTTTCCTGGTGCAAGACCAGTTTCTACTCCAACCAAATCTGAAAGGTCATGGCCAGCGAGGCGATTGACGCGTGGCTTCTTCAAGTCGAGGTCACCGAGCGCACGCGACATGCTGACACCGCCGATACGGGCGATACCAGATGTGTAGTTGATTGCGCCACCCGACTCTTCTATTCTTCGCTTCTCCAACGGGCTGTCCGGTGTGTGTTCTACGCTTAGGGCTTCAACATTCCAGCCGATACCCGAGTCTGACCGTGCGGGCGAATGGGGAGAGAGCGACTGTGGAGAGCGGGCCTCATGCTCGGCATAGTAACAATGGCTATCGCCTAGGTTTGCCTGGATGAGGAGATTTTGCTTGGTGTCGACGAGGACTAGAGTTACTGTTGAGCCGCCGTGCAGATCAGCCTGATCAAGTTCACGATCTACAGTCTTTAAAGCGCACTGAATTGCATGCTTGTATTCTGCAACACTCGATGCCTTTGGATGTGTCAGGTGCTGTTCTAGATGTGTGTGGAGATGCTGCGCCACATGGTTCACAACTTCTGTGCCTCCGCTGTTGGCCGAACAGTCAGCCTCAACGCCACAGTGGCTAGTGCTTGGACGAGGTACTTACTGGCCATCGTAGACTGCGAAGATGGCGAGATCTTTCCGAGATTTGATTGAGCCGGGGAGGAGAGTGATGTATCTGTCTTCCTGGTGTTCGCGGGCACCAGAAATCTATGGGGGGAGTTAGCGAGTGCCGATTGGGGAAACGGGCATGCCGGTAATGGGAGGATGCAAGGGGCAAAGCACGCACCCTGCTAACGCCGAGGTCAATTACCTTGACGCTCATAGTGGACGGCTGTGGCTTTTGGAGTTGCTTTTTTTGCGGAGTGGGATTGTAGAATGCAAATGATTTGATTTGAACTGAGAAAGGGAAGAGGTCGCGTTTGCTTTTACAAACAATCATAAATCGTCATAGGCCAAGCCGTGCCCAGCAGCTGCCTCTGTGGCAATTCGCGTGATGCACCTATACGCGATTTCACAGCCCCGACGTCATACGCCCGCTCAATAGGTGTACCCTGTATCGAGTGGGTCTAATCCGGGGGCTGCCCGCGTCCAGACATGATTACTGCACGATAACAATATACGACTCAGCCTCAGGCGGAAACTAGTTTATCTCTCACTCGACATACGCGCTGGAATGTGAGGGGTGAGGGGATCAGCGTGGTGGGGTCTGCGGACGAAACGAGGGTCCAGACGGGGCACGTGATGCGTCCATTTCCCCGCACTGAGCCACCATAGGCTTTACGCTTTACGCCTGTCGATTTGTCCGTGTTGAGCAATTCTGTGCTCGTGTGCGTGTATGCTTAGAATCTATTGCAAGCGGAGCCGCCCACACGAGCGGACGATGTAACAGTCCCTGCCAATTCAGGCACTACACCGTCTATCAACCGTGTAGGCTTGCTGATCACTTGATGCGTTCTTTCATATCCGCTGTAAATCTGCTGGCTTCTTGGCTTTTGAGCGGATCGACTTGGGAAGCTGGACATATGCACAAAACGAGTTGGGCGCTCTTGTTGAAAATGGCTCATGAATTAGTATCTTGCACTGCCTCAAAGTCAACGGACGGGTGGAGACACCAAACTTCGTACCTAGGGACATCCTAACACCCACTCCCGTATACCGGTGTCCGTTGTCTTCTGACCCGACCCATCTTTATCATTACTCAAAAAATCATTGCACAGCTGCCCATCTACCACACGTCCTTGATCAAACAAAAATGGCGCCAGAGTAAAATGCCTCATGCCCCTCGGACAACGCCGCTGTTCATCCACTCTTCTCTCAACCTGCTCCATACTCCCTCTCCCCTGAAGCCCCATACCCGCTTCTCATTCTGCAATCCCTTTAGCTTTTTCTTTAGCGTATCGCACTGCTCCTCGTTGCTGCCGTTGCGTGCAACCACAGCCAAAAGCTCAATGCACGCAATCTCCTCGCTCATGCACTTAGTCACCGCACTCACACAGTCTTCCACCTCCATACCGAAGCCATAGATCAGTTCATGGAGAACTTCCAAAGCTCTGCGGTCGTCTTGGAAATGCTTCTTTAAAGCACGGGGCGTCTCTGGAGACTTTACCCCTTCCACCTTGACCCGACACAGTGGACATGTGCGGTAGGGGTATTTAGCCTTGTCAATTTTTGGCGTCATCATCCACTGCTCAAGGCAAGCTTTGCCGATGACATGCCCACAGTGCTTGATCCGCACCGGATAGTCGTCGAGAAGCTCGTAGATCGGGAATTCGGAGAGGGCGGTGTAGGGATTCTGGCATACTGGACAGCACGCAGCAGTGTCATCACCGATAACAAGTATGTCATTCGCAGTATTAGCAAGCTGCGCCAAGGGTATAGCGCAAGCAAAGTGGTCGACTACGATGGACTCTGCTTTGTCCGCAATACGTCCTAGCGTGTCTAGGAAGTCAGCGGCCTCATCTGACAAGCGCTGTAGGCGCTCGGTATATATTGCACCAAGCTTGACAATATCCTGTAGATGTTCTGCGAGATTGCGATGCAGCACTACCATGAATCCAGCCTGCAAACGGCTCTCGGATGAAGGGAGACTGTAGTCTGTGAGAGCCATATATAGCCTCTCCTTCTCGGTCCAGTCTCTTTGTTGACCTTTGAGTTGCTTTCCGACAGCGAGCTTGATCGTCAACATCTCTTGCTCCCGCGGCATGACCTTGATTTGACAATCGAGCACGGCGAGTAACCACTTTCGAGCGACAGTAGCTTCCTCAACAACTTTTGCATCATTCAAATTCTCGAGACGCGACGGAGACGGGAATCGATGCTTCTCAAGTCTACGCAGTAGTTCCGGTGCTATGAACAGTGCGCTCTCTAGCTTGTTGTCTTCTTGTGCGAACCTGCACACATCTTCAAGGATGCGCATGCGCAGGCGCATTCGCTGATATACTGTCCTGGGTTAGGAGGAGATCACTATAGGAATATCAAGCAGTCGAGCGACTGATTTGACCAAGGATTAGGCACTCACCTTGCTCGTGTAACGATGCGTGGCGTACTTGCGAACTGTATTCATTTGATCGATGCGACATATTTGTAGCATTTAGGCTGTCTTCCGGAGCTGGTTGCAGTAGGTATGTTTGAATCAGAGAGGGGGGTTGGTAGAGATGACACAGCCAAGCAGGTGCTTGTTCACTCTTTCCGCAGGTGTGAAAGCGAGCAGGGCGGACTGTTTGTACGCACGTGATGAAAGCGCAGGTAACGCCGAGAGGAGTATAGAAGTGGAATGTAAAAGCTTCCTCGAGAATATTTCTAGACGTTGTGAAAACGGTAAGGGTTTAGGTACTACGTAGAGATGAGTAAATGAAACAATATGATTCCTGAGCAGCTACAGTCCCTGAGATCGAGGCAACACACTTACGCCACACATCAACATAGAACGAGCACCATATCAGAAAAGGGATATGAAAAGTTTCCGTTGTAATTTGATATTGCGGGTTTCGACCCTATCTTTGATGAGGACCATGCAGTGAGTACCTTGAATTGCATAGAACCAGTTTCTCATATGGTAATCTTTTGCTTTTTGATTCGTAGAATTGCCCCTCACATTCACACAAGTACTATGCAAATATGGACAAGGTAGTGTACAGTCTGCGGATGAGTGTTATCGATATATGTAGTAGATATGGCTCTTGATCCTACGATACCGAAAAAGATACTAGCAATGAAGTGTAGCACGACCTATGCAACATGAGACTTCGCTGGAGCGCCGATGTGCAGCACATTGATTCCATTGCTCATATTCTCAAGGCCGAATCTGCTTGATTTTTAGAGGCACTTTGGGTGCAAATCTTACTAAACTGTAAAGATCGTGTCCTGATACATAGTATTTGTCTTTAGCTCTACTGTGTAAGAATGGCGTACTGAGGCCCAAAGGAGGCTAGCGCTCAGAGGGGTCTTGGCAGACGGGAAGAGCCGCACGTACTCTGGCATCACCGAGACGCGACAGGACAAGGCATCGATACCCCTCAATTGCACTTTGATCGCGCATGATGCTTAGATAGCTGCTTTTTTTCTGTTCTCGCCCCTGTAGCATCTACAATTCCACATAATGGCATCGGCCATCTTCTTTCTCGACCTCAAGGGCAAGGTAGGGCGGTCAAGGCCAGAGTGATGCTGTATACTGACGAGTACATAGACCCTTTTGGCGCGCAACTACCGGGGAGATATTCCCATGTCGGCGGTTGAGAAGTTTCCTGTCCTACTCAGCGAGGCCGAAGACGAGAGCTCGGCCGTCCCACCATGCTTTTCCAGTGAAGGCATCAACTATCTCTACATCCGCCACAACAATCTCTACCTTCTCGCTCTCACAAAACGCAACACAAATGCCGCCGAGATTCTCCTGTTCTTGCACAAGGTCGTCGAGGTCTTTACAGAGTACTTTAAAGAACTCGAAGAGGAGAGTATAAGGGACAACTTTGTTGTCATCTACGAGCTGCTGGATGAGATGATGGACTTTGGATACCCACAAACGACCGAAACAAAGATCTTGCAAGAGTATGATCCCCGGCTCTTGATCATGCGATTCGTTCCTGACATAGTTTCTGTGCAGGTACATCACTCAAGAATCCCACAAGCTCGAAATTGCACGACCGCCTATTGCAGTCACAAACGCCGTCAGTTGGCGAAGCGAAGGCATTCGATACCGCAAGAACGAAGTTTTCCTCGACGTTATCGAATCTCTCAACCTACTCGTCTCTGCAACCGGCAGCGTGTTGCGATCAGAAATTCTAGGTGCTGTCAAGATGAAGTGCTATCTCTCAGGTATGCCTGAGCTGCGATTGGGATTAAACGACAAGGCCATGTTTGAGAGCACAGGAAGAGCCACTCGAGGAAAGGCCGTTGAGATGGAGGACGTCAAGTTCCACCAATGTGTGCGCTTATCAAGATTTGAAAACGATCGAACCATTAGCTTCATTCCACCGGACGGTGAGTTTGAGCTCATGAGCTACCGATTAAACACACAAGTCAAGCCTCTCATCTGGGTCGAGTGCATAGTAGAGAGCCACTCTGGCAGCAGAATAGAATATATGTTGAAGGTAAGCATTTGCGCTTCCACGATAAGAATGCTATGCTAATACGTTTCAGGCGCGAGCACAGTTTAAGCGACGAAGTACAGCGAATAACGTCCAAATTTCGATACCTGTTCCAGAAGACGCAGACACACCACGGTTCCGAACAAACATCGGCACGGTCCACTACGCACCAGAAACATCCTCGATTGTGTGGAAGATTAAGCAGTTTGGAGGTGGTAAGGAATTCCTCATGCGCGCTGAGTTAGGACTGCCGTCTGTCCGTGGTGACGACGAGAAGGGCGGTGGTATGATGGGTGGTTTTGGTGGCAGTATGGGGGGCGTTGGCGCTGGCAAAGCAAAGAGGCCCATCAACGTTAAGTTTGAGATTCCGTACTTTACTACCTCGGGTATCCAAGTGCGGTATCTGAAGATTATCGAGCCCAAGGTAAGTTTATTCGGTGGATGGCTTCGCATATGGATTACTAACACTGACACAGCTGCAATACCCATCATTACCTTGGGTACGCTACATCACACAGTCAGGCGATATCGCCGTGCGATTACCGGATGTGAATTAGAAGATAGTCAGCCTCCGGCAATGGACACATTTTTGAGAGAGCGGAGCGGGAATCCTTGTTCCCTACATTTCTGCATGCAGTGTGACGGCATTCTGAAGCATCCAGTGCAGTTCACGCGTTCCACAGAAGCAATTCATTCGGCTCTTGCCGCATACAACCCGGCAAACAGATACAAGAAATCCGGCACATATATACCAAGCCTTCCCCAGCTTGGAATCGTAGCCACAATGTGATTGAATGCGACTTAGCACCCGGAACACAATGTCGCTTCTCATGTGTGCGTGTACAATCTTGGAGAAACGCATTCTTCACGTCTTGATTAGTCTTGACGATATGCATGCCACGTAATGAGAGAAAAATATGTTACGTAGTCATGCCTACTTCAAGGCCACCGGTGGTGACGCATGCAAATCATGAGATGTGTTGTGAGTGGTGTCCTTTGGCGATGAAGAGTAAGCATGGCATCGGCGTTTGAATCTCCGTCTTCACCGGCTGATCGACAATCGGAATTTCCGCATCTGTCCGCCCCAGCACGCTAGGTTCGCAAACGACCATTTCCATATCCAGACCACCTTTCCTAGGAACGGGGATGAATAAAGAAAAAAGCAACATTTCCACAGCCGTTTTGTGGTAGCAGTTCGACTCGATGTTTCAAGGTTGATGCTGACATGGAAAATGGCCTACGCAACGCACGGTGATACAGCATTCCGCGTATTCCTCTGCCGTGATTTCTCCCCACTCGCATTCTCCGAAACCATCTACGTACATCTAGTATGCGCTCTCGCAAAGCCCGCATCTTACCTCTTACAGCGAAGCCATTGCCCTGTGGCACCTCCTCCTCCAATCAAATCAACCAACTACAATCGGTACTGCGCAAAACAAGTCATTACACCGCGTCTGGGGGGATGCATAGGGCTGATATTTCGCCCTGCATGATGTACCCCCAGCCAATTAGGCAAACATGTGTGTGCTACAAAATCCGAGACTGTACACGCAAGTCCCATGGAACGCGTAAGCGCGGTGATGGTCTGTCGATTTCCGACTTGAAACATTTTTGGCTGCTACTTTCTTTGACGCGTTATAGTGTGTTTCTCCAAGCAAACGCACGCGACTACGCTACGTCTACTCAGCCTCCATCTCTCTCTCTCTTGCGGAACCCCTCCGGATAATGGGTGCCCATGACGGGGGCACTGCAAGGTAAGCCGGCATGGCGTCCATTAGCCTCGTAGGCCGCGTATGTCAGTTCAAGTGAAGTATTTGAGGGGAAGGAAAGCAGCATCAATAGTGGTAGTAGTAGTAGTAGTAGTCTATTTTGTCAGTTCTTCAACCACACACATCGCAGAAAAGATAGAGCAGAAAAGAACAGTCACGATGAGATTCCTCCTCCCAACAACCCTCACAGCCCTCATCACCCCTCTCCTCGCCCAAACAATCACCCCTGCCCCAACACCCACTTCCACAGCAGCTTGGTACGAAACCGGTCCCCCCTGGGCCTCGGACGACCCAGCAAAATGGTCCTCGATATACAGTTCTCTCCTCTCGGATGGTAAAATCCCTTCAACCCTGACTGCTGCACCCTGGCCAACTGGTAGTTGGGGACCGGGCCAAGGTCCCTGGGGCGGCCCTGGTTTCGGTCCTGGCGGTGGACCGGGAAGGCACTGGGGTGGTACGTTCTAATCCATCCCCATATATCCCTCCCTTTTATACCATCATTGCAAAAAGCTGATTTCATGTGTACAGGTCCAGATGGTTTTGGTCCCTGGGGCACTTCCAACTACGGTCCTTACAGCGACTGGTCTACGCGCTCGGGCTGGCGCTCTGGGCCCTGGACTGCGTGGTGGGGCGGCAGCAAGTGTCCGCCGTCCGAGTGGCCCGGGTGGACGGCGGGTCCGTGGAGTACGTCTGCGCCGTGGACGAGTTGGGAGGGTTGCACAGCGAGTACGACTGCGACGAGTGTTGTGACGACGACAGTGAGCGGGGTTGTGGCGACGTCGACGGCGTATGGGTTGCAGGTTGCGGCGGCGAGTGCAGAGCCACAGGAGCAGAGTGCTGGGGGCAAGGTACAGGTGGGTGTTGGAGCTATGGTTGGGGTTGCGGGTTTGGTGGGAATTGTGGTGGGGATGTAAGAGGTGGGGAGGGAAGCACTGTTTGCTTGGAAACTCTAAGAGTCTTGTTGTGGAATTTGTTGGTAGTAAAATACCCTCGTTCGATATATTTTCTTATATTTCTTATATGTAGTCAACGATATTAAAAAAGTACAACACCTACTTGAACACTTATTTACTCCCCCTTTACGCTACAAGATGCGATTCATCCTCGCCTTCCACCCAACCTTCTCATTTCTGCCCTCTTCAGTTCCACTACCCACGCTGATGCCCTCGTCTACGTATCCGCTCTCATCGTAAATCTCGTCGGGATATACAGGCTTTTCAATAAAAGTCTCCGTTGGCGGCGCAATCACCATCTCGACCAACATATATACGAGAGCCGTGCCTACGAAGCCCAGCATCCAACCAAAATTATACGGTCTTACGCCCACACCAGCATCGATCTTGTGGTTAATAGAGTGGATGAAACCAGGCAAGTTGGGTGCAACGCCAACGAGAAACGCGAAAATGGCACGCCAGTTGACACCAGCTGTGTACCTGTAGATACCATTGTACTGGAACAATGCAAGCGTGTCATATTTGGCGCGATGTACGACCCAGAAATCGATAACCATGATTGCTGCAATGGGGCCAAGGAAAATAGCATACGCGGACATGAAGTTAAGGAAGCTACCAGCACTAGCAAGAATCTTCCAGGGTACCAATGCCCAACAGAGGATTGCGCACAAGAGCTGACCACGGCGGATGTTGACGTATTGCGGGAACAGGGCCATGAGGTCGTTTGCGGCAGAGAGCGAGTTGGCAGAAATGTTCACACCCAGGGCTGCGAGGGCAAAGCTAAAGGCGGCGAAGAAGCGGCATGCGCGGTTGTCCCAGTGCGCAATGAGTGCCATGGGGTCCCAGTTGATTTCGCCGTATTGGGCAGCACCAGCGGAAGTGGCGGCGACTCCGATGAAGGCGATGAAGGTGAAGACCAAGGGAAGGAATGGGACGTAGATGCATTGCCATTTCACTGAGACACGGGAGTAACGTGAGAAATCGGACTGTCCAATGAGTTAGATCTGGGAGTTTGATGCTGGAAATGAACAGCCTACCTGGTTGACAGAAAGCGTGGCATAGTTTCCAGTAACTGCAGTCAGAGACGAAAGGAAACCCCATGAATACGCACTTCCCTTGAGGGTAGCAGTTTGGTTGAACATCCCGCCGCCTCCACCGGTAGAAACAAAAGCCCAGATGAGAATGGCGATCCACGCAATGGGTACAATGATACTCTTTGCCATAAACAGCCACCTCAACTGATTAGGATGCATGACCAAAAAGGGCAAACTTCCGAGCCAGAAGATGAAGAAGCTAATCATAGTGGCTGTATCAATGCCCTGGCTCTCTGGGATACCGTTCTTGAGAGTGAGAAAAGAGGGCCATATGGCGCCAATCATAACGCGGACCGAATTGGCACCGTTCATGTTCTGAATGGCGAACCAGAAGATGGCGAGAATGGCACGGGAGATGATGGCCAGGTAGGAGCCCCAGAAGCCCCATGAGGCGCGTGCGATGACTGGAAAGGGGACGTGGTGGAGGACTCCAATTGCGCCGTTAAGTGCTATCACGAAGGAGATCATGAAGAAGGCAAGGGCAACTATGCCGAGGGATTCGCGCCAGGTGAGACCTGTGAAGGATGGTCAGAATAGGGAGATTCGAGTGACATGGAGGTCGCGTACCAATTGCAATGATGCTGGATGCGAATTGCCATGTTGCAGCACTGCAATGCCGTTAAAATCACGGTGGACGCATTGGTTTCGAGGCGTATACTTGAAGGCATCCGAAATCCAATATGAGACGAAGCTGGTCACACCCCACTTTCGGGCATGCCTCGGGACAGGGTCCAAATCCTTGTTGGTCCTGTGGGAGTTGAGCAGATTAGCAAGAGTTCTTCCTGTTGGACGGAGGCAAGCTCGTGACCTACCAGCGCGCATTCCCCTCTGCAAAGGCACTACGAGGCTGCTCGACCTTGATGGTCCAATGCGGCTTCTCGATGAAAGGCATGATGGCCTAGTGGCAAGCCTGCCGACGGTGCAATGTCAAGAGCTGACTGGAGTCGCGAAGCGTCTGGCCTCGATGTCGCGCAAAGAGGGACTGACACAGGTCTTTATCTTTGGGAACCTAACTGTAGGCATGGTGCAGATCGCCGTTCATTTGGCCGTTACCATGGCTAGTTATATCAAGGCCTTGAGATGATAAGATAAGCGCACGAGGGAACCATCTAATTTGCTTGACAGCTGGGGACGGACGGGTTAGGTAGAGGTCAGTACGGTTAGGCGAGGGGTCCGACGACGCCTCAGAGTGTCTGGTCCGAGTAAGTTTTCGTATAAAGCCAGTCACAGCCATCTGTGCCACTGGTCGATGGCGAGTCAACCACCTGGGCATCGGTTGTCATTCGCCCAGGCATCCAAAGTTGCAGATAAGCACCCCGGCCATCTCAACACTAGCACTAGTAGGGCGCGGCTCGGTGGCGCCTCGGCTCCAATGCCCCGGACAGACCCTTTCCACGCGAGCAAATAGTCTCCGCCTCTCCTCTAAGCTTTATATATGCACGATACTTGTCCCCCTATGTCGTGAAGGATGCATTCTCCTGGGCCTAGATTTCTACTCATATATTTTTCTATATATATGTATATGCACATTCGCCCTCTCTTTACCAACTTTCACCATGCACCTACACATACGCCAACGTGTGGTCGTCTCGGATAGTGGCGTGCACTCCGAGTGATACCTGGCCACCCACTACCGACCAACCAGTTACAACAAGCTCTCCAACAACTTGTTCGTCTGTCGTCTTGTACTGTGCTGTATCCTTCAACTTGATCTCAACGCAGCTTAGTGGAATACCAAAATGACTGTGCTTATTCGATGCCGTGTCTCTTCGGTAGTCGTACATGTTCGTCTGTGCCACAGCCCCGGCCACCTTGGCCGTGGTCAAAGCGTACACAATGCGAGCCTTGGTGTAGATTCGAAGGTCAGACAGATCCTCCGAACTCAGTGGTGGGGTGTTCAAGCCTTGTCGTTCCGATACAAACATTAAGCGCAACTTGCCAGGCGTGGTACCAATTTCCGCTCTGGCTGGGGCATTCAACCTGGTGAAAAAATTGTCAGTGGGCAGGCGGCCGGCACTCAACATGCGCGACTCGAGGTAATGGGCGAGTTTCTGAGCGGCACCAATTGCAGAAGTCTTGATGGTATTGTGAAGCTTTGCTGCAGTCTCGGCAGAGACAACAGTGACAGTAGGAGCGACGGAACGAGTAGCAAGCGTCAAATCAACGCCAGGGCCAGCCACAGATTGGATGATGACGGTAGCATGCGAGAACAAGGCTGCAAGAGTTAAGCACAGGCAGTATGAGTGAGTAAAGGCATCAGCGGGGAGGAACGTATCCGAGGCATTGAGACGTCGGATTGACGGAAGAGATGTAATGAGTGCGCCCGTGGCAGCAACAATATTCTGTGCTTGTTAGAGAGATTGCCATGCCACCCTGCTGCAAGTACGTACCTGTTGTGTGAATTCGACAATCTCGGCAGGCTTTCCGGGGGTCTCTTGCCAAAGAAAGACAATACCAGGAGCCTTCTCAGAAGTCGTGGGGAGCGGAGCGGCGCTGTTCTTGTGCTCTTGTACAAGCTCATGCCAGACAGCCACATCGACCTTGCCGCCAATGCCCTCGGGTACCTCGCTCCAATCCATATGCCTACTGGTCTTTTCTACGGTCCAGATAATCGAACGAAGGCCTGCCACAGCCTGACTGACGTCTGAGAGGGGAACGGAGCCGGCCTCGGCAATCAGTGCGTCGGCACCTGTTTGGACGAGAAAGTCAATGAGAGTTTGGTGGGGTTGGTTGTACGGGATCAGGATGGGTGTAAAGCCGTAGAAGGCGCCGGCGAAGAGCGTGCAGAGAAACTCGAGGCTGTTGGGTAGATAAACGGCAACACGCTTTGTGTCACGGCCTTGCAGATGTTTCCCGATGATGGCAATCTCCTTGTTGACTTCTTCAAGTGAGTGCTCGGTGACACCTTCCTTGCCGAAAACGGTCATAATGTGTGCACTGCCGCTGGATGTGGCACCCTTATCGAGGGGAATCTCGCCCGTCACACGTCGCCAGATATCACGGAGATCGCCATCTTTGCCGGCAGAGTACATGGGAGCGCCCGGAGGCTTTACGGCTAGGCCGGTGCGGAGGGGGTCTGATGGGGTTAGTTGGAGGCATAGAAGCAGCAGTCATGGAACAAACACACAGCCATGGGGAATTTCGGGTGACCTAAAGATGGCTGACTCTCCCGGCTGCCTCACATATGAAGCCTGGGCCTGTCGTGCGAGCAGCAGTGGATGGGTATCGGCATCGGCGTTGTCGTAGACCATCCATCCGAGGAAGCCGACGATGGAAAAGGCGATGACGGTGGTATAGGTGTTCCAGCCGCTGAGGAGGCCCGTGATGGCCCCATCGATCTGTTGGACAACTCCGGTCATGGCTGAATATGGTTGTATTCACATGGAAGAGAGTGAAGGTGTGAAAGGCGCAGTAGGAAGCGGCGGGATGGCGGCGGGGGAGCGGCTAGTCATGGGACCCCTGTCGCGCTTCCTCCAACGCTCGCGCTGTCCTCCGAGGGCCCTGGGCAAAACATGGTTGCTATCCAACACCATAGCTACACCATGTACTAGCATTCACCCTTCACTACAGCCATTGCAAACATGTCACTATAGCCTAGAGTCTCACTAAAGAGCATCTAGGCATAGACAAAGATTACTAACCCTACAGCACTACCATAGCCAAGCACGTGACACTCGCGCTCCATCCTTCAACGAGCCTCCCCCTCGAGCTAAACAAACAACCATCGCACAAGCTCCACCTGCAGCTCACCATGTCGCTTGCACGAAAAGCGCACTCGGCAACGCCGCCCATGCCTACGACGCCATCTGCCCAGACAGAGCAACAGCCCACGCCTAACGGCTCCTGGCGACATCCACAGTTTGACGAGATTGCGCGTCGCCAGTACGCTACCACCTTTGACGAGCGCAATGTCCGCGCTATTGTGCTCAACTCTGGTCTGCTATTTCTCTCGGTATATGGCCAAAGTGTGAGCGAAAAAGTGAAGCTGGTGAGATATGCAGCGTGAGTATTGCCCTTCAAGCAGCGCGCCCTGCAGGCCCTAACATGTCCCCAGTGCTCCCATCAACGCTGTTGTAAAAGCAGTGCCCTTCAGTGCATGGGCTATACTCGCCATCCGAATCATCTTCGCAGCCAACATCGTCATTGCCCTCCTCCCCCTCGTCCGCCGCTACTACCCCGACGACATCGCCGACATACCTCTTACTCCTTCGCAGCGCGCCTCGATGGGCCTCAAGGCAGAAGTGCATGCGCCCCCAACACCAGGGTCTGCCTATGCCTCTCCAAACTTTGTTACACCGCCTCGCTACCAGCGATCCACACCACGCAGCAACAGCTTCAGTAACCAAGACTATTCTCCGCTCAACGGCAGTCCCCGCCCAAATCTGGGGAGGTCAACCTCTAACTCTCCATTCAGTCTCAGCGGATCAGCGGCGAAGCGCTTGAGCTACAACAGTTCAATGAGCAGCAGTCTGTTTGGCGATAACTCAAGCAGCGTGACCCCAGGTACCCCCACGCCGTCCACCGGCAAGGCCAGCGTGGGACTGAACAACAAGTGGCTATACGAGAAGCGAAGGGACAGCCCCAAGAGCAATCTCTTCTTATGAGGTGATGCTAATAGTTTGAAATGCAAGCGATAGGAACAATCGGTCATGTATGGGATGAAACATGAACGCTCTATACCCAGATATATTGCGCCGGCGTTTGGATCTGTTTAGTCTTTTTGAACCGTAGCTTGAGGCGGCTGCTCCTGTTGCTTTTGTTATCAACAATCGCAGCTCGTCCCCGACGAACAAAGGCCTCAAACTCCTTTGTAATATGACGTCTTGATAGCTGTCTGCAATCAAAATTTTGCTTTTATATATTGTACATCCAGTCTACCTCATTCCCACACATGCGCCTCCTCCAGTCTTCACGAGAACCGATCGCCCTTTCTACTTCGATACACATCACTAGCTTCGTACTTGCTCTTCTCCCCAACCCTCTGTCCCTCGTCCGTAGGCGCATGCCTCGTAGGTGCCGGATCCTGACTCGCCTGCACACTCGGATTCCCCTCTACCCGTCCCATGCTTCCCCCATTCCCCCCATTATTCCCTCCTTCGCTCCGCAACCTCCCCAACTCACTCGTCACACTCTGCGGTGCCGCTTGTGTTGATCCCGCCCGCGCCGTCGGGTTCAAAGGAGTAGTTGTGGGTGGTTGCATGCCATGCTCCATCTCGTAGATACGCACGCGCTTTTGTCGGTCGAGCTCTGCTTTGTGTGCTCGGTCCGCGTTGATGCTGCGTTTGGCGAAGAAATAGGCGCCGCCGCCTGCGACGATGAGGGTTGCCCAGCCGTAGCTGTGGGTGACTTGGGGTTAGTGGTGTGGGAGGTTGGGGAAATTATGGAGATTGCAGATGGAGAGAGGTGACGTACTAGACTGATTTTACCTATGGGGATTGCGAGTTAGTAAATTGAGAACGAGGGTTTTGAGGAAATGCTTACTGTGTTCATTTTTGGGGTCGCGTAGTGCGCTGGGTGTGCTATTTGGGGTAGCAAAAAAGGAGAAAGCTGGGCTGAGGGGAATAGCTTGTTGGTTTTCTGCGGGCGTATTGATGAAAGTGGTCTGATTGTTGTGAGGCTGACGGCGATTATTCGGCGATTGGGGCGTGGGTTGCGGGGACGAGGGGAGTGGCGGTACCGATAGAACTTGCTACTATTACTAGAACATGTGATTACTTGACGACGGTCATTGAAGACGAATAATGGTACTTTATTTGTAAAATTTACTGGAGTAGTTGATCACTTTTTTCTGTCGTTTTGTGAAAGACGGTTGTTCGGGACCTTCTTGGCTTATATATTGAATGGATTCAATGTGCAGATGCCGAACCGGTGGAAACTGTACATTACGGTATGGTCTGTAGTACCTAGTGCCTGCCACCTTTCAAAGTACTATGGTCCTTCTTTACTATTACTGAATATGAGAACACAGAATCACTAGAAACTCAGTGGTATCGTCTGAATCAACCTCCGCTTGCTGCGTCCCTTCCTCGACCAGTTCCAACTCATCATCCATCTTGCGATAACCATCCCAGGCATCAAATCCAGCACAATGATGCAATTGAGCAGTCACAAAGTGAATCATCACATGAAAATAGAAGCATCAGGACCAAAGAAATTCAGCCCTTTAGAGAAAGGGCGCGAATCATATAGGCTCCCAACGCACCCCAGTAAGAGACTCTGCGGCTCCAAGGTTGCGAGACAAGACCGTCTCTTGCGCGGAACCCGCCCGTCAATGCATACTTTGACCTAGTCCAAACAAGCCAGTTTGACAACCGGAGCCCTGTAAACGTGCCGCTCTATCCATTTCTCATGCGCTCACAAGGCAAGGTGACCCGAATGTGAAAGCACACTGTCCAGACTCGGTCGTAGATGCCCCTTACAGACGTGTCGCTCCTCCCCAATTGTATCAAATTTGTAGGCTGGTTCTCTCGCTAACTGCCGAAGGAACTGTGAACTTGTGCTGCAACGTCTGGAGTTATTCCCGAGAGTCGGTAGCTATCACCTACGCAACACTGGACGAACATACGAGCAGACTTCAGTCCGCCTACTAAACGTACTCATCGGAAAAGCATACTATTTGCTCAGAGTCCTTCGAACAATAAAGGTACAGTGACTGGAGCCCATACTCAATTCACATGTCCAGTTGCTTCACTGTCCTCATTCTCCCGTACACAATTCCTTCTCCCCTTCTTCATCTAACAGGATCCCCTCGACTTTGTCTCACATCAGAACTGACCCACTCTACCAGACAGACACCACAATCGTGAGCAGATATGCCGTCTGCCAAAGATGAAGACAGATGGATTTCAATGCGTCTTTGCCGAGGCCCACCACACGAGGAGGCGCCACTGCTACCTTCAACGGGTGGCCCCACAACTATGTAACGCAAAAGACCCGCTTTTCACGGCACCTACTCTCAAAACACCACCTCCCGAACTCACTCAACCTCGCAAAAGCACAAATTCGCCCTGAATTTTCAGGAAACGTCCGTGCGTTGTTTCCAGCGTACTGGGCTAGGGATGGTTAAGATCGGCTGTTCCTAGCCGTCATGTTTCGCCGTGGCGTGCTACGCTTTGATTCGAAACTTGACTTTTCGGACATCGAAAC
Organism: Bipolaris cookei; assembly: GCA_002286855.1. Lineage (NCBI taxonomy): Eukaryota > Fungi > Ascomycota > Dothideomycetes > Pleosporales > Pleosporaceae > Bipolaris > Bipolaris cookei. Next base: position 76,724 of record NRSV01000033.1, read on the forward strand.
CTCTCACGCCTCATGATTGCTATCCTCCTGTAGAAAAGACCAGTCTATACCGATCTAGCAAGCGCCAGATTACTCACAGCATGATGCGCAGTGGATTCTCGAAGTTTGAAGCCAGTGGAGTCGCCTCAACACAGCGCGTAAACGTCCTTGACAAGTTAGGCAGTCCCGCTACGGATCCCGTACAAGCACTTTCGAGGTTTACTGCCGCCAGCTTGTTCCTCTCTTGGCACCATTCCGTGCTCCATTGTTCTTTGCCAAGCATTGACTGAGGCGCCCAGGAGTCAATTCGCATACACCCATCCCTTGACCTATACCAGCGCACGTCTCATAGACGTGGGGACTACAATCAGTCTCGAGTAACTCCATGGGCGACGTAATGGCCTACTTGGTCATGCTCTTTAGTATATATCTTGTTCAGATGTTGTGATGCTAATGGCCCATCTCCAACATTCACTTCTGCAGCTTAACGCTCTATTCTCTTTTCTTTCTGTTCTATTCATTCCTCAGCGCTGAGCGCCAACCTTCCTTCCAATCCCATTACTATGTATTTCTCTGCTGCTACTTCCGTTGCGCTTGCCGCTCTTTTCACCACTGTGCACTCGCACGCTGTCATCTTGGCTGCCGTTGGAGACTCTGGTGAAAGCCAGGGATTCTTGGGTATGTTTCTGGATTATTGAGAGTGTTGAACATGTCCTTACATTGCTACAGTCGATCCCGAGCTTGCCCGCAACTGCACAACCATCTCTCCTTGCCAGCAGGATGCCACCATCATTCGCGATGAGGAGATTACCCAAAACATTGTCAACGCTTGCGGACGAACTGAAATTGCTGGCAACATCGACATTGGCGAGCAGACTGAGAACGAACTCGCCGCTGGTCGCATGGCTCAAGTCTCTGCTGGATCCACCCTGGCTGTCACCATCCACCAGGTCAATGCTGATGGAGCTGGACCGTTCGAGTGCGACATGGATGAGACTAGCAATGCTGTCACCACCTTCACTCCCCTGAAGGTATCCAACAACGTCCCTGGCTCCTTCGGTCTCTCCCAAGCCAAGGAAAAGGAGTTTGTCATCAATGTTCAGATGCCCGATAAGTTCAACTGCCTTGGTGCATCCACCGGAAACATCTGCACCATTCGATGCCGCAACAACGCTATTGCCGGTCCCTTTGGTGGATGCTTCGCCGTTCAGCAGACCGATGGCACTGGCCGTACTGACAAGAGCGCTTCTGGTAAGTTCAATATTTCATTTCGTTACCCCCCTGGCGCTAGCACACCCATGTATATATACTCACTGCCACTAGCTGTCGACACTGCTCAGACGCTTGAGGGTATCTCTGCACAAATTCTTCAAAACCAGAAAGATCTTCCCGCCGCCATTGCAGCCAACCAGGCTGCTGGTGCTGCGGGGGGCAACGAGGGTGCTAGTGCCATTTCCGGTGCGTTTGATTTTTTGATCATGGATGGGAATTAGTTGCTAACGTGCTCCATAGCTCTCCTCCCCGCAGCGACCCAGGATCCTAATGCTGGCAACGGCAACAGGGGTAACCAGAACGGCAACCAAGGTCAGGGACAGGGCCAGCGACAACAGGGTCAGCAGGGTCAGCAGGGTCAGCAGGGTCAGGGTCAAGTTCAACAAGGACAACAAGGTCAAGGTCAAGGCCGTGGTCAGAATCAAGGCAACGGCAATGGCAACCGCGGCAACAACAGACTCCGCCGCTTTGCCTCCAAGTTCCTCAGCTGAGCGACCTCATCGTCAAACCTGAGCCAAACAACAGCAGACCTATATCACATGGGTGCAAGGGTTGGCGTTCAAACCGCTAGAAAAAAAACAAAAGGGCTGGCCCATCACTTATTCTTATCACAATGTATATACCTTTAGTCATATATGGAGATGGAAATACACATAGAGAAGGATTAAATGTATGTGTTTGTCCTCTTTCACCACCTGCCTTGATTTACTATCTGAGATGAATTCCAGTTACAAAAAAGTGAGGAATAGAGAGAGAAAAAGGTAGCTGAGCAAGATGAAAAAAATCGTTCGACATATCCTAGGTGAAAACCACAGGCACGTTTTGTTCTTTGTCCCCTTCGTGGATCGAACACGATACCTCCAGATGATTGTGACTGAGAAGACTTCAGTCTGGCGCTCTCCCAATTGAGCTAAGGAGACTGACATGCGATGATGCAATGATGGGTTAGAAGCTTCACATTACTGCGTTGTTGTTGGATCGGTGGCATCAGATCGGTTTCTATCATAATAAATTTAACTTCGCCGTAGCGGTTGTGGTTCTTTTCGTGAAGATGGGGGTTTTTGTGTGCCGAAGACTAGTGGTGATAGTTTGGTGGAGATTACGGTTTTGGTAAGGGCTGTGGGGTTAGGTTGTTGATATTGTGATTGATAGGTTTCAAGTAGAAGATGCAGCGGAATTTTCCCTCTTAGTATTGGGCGTTGTGTAGGGATACGATAGCTTTATAGCATACGTCGCATGCTGAGCATCGTGTGAAGTGCTGCAACCAGTAGCGGTTTGACGCTGGTATGAGAGTTGGCGGCGGCATGCGCTAAAAGGCGGGAAGTTGGTGGTGTAAGTGTTTTGGTGAAAGATTATAAATCGACAGTATACACCCTGCAAATTCAGCTGCTACTGAAAAGTAGTATTTTGGAGGAGGTGCATTGGCGAAACAGGATGAGACTTAAAGGCTACACGTGAGCTTGATGACGACATTCAGCGTGTTCAGCGTGAATCTCCAAAGATCGATAAGATGTGCATTCATAGACATTGACATGTTTTGTGACCCTCGCTTTACCACCGCAAGACTAAGAAAAGAACGCAAAGATCAAAGTTTGGATTGCCTTATTTTGGAAATATCATCCAGATAAAAGGAAAATGTGACGAAGGAATATTGATTGGAAATGCTTACCACTCCCAACCAATCACATCACGCCTAATTCTGCTGACATGCTCGGCTTACCTCGCAAAAGACGCAGTACGTGACCGCAACAAAAATGTCGTGATCAACACCCTATTCGTCGCTGATTTGTTATTCTCCATTGAAAGCGGGAAAATTATTTGCCGCAACGTAGCACTCTGGCGCGCACTCGTCCGACAGTGGTGTGATCCATGCAATGTGAAGGGGTAAATAAAGCGGTGGATAGGTAAACCCACTGTGCACGCAACCAAACATCTTACGAGCGCGCCAGTCGCACTAAGCCAAACCAAGATGATGATGGATTACTTGTGATGGACATTCAGTCAGCTTACACATGGGCAAATTGTCAGCAAAAATGGATTTGTGAGCAGTTTTCCATTTGGTTGGGTAGCACGCACATGCTAAATAGCCTCGAAACGAGGCTCGGAAAGACAACTTGGCAGCACATAGATATCACGTTATATTCTCCAAGGAAACTCCGTGCCAACAATGTACCTTTAATCGCTCGATTACTCGTTTCGTTCTAGCCGCGGCCGTGGCCTGTGTCAAGTACCCCTGCCCGAGAGCCTAAAAAGAGAGCACAAAGAGTCATATGTACGTACTACCGCCAGGCATCAATACCCTCTATATCTCGAAACACATTCCCACTCGGAATTCGGGAAGATCTTATAACCGATCTTGTGCCTCCCAAAAGACAAAACAAGAATTACTGCAAAAGGCAGAGCCACACACGCGTAAGACATTACGAGACCCCACATATCCCGAAGCCACCTACGCAGCCCCACACCGTGAGGAAGAAGGCAAGTGATACAACTACATCAGCCATCGCCGTCGCCTTTGTTCGTAGTTCCTGGATTTAAATATCATACTTCTATTCCTCAGAGTCCTATCTCTAAACCCCACATTTTCCACATAAACGCCGGCAGAAAATATACGAAAGAAAGGAAGAACAGTTAAACATGGCACTCTCAACACACGCAATGTCGCATATCCGCCGCTACTCAACACGTATGCCACGCGACCCTCACTACCGCCTCAAGGCCTCGCTGGCAACCAGCTACGTTGTTTCTGCGCTTGCGCTACCGTTTGTGCCGCCGCTGCTTGAGACAAGGAGAGCCAAGGCAGATGGAAGTTGGATGACAAAGTACGTTGAAGACCATTTCCTTTGACATAATTCACATCGGTCATCATCAAAGCACACTGGATTGAAGGAAAACACTAATTGTTGGACAGAGAAAGTATGCATTGTTCGTCGCAGTTTCTGGGTTGTCCAAGGTGAAGCGTGGGTTTTTTTGGGTAAGATAACGCAAATCTTAAGTAAATGATGAAAAGGTCTAGACTAATCGCACCATACAGTCATCTTCTTGCATCTTTCTTCATTCAAGCTTCCAGTATATCCGGCGTTTTTGGTTTCTTTCTTCGCTCTCTGATACGATGATCAGAGTATTGCGGATTTATCCCAACATATATGATTGGGCACAGTTTTCAGCAAGGGTGGCTCCCAAGTACTGTTTATATGATTCGAATCTCAATCAAATAAATGTATATTAGACTCGCTAGTACTGAAGCTTTACATGTTGGTTTTCTTGCTACCCGTCCTCAGTCAACATCGCTATTATGCGTCTGTTGGTTTTCTACCGCGTCATGCATTTCTTCTTCCTCGTCTTCGTCCTCGGTAGCTGTTTCGTACATGGTGACGTAAAACTCTCCGTCATGCTCGAAAAATTGCAGACTTTCGTCATCCATAAACCCGTCGTCTTCGTCAAGCTCAAGGTCGAGCTCCATGTCATCCTCTTCTTCCAGGTCGTCGACTTCGAAATCGTCGTCCGTGTCAGCCAGAGCATCAGCCTCTTCATCGGTATCGAACATTTCCATAAAAGGGAGCCGGCGACCAGGCCGCACAAACTTGTGTCTCAGGCGATGTAGATCGCGCCGTGTGTTACTTAATATTTCGCTGATGTCAAGTTCGCTTAATTGATCCGTTTCAGGGGGCGATACACCGACTTTTACTGTATCTTCCGGATTTATTACATGCCGATGGAAGCCCACTTCATTAGCATCATACACACAATGAACGACTGGAACACGTTCGTTGTGAAGATATGGAGGTATCAAGCTTGGGCTCTTGTGCAACTCTATCAGCATCCGTAGATTGATGCCAGCCTTGAAAAGCTTGTATGCCTTTGCGTGCCGATTGCGAAGAGACTCAGGGTTGCAAATATAGCTTGGTTCAGACAGATCGAGCCTATCCCATGTCAGTGAATGCTACAGGATCGAGCAGCTTCTTTCCAAAAGTATCGCTATTGTTCCACAACTTACCAGATATATGAGGATTGCATAAGTTCAAGGGTGTCGAGGGACGGGAGCGCAGCGTAATGATCGAAGTCAGGAGGATGATCCCAAAAGTCAACAGGAACATCCCAATGTCGGCGGATTCGAAGTGTCTGAAGTTGAGGGGGAGCTAGATCGCGGTTCATTACAATGGCTGTATGCAGGAATGAAGTCGTATCGCACTCCATGTAGTCAAGAGCATGAAAGTTGCGCATGCCATCGCCAGGAGGCCGAACACTGCGAAAAATATGCGGGCTCGTATCTAGATGCCACCCAGGGTCAAGGTGTGTAAGGCTTTCTAGTGAATGAGCAACGACCGATAATGCCTTTAACGAAGCGCCTGGGTCTCTAGATAGAATAGGTTTGGCACCCCGCGACCGGTTGACATTGAAGACGTTTTCGCCGAGCGTCAATGATTTGAGTCGTGCTGGTGTGCGCAGAATACTCAGCAAACTCTTAGGCTGAAGCTCGCACTCGTCAAAATACAGCGATACTAGGGGCGTTTTACTGATGTGTGAGGCAAGTTGTGGAATTTCTGCATCCGGAAAAGCAACGCAAGAGACATGAAGGTGGCGAAGGGTGGGGTGTTGAAAGAGGCAATGAAAACCATTCAACTCCCAGAAATCCGTGTCAGCACCGTGTGAATGGATCGTCAGGCGCTCTAGCAAAGCCAGTCCTACGGTCCGCTCAACATGTTTGCCGAGGCGTTGTTCTGCCAAAATGTTGTCTGCCTCTCTGGGGCCTTCTGCGCACGCAGTATCCAGTGCGCGTCGGAAGCTCTGCATATCACCTTCTACCCAAGCTTCGCCACCAGCACCTTCCCAATGGAAGTTGTCATATGGACTCTCAATGTGCCAATCCCGCAGATTGGCCATATTAGCAACACATTCATTGAACGTCGCCCGCAATTCGTCGCTGTCTTTCAAGTCCCATGGCTGGTATTGATATAGGATTTTCAGTGTTTGTACGGCGCGGATGCGCTCGCGACGCAACGTGAAGGCTGAGATAATGGCATGGAGATTCTTGACTGAGAGTAGCTCGACTGTCTTGTAGAGTCGCTCTTCAGCCAGATGCTGCATGCTACGACAAGTCTGGGCGAGCGCACATAGAGCCTTATTGCTGCCTTCGAGATGGTCGATTACGAGAAGGGCAAGTTCGTTGGGAAGTCGCGAATTCGCGCTGCTAAGAGAAGCTGAAGCCATGACGCGCAATTTATGGCTTGAATATGGATGTATATCGATGGATGGTCGCAGTGTTGATGGCCTGCTGCCTAGGCGTGGAAGATAGCACTATTTCCAGTCAGGAAATGGCCTCCGAGGGCGTCTACCAGCGGGCCGACGAAAGTACGGTACCTCTACTCACCAAGCAACTCCTCTTTAGTATTGATTATTTGGGTTCGAGTATACCCCTCATAACAAAGACGCTGTTCAGGACGCGAATTTGGCCAGCGCTATTGAAATTATGCAGGGACGAGCGATGGAGAACCGACTGCGGGGCTGCATGGGCACTGGCCAATGACGTCGGCGCGTCGTCAAAACTCCATGCACATGTCAAACCCATGCACCCTTCTGGAATTCACATGGCCTTTGGCATGGCCTCATCTTCACCTTCACCTTCACCGGGTTGCGCCATGATGCCGGTAACGCCAATCGTTCCCATCAGGGGTTGTCCTAAGCTGGACAATTACTCCGGTACCAGATGTTACACCAAGCACAATGGATCTTGATTTCCATAGCACCAGTGTCAATAGAAAGCGTACAGCAGATGATCACTCAGCGGTCACAGAAACATCTGCATTAAATTCCCGAGACACTGCGCCCCGCGTCCTCCGTCGCCACCATCACCGTCGTCGCAATGCTGCTTCCGAAATGTGGGGTCCGGACGTTCCCTCCTCTCAAACGGACTCTCCCACTCGGAATGACACCCAAAAGCGGCCATTCAGCGTCTACAAGGCTATCCTCTGGCACAATAATCTCTTCTTTCAGTTCGCTCTCCGGCTGCCGTATTCTTCCATTATCGACCTATACGCCATCGACAAGGAGTTCCACTACCGCCTCAACAAGTACAGCGTCTCGCTCATTCACGACTATGCCCGCCGCAATGCCCCTCTGGCCGGCCGTATCTTCAGCTGGGTGCTGTACCCGCAACTATGCATCTCAGACCCGATGCTCAGGCCAATGGACGACCGACAGTGGCTAGCGCGTGATGTGCCCGGCTTCCGCTGGGTTGGCATGATACTCTGGCGCCAGAATATTGTTCGATCCATCCTTACAATTCTCGGCATGGAAGGACATCGAGTACCTGCTGCATGTGAAGCTGCGCTCATGAAGTTTTGGTGTCTCATGGAGATGAAGACTACAAAGCTGCGCCTCTCTTTTCTCAACGATAAAGAGATCTGGACTGATGCTGACATTATCAACTTTCAGCTTCTTCTTGTGAAGCTTGATATGCGCTTTTCAGACCCTGTTCTAGGAAATGGCGCTTGTCAGCTGGCGTCCATGCTACTCGGCCAGAAGAGTTTAAGCACGCTATGGAAGGTGCTGAGTGGCAAGCTCAAGTTGGACTACGACACAACAACTGGGATGGTTGTCAAGACATACCACGCAGATGATCTTGATATACAAGTGCAGGCTTGGCTTCAAGATGTGGTGGACGGGGAGGAAGGTCCTGGAGGTCTTTTAGCTCGTGAGGGCTGGCACAGGTACGGTACCAAGATGCAGCACGCCGTCGATATGGTCATTGCCGAGGGCATTAGAAGGGACTTACATGTCCAAAAGTACTATATGGATTTTATCCTCTATGGCTTCATGGATGAGAGGACTGGGAAAAATGTGCCTCTGCCGAGACAGTTGAGGGGTGAGAAGAATGTGAAGGTCCCAAGTGATGGATGGCCAGAGAAGAAGTTAAGAGATGACACTATCAAAGAACTGGATGTACTTTTTGGGGTTGTTGAGGGCAAAAAAAGGGATGCGATGGATACTAGCACTTAAGTTCTAAGTGCGCAAAACTCTGGGACTCTATGTGACAAGGCACAAGCTTGAGCAGTATACGTTTCCAAGAGAAAATAATGCAAATCCTTCTCGTTTTCTTCTTTTGCACATAATAAACCTTACCGTATCACACCACAACCCCTCTCCAACACCCTTAAATCACTTTTTGCCCAACGCCAGATACTCCCCAACAACCCCCCTGTAATCCCCCGGCATATAAGCCGTAAACCTTTCCCTCCACCAACTCCCTTTCCTCTCATTCCTCACCCCCACATCCCTCAATAAACGATCCACATACGGCAAGCAATCGAAAAACATGTCGGGAAAGCGTGCCCCGAACCCGCGACTATAGCGCCATCTGCTAAACTGCGTCTGTAGCACTGTTTCGTACATGATGCGCCTGGAGGCTGTTGTGTTCTGGAGGGACGGAATACGTTCGTCGAAGTAAGCGGTTATCCATAACGCTTGGGTTTGTGATATTATTGTTGTTGCTGGGCTGCGGTAGGCGCCGGCGAAGGCGAGGGTCCGGGTTTGGATGAAGGATGGGGGGACTATGTAGCGGTAGAGGCGGTAGGGTACTTGCTGAGTCTCCTTGTTGGTCTTATCTACAGACCCATCGCGTGGTGGAGGCTGATTCTGGAGTTTGGGGAAGGTAGCGAAGATTTGGGCGTCGGCGGCGCGGATATGGTCTTGTGGTGTTTGGGAGGTGTGGCCAGGAAGACCGAGATCCTTGGTTGTTTGGAAGTGGAGCTGAGGTGTGTCTTTCCAGCCTGTGCCGCAGATTAGGATATCGGCTTCGATTACGGTGCCGGTGGAGAGGTGGATGGTGTGGGGGGAAAGGTGCGAGATGTCTGCTATGTGGACTCTGATCATGCCGTTTCGCACAAGTTTAAAGAAGTCGCTTTTGTAGTTTAAGAGACCGCGATTTGTGCCGATGAAGAAGACGTCGTCCCAAGGTTTGAGCTTTGCGGTTTCGGGATGGGAATCGTAGCCGTTGATTTCTTCAGTTGCATGCTGCATCTTTATGAAGAGAGCGTCTGAGATCTTCTTTCCGAACCAATGCTGATGAAAGAAGTTGCGAATGTAGGTAAAACCATCATCCCAGATGCTCGGGCTAAGCCATGTAATCAGTCGTGTTTGTATAAGTAACTCTGGAATGATCTTTAAAGGCGTCAGACGGTTTGGCATCATCCAACAAGGACCGTGGCCTGATTCCCGGATGATCCAATCCACTTGGACACCTGCGGAAGCGTACGCATATGCAATATCCCATGAGAATTTTGCACCGCTGAGTAAAGCAATCTTCTTGTAAGGCCCCAGTCCACCCTCAGCTTTTGCGAATTCGCTTGAATGATATATTGGTGCACCAAAGGCCTCCTTTCTATCAAGCTTGGGCATGGAAGGTTCTGACGTCAGTCCCGTTGCAACGACTAATCTCGAAGCCTCTATTTGGTAATTTGTTTCTGCCGAGTTCGTGTATTGTGAGACGGTTAACATCCAGCCCATCGGTCCTTGGTCTACGGCTGACTTGACACTTGTTTCGAGACGAATGTGTTTTGCCAAATTAAAGGTTTCCACATAGCTATACAGGTACTTGTTGACATGTTCTCCTGGTATATGGCCGTCTACAAGGTCAAAGCCCTCTGTATCCATTGGAAGGTCGCTAAACTATTACCAAGTCAGCTTCGCTCGCTGTGCTTACTGGAAGGCGCATATGTACCTCGAACGTGCGGAAGTGGTTGTTTGTATGAAGCCCCGGGTACAGTCTTTCTTTTGCCCATACCCCTCCTATGGAGGGGGACTTGTCTAGAACCAAAATTGATGCCTCGGGGTGAACATCGCGATATGTTTTGGTGATGACTAGGCCGTGTATACCTGCACCAACGACGACTAGATCGAATTTCTCGATATCAGCCATAGCGACGAATATTCGTAAAACTAGATGGTACTACTTTGCTATCGACGTGAAAGGCGGGCATTGCGCGGTATATCTCTATCCAGTGTCATGGAATTTATGGCTTGACTGAGTTCCGTCAGAGCTGACTGAGAGCTAGAACGCCCCTTGTCTCAGGCCAGAGACGGCACCAGCCCATCGTTCATTAGTGTGCTGGCTGAAGACCTAGAGATGGGCGACTAGCAACCGAGTGCAATCTAAATGAATCCTGAAGTCAAAGGCTGACCGCAGAAGCGAGAAACTCATCACTGACTCGCTCTTGCAGGTCAACGTGGGTAGGATCATGTGGCAGGTGCTTGAAGTCCTCGTCAGCATTGTCTGGATCTGACCAGCGCAATGCTCGCTGTGGCGTAGGGCTCAGATAGGTGGCTGCACTAGCACACAACACTAAGTGGGGAACCTGACGGTCGAGGCAGAGGTGGCTTGGGGCCATTTGGTCAAGCCATATTTTCACACGCCAATCACGTACTCTAGATCAGGCGTGTTATCGCTACCTGGTTAAGTGCCATGCCATTTGATTCTTATCTCTCATATGTCCGAACAGCTTGGCGGACTTTGTGCATCGTATCAGGAGCGCAACGTGGTAGGTTATAGGGAATCTGAAGTTAAAACTGAAGAAGAGAAATATCGAAGGTTGGAGGATACGCTGGGAAAGGTGTGTGGTAATCGATGCAGCTCTAGCACAACTGCGCCACACCAATCATGATGCAGTTCTTGTACTTGGCGACCGGCCGCTTCCTCTTTCCGCTCACCACAGTCCATCGAAAAGTACTGAGGGGCCTTTTTGGAGCATGTTGCTATTCGAGTGCAACAGTGAAACGGATGTCATCGTGATTGCTGACGGGACCGGTCACGCCTCATACCACTCAAGCTTTGCTAAGCATCGCTAAGTGTGAAAACACTTAACCCTTTTCTTCGTTTGTAGAACCAACCATGAGCTTACCAACCATTGAAACCACAGTCCATGCTGCAGTACCGACTCGGTAACCTGCCGCGGGAAGCAGCAGCAATCAAAGGATGGATAGATAGGGAATAAAGTGCGTTGTACCATCACCTCTTTCCATGTTGTACAAGGCGTGATGAACTGGTTTGGAAATGCGCAAATAGCGCAGAAAGAGTGTAGTATCTCTGCGTTTGAAGGAATATAGATCAAGAGCTCATTCCGACGAGGGAGAGTAGACTAGCGGCAAGGTTAAGCAGAGATTGACTTTCATCCTTCTTTCAAACCAACACCAAAAAAGGCAGGCGCAACCACTCAGCAAAATGATCTATTTATTCTTCTTTGTTCTACATGCCGGTTTCTCCAAGTCGTTTCCACTCGTGCAAAGGGCCGAATCCACATGGCAACTCTCAAGCATTTCCTCGACGCCATCTTGGGTATCCGACATTGCTACCGGTACGGGTGCGAAATTTCTTCAATTGGATGTTGATCACGTTTTGATAACCGCGACCAAGACTGTGCATGAAAAGAACAAGTCATAGATGATGTGCGATACGAGCATTGAATGTTGGACCAGGAGGACATGAGATTTGACTAGGTGGATTCGGATGCTGCAGGAAAAGAAGAAGCTGTGAGCTGGTCTCGTGATCGCTTGGTATGTGAGATGGCGATAGCATGAAATGGTATCAAAAGGAGCTTCAGGGAGCTCAATTTTGTCTATCGTCTTCTATGATCAAACCATCTATTTGCTTGAGAGGATCAGGATCAGCAGCAGTGTGTTCCAGGCCTACTAACCCCACCAGAGCCTCATCATCGATATAGTCTCTTGTTTCGGGTTTCGAGTTTAGCTGCTGACCATGTGCAGCCTTGAGCTTCAAGATGTCACTTTCACTGAACTTCTTGAAGGCCTTCGGGTTCTTCTTTTCCTTCTTGGCGTGTGACTCGCTCTTGAATTGATAGCCCCTCACACGCGGCCCTTGGCCAGTCTTTTCGGGTAGGATGGGCTCATAGTAGGCTTCGAACGCAGCCACGTCGGCATGAAAGGTCCCGGCTTCGATTGAGGCTCGCACTCCAGCAAAGAAGGCTGAGAGGATCGCGTGATTGTGTATCTGAATCAACACCCAACCTAGCATTTCTTTGGCAGCAAGGAGATGTTGAAGGAAGGCACGATGATGCTTTGTACAGGCATAGCAAGTGCAGCCGTCTGAAAGCGGGGTGACAGATTGTGCATGATGGCCACCCCACATATCGATTCCTAAAGAGCGGCGGGCGGTATCGCTTGACTCATTTCTGGGCGCTGGAAAGATGAAATCGAGCACGATGCCAGCATCCGTCGCATCGTTCACAAAGGGGATGGTAAATACATCCATGCCCAGGCTGATATGGCGGAGAAGCTCGTGGGGGGTGGCTGGGGCATGGAACGACAACCGGGGAAGGTGGTGCAATTGGTCTGGGAGGTCATCGAGTAGATAGGCGTCGTATATGGCAACGCCGCTGATTTTGTCCACCATGTCGTCGAGAAGATGTTCGAGATACCATGACTGAAGGTCGCGCTCGATGGGCAGTATGGGCGCAAAGATGGCACAGCCTTTGCCTTGATTATCTACTGTACCTTGCTTGACGACCAAGTCGCGCAGCCACGTCTCAGTCCTGTCGCTCATCCTGTCCTTGCGCTTGAGGCTCACCGAGTCCTGACCAAAGGGGATATCGGCCAGCCCGACAACAACATCGGGCTGTAGCTTGCTCGTAGCGGCGGCATAAAATTCCGATGAGACAGTGGTGAAGCCGACTGAAGTCAAGAGGCCTACTTCTGTGTTTGAGTTTGCGTGGGGGCTTGGTATGGGGGGATTGCGACGCGCGCCTAGGACGAGGAGCGTCTCTGGAGGAAGGGCGATGAAGTTGCGAAGTGGATCAGGAACATCATACTTCAGTACAGGTGGTGTTTTTTGAGGGTGCTTTTCCACGACTGCAAAGAGTCAGCCATGTGCTGGAGCTGCTGATGGCTGCGCTACCCACAGTCTTCGAGCGGGACATAGACGCCCTCCAGTCCGACCCTCTTCTGGAAATTGTCCTGTGAGATGTGCGGAATGATGCCCCGCGACGTGCTGCCTATGAAGCCAGGGGTCAGTATCTTGTTGCGTCCTGGCACGGACAGGTGGCCGAGTCGTGGAGCCAGGGAGCCCGCCGCCTTGAGAAGCGTGAACTCGAGCATCTCGGCGGGCAATTGGTCTAGCTTCTGCGTTGGGCTTTCAATAGACATCGCGGCGCTGAACTACGATTCTGTTGGATTGAGAAGCCGGCCCCAAGTCCTACCACATGTCTAGAGGGGTTGCGATTCACAGTGACTTTCACAGCGGGGCATATTCATCCTCGCCGGCCCACCCCGCTACAAGAGAACATCAAAATGGTCGGTGCGTGCACGTGATCACGCGTGAGACCATGCGTGTCATTCTCTTAGTGTAATTACATAATCACTCTAGCTGATGTTTATTGAGACGATCAAACCAGTCCAATAATGGCACCTGCTACATACGTATATATCTAGTAGCCTAGCTTCTTCGCTCTATCCTCTCCCAATATATCGACTAAGCTTACCAGCTTAAAGCTCGCCTCCTTCGCGGTCCCTCCTTCAGCAAGCTCATTAGCATCGTCGTGCGTAACGAACAAGCCGCTTGGAAAGTCCTTGTTGAGTGCGTTACCCACCGCAGCAATTCCGTCCGTATTGCTCACATGATCGATTCCCTTTTCCTTGTTGTCCACGATAGTGAACTTGCCAACGTACGCATGCGGTGGTGCTCGCTCATAGATGATGTATGACGAAATTCCCTGTGACGAGACTATGATATAGCCACTGGGTCCAGACATAGCAGGTACAAGTGTGAGCCCCTCTACGTCAGCCTGGAGACCGCTGTCATCACCTATCTTGGCGATTTGAACACCTGTCTTAGAGCCATTAGGCTCGGCCTCATATCGCCAGATCCCTAGCCCTTCTTCGCCAATGAACACGTATCCAGCGCCGTCATCGCTAACGCAGCCTTCAACTTGACCCCCGGAACCACCTTGGAATTCACGTACAAGGGTGGCTTTCAGGGTACCATTGGAGCTGCTCGTAAGCTCGTATTGCAAATACTGGGCTGCTTTGTTGTTTACGAAAAGGTACTCCTTTCCTGAGACCTTGGACCGGTAGTTGCACGATCCGTACGGCTCGTAGTCTTCGGGGAGCGGCTGGATACCCCCTGGTACCTCACTGAGATGGCCTGTGATATTGACTTCCACCAGACTTCATCCTGTTAGTCAATGTCTCTTGTCTATAGCTTTGTTACTTGCCAGAGAGTGTTGTCGCCACGGCATGCAGCATATGCAAGATCCACTGTGCGATTACCAACTGTAAAGTTGTAAATGATATCGACGTTGTTCGGTTCGTTTGCCGTCAGGTGTTGTAAGAGCTTTCCCTGCAAATCAAAGACACCAAAGCCCTCGCCTTCTTCAGATTTGATTGTAGTAATAACCTTACTTTGATCCGGTCTGGTGGCATGTATCCAGATAGCTGGGTCATCGCCGTCGCCGCCGTTTGCTTCAGTCTCGTATTTCGGTTTGACGGCTAGGAACGAGCAATCTGGTCCCGTCCATGGGTCTTTGCAGCTGCACACGTTAGGACCAACACAATCTCCCTGACCCAAACAATCATTCTTGCAGACCGTTTCAGAGCAATTACGACCAGTAAAACCAGCGAAGCAAGAACATTCTGCATCATTATGAAATCCATTGTACGAACAAGCCTCCGAAATGGCGCTCTCGCAATCCCTGCAAGGTTTGCTTGCGGGACTGTACTTGGTGTTGGGTTGGATATCTAGGGAGACTAGAGCACCCGAGAGAGAGCCCACAGCAACGCCAGTGTCTTCCTTGCCCTCAAATGCAAATGTGATAATACCGAATGGATAGCCAGCAACGGCCGATTGTAGAACGGAGAGCCCTCCCTCAATGGATAGCTCTGAGATGCCACTCAATGCAATGCTTCCTCTTAGTTTCACTGTCGCATCATACACATCAAGCGTTGTATCATGGGCGACGAAAAGGTAGTCCTCAGAGGTGCCATGGTACGTAGCTAGGCCAGCAACCTTTACGTCGTTGACTACAGTCTGGATTGCTGGAGCTTCGGTGGTCTCCGAAGCCTGGAATGAGTACAATGGTCGGTCCTCGGCTGAGAAGAAGACTTGGCCATTGGAAAAAACAGAGCAACTCTCGCTCTCGATATCAACAGAAAAAGTTTGAATCTGAAATAAGTCAGCGTCGGTATTTGCTTCAAAAAATGGCGCAGGTGATACTACCTCCAAGATCTCTGCTTCGTTTTTGCTGTCTCGAATTAAAAATTGCACTACCATTTTCTTTCCAAATAGGAAGATGTAGCTTTCCCCACTCTTTGCGCTACGCCAAGTGCAGGCAGTACTCCAATCCCCAAGCTGTTTCTTGTTGTTGCTTTTAAGCCTCTCTCCTGTTTGACCGTCAAAGATCCTGATCAAGGAGTCTGGCGCGGGTATGTTGACAATGAGATCGCGACCACCAATGTCGTGAACTGGTACCGCAATTTTGGATCGACCACTCTTTTCATGGAAATTTTCTACAAGAGAAGTTCTGTTCGAGAAGGCAAATGATCGGAAACCACCATCTGCTGCACTGCCATCGTTCACAACCAGATGCGGTGATGCGCCGTAGATGAAGTTAGTGTTGTCTCCTTCGAAACCAGTAGCTGCAGGAACAAGAGTGATTTTTGCGTCTTGAGCAGAAACGGACGAGATGAGGCCTGTTGCCAAAATGGCGCAACTCGAGGAGACCCTCATGTTGAGATTGGAGATGGGCGGGTTAATCGAGGGGGACCAAACATCATAGCATGAGCAGTAAAGCCCAACTTAAGCATGCGCAAATCCCTTGCCACCCTTGCGCACGTTCAACGAATGCAAGCAATACCCTGAGGACGTCAAGGCGTTGTTGCCAAATAAGGATCCATCTCCTTGCTAATATAACCCAAAACAGTCGTTGGGAGTGTGGTGCATGAAATACCAATCGATCCAGTTTGGTGGGACGGCCAATAGCAACGCGGAACATGACAACGTGAGAGATTGGGTAGAAATGTTTCATCGGCACCACGTGCCAGCCATACTCGAAGTAGGCAATCGCATGTGGAGATATGGGCGGTGCCACTCGTACTTTGACTGCAGGCGAAACCCCCGAGTTCCGAGGCAGAGTTCTCGTTGCCTGTGTGCAGCTTGTGTAGTCTTCCTTGAACCCCCTAACTCGGCACGTGACATTATTCGCTTCCGCTGTGTAAGGTAGATGACGTAGGTGATTTTTACGTTATTCTTGTGTTTCCCTCAAAGCTGGTGACTCGCCGTGCTCAACGACATAGTAATCTTTGTCGTATCTTGTTGGTCGACCGTTGCACTACTTGCATGTCACTTCGACTTCCGTCAGTAGTATGCCCCTACTAGGTAAGGCTCGCGTTGTAGCTAAAATGTAGATCAACATATTTTTGTTTGCTTATTGCTAGCATGCAGAGCGCTGCGTTTTCTGAATACACATTAGTACATTCGGGGTAAGATTATTAGCGCAAGAAAGGCTCAAGTGAGGTATACTTGAAGGTTTCCCTTTAACAAGCGAACACGACGACCCCAGCAACTCAAGGCGCGAACGACGGCGAAAGATTGAATTCAGTGCCCTGCCATCATCTGATTATTTCCGCGAATTTACTGACATATTTTATGAGATTCTCTACATGTCGCTTTACAAAATCGACAATCGAGAAAAAGGCGCAGTAAAGAGACAGATTGACCAAATGTACCAACACCAGAGACGCATATCTGGAGTACGACTAATCAAAGCAAAGAAATATACACACCAAATTTCTAGTATATATTCCATTCAAGTTTCTGTCTGTCTAAATTGTGCCTAAAAATCGATTAATACTTGACCGCACTGTTCTTGTTGAGTTGGAACTGTAAAGCTAGTCGATTCGCTTCCAGGAACAAGAGCAGGATAATTCAAGCCCCACCATATGACCAGAACATCCACAGCAGCACTAGTTAAAGCTTGGACTTCAACCATTGGTTTACCATAAGTCACTCGGCGCAAGGTGGTGATCCATTTCCAAGGCCAGTTCATGACAGGAGTGAGAGCTCTTGATACATATGGCGGGACTTTTCTTGTAAGGGTCATACTACCTTCTGCTTGTCTTCAATGTACAGAGCCTATACTCTCGTGAACACACCCATCATCGAATGATTTCCTTTAGGGTTAGATTACGTTTCTTTACGCCGTAGTGTAATAGTTGATGGTGAATCGCTAGCTAGAAAGTCTATGCTGCACGTGGCCTCGCGCTTCACTTGATTGAACAGCAGAGGCATGATATGGAAAAACATTAGATGAAGAGGTGGGCTCTGTGTTGAGGTTCATTGGCCATATCTTGGTCACAGGAGTAGATGCGCTGTTCGCGACATCCGAGCGGCACTCATATCAGGTCTCGTAAGTACATCCGCATGTTACTCCAGCTCAATCTCAGAGGGTATCTTCGAGTGTTAGCTTTTGCAATTCCCTTCTGTCTTGAAAATGACTTTCAAGATACCCTTAGGATAGCCTTTTGAATGCGCCCCATATCAGTGAATGAGCTAATCCGCCGCATGCCCCCCATTGTGCTACCCCATCCCACGTCGTGCCTACACTGTATTATTTATCTTTAATTGTCGACCCCACAAAGTACTCTGTCGAGCCCACATGCCACTTCTGCTACGTTCTTGTAATAACGGTTCCAAGCCCTCACGCACAACATCCAAATTAATATTAACAACTCTAACGTAACACCAAAGAAGCTTAGTTCAAGCTTTCACCAACGTGCATCCGCCCCACATGCCATAGTGCGCCTGTTATGGGCTAACCCCGCACTGCACCCCAGCTTTACGGCTCTTGACTTCATCTACCGGAGTATTGTCTACTTGGCGAAAGCGTTCCAATCACGCAGTTTACTCACCCTCACGACTCATGAAGTAATGAATGAGGTTTATGGAAAAGTTGGTCATACGATCTTGTGACTCCTTGGGTGCCGTCACAGTGAGACCTTTGGGATATATTCGGATTAAACGGTCCGTTGGATATTCAGCCTAGTGACTGAGAGCTCCACGCGAAGAGTGTATTTGATGAATTGTACCAAGAAACTTTCATAGTAGCTCGTTCAAAGGTGTGCTAGCATAGAAACAAAGCATGATCTGGGAGCATATATAAGACATGAACGTTCCGCTCTATAAATGCAGACATTACCGCTTCTAAGCGCTCAATTTCAGCGAACAATCTTTCAGTCATGTCTTTTGTTTCTGTCACCACAGCAGTTCTAGCCTTCTGCGCTCATAGCGTATCTGGATGGGTCGTTGGAACCCAACAGACAGAGACGCACCCAAAGATCACATGGCAGCGTTGCACTGGCACAGGCGGAACGTCCTGCAGTAACGTGAATGGAGAAATCGTCATTGATGCCAACTGGCGTTGGCTCCATCCTACCGGGGGCTACACGAACTGCTATAGCGGCAACGAGTGGAACAAGACAGCCTGTCCTGACAATGCATCATGCACCAAGAACTGTGCAATTGAAGGCTCCGATTACCGTGGAACCTACGGTATCTCGACGTCTGGAAACTCCCTTAGTCTCAAGTTCATTACAAAGGGCCAGTATTCGACCAACATTGGGTCCCGTACCTATCTGATGAAGGATAGCAACAACTATGAGGTATACCCCCCTTCACTACATCTTGAATCCAGAAGACTTTCTAACTTGGACATTTCTGCAAATTAGATGTTCCAACTTATCGGCAACGAATTCACTTTCGACGTCGATCTCTCACAGTTGCCATGCGGTTTAAATGGCGCCCTGTACTTTGTCTCTATGCCTCAGAAGGGTCAGGGAACGCCGGGCGCTAAATACGGAACAGGTACCAAGTATGAAGTTACGAGACATGCACATGTTACTTACAACTCACAGGATACTGCGACGCGCAGTGCGCACGAGACTTGAAGTACATTGACGGTCAAGCCAACGCCGAAGGCTGGACGGCCTCGTCATCCGACCCCAACGCAGGCATCGGCAAAAAGGGCGCTTGCTGGTAAATCTATTCCATTCTCCTAAAGGTCGTTTCTAACAAAAATTCAGTGCCGAGATGGACGTTTGGGAGGCAAACTCCATGGCTACAGCTCTGACCCCACATTCCTGCCAGCCCGAAGGCTATTCCGTCTGTGTAGACGACAAGTGCGGCGGTACATACTCGCTCGATCGCTACGCTGGTACCTGCGATGCCAATGGATGCGACTTCAACCCCTATCGCGTTGGAGTGACAGACTTTTACGGCAAGGGCAAGACCGTCGATACTACCAAGAAGATGACAGTCGTAACGCAGTTCCTGGGCTCCGGTAATCGTCTCACAGAACTCAAGCGCTTTTACGTACAAAATGGTAAAGTCTATGCTAACCCCGAGCCAACTGTTCCCGGCATGGTAAGTCGCTGCATTCTCTCTTTTGGATGCATCAAGCTGATAGATGATTAGAAAGGCAACTCAATTACCCAGCAGTGGTGCGACACACAAAAAGAAGTCTTCCAAGAAGAAATCTACCCCTTCAACAAATTCGGTGGAATGGACTCGATGGGTAAGGGTATGGCGTTGGGCATGGTTCTCGTCATGTCGCTTTGGGATGACCACTACGCCAATATGCTCTGGCTCGATAGCAACTATCCCGTTGATGCGGATCCAGCGAAGCCAGGTGTGGCGCGCGGCGCGTGCGAAACCAGCAGCGGTGTGCCTGCTGATGTGGAAAGCTCCAATCCTAATGCTCAGGTTGTGTTTTCTAATATCAAGTTTGGCCCGATTGGAAGTACGTTTGCGCAGCCTCAGTGAGATCGGAAAGGGGGGTTTGGGAAGTGGCGGGAAGCAGCCACGTAGGTGCTTCTAAAGTGGCGCTGGAAGTGCTGGTGTATGCAGGTCTGGTCATGCCACCATCATTCTCTCGTTTGTGGCTCAGCTGGACTTCCACGTTGTTGGGATCACGTTCGCTTATACTTCTCTTCTGATTTTTGATTCGTTAAGGAGAATAAATTGCTGGCAGTATCATAATCATCATCTGGGCCGCATGTCAAGTGACGCATCATGTTTCATGCGCTGTCCGAAAGTCGTTCGCTGCCTTATTTCTCTAACACATTCTCTTATCCTCTCCCAGCTGCATCATACCTGCGTTTAAACCGACATGAACAACACATCTCTCCAACTCAACACAACCACCTTGACCCAGATCAATCACACTTGTATCTCTTATAAACGATATCTCGCCCAGAAACTTTGAAATCCAGCACTCCAGATCCTACAACTCAACATACATACACGTACCGATATCGCCCCCGAACATAAATCCGCCTAAACAGTACCACTCAGCACATACTTCCCCAATGCTTGAAAACCACACTCCCGATGCAGATCGCTGCTGGCTGCCTTGTCCAGGTGATGACCTGGAAGAAGACCAGTGTGACTGCTGTTCTTGCAATGGGCACCGATGAGATATGGAAATGGAGATATGTGAAGCTTCGTTCGAGAGCAGTTTGGACTCTAGGATATACTGGCTAAGAATAGAGTTATCAGTGTGAATATATCATGCATATTCCCCATAATGTTTCACTTTTGGTCGACATATCTGAATCCGCTCGTCGTAGCCACAAATTCTCCATTATTCATGACTCTGGGACTTCATCAGCCCATGGAATACTTGACTGCGCGCCCTCTCTCTGCACAGTCATTGACGCAGCTCTATTCGCCTGCGCGATGGCAGCGTCAAGGTCGAAGTCAGCACCTTTTGCGATAGCCTTCCAGCGTGCTACAGCAACGGTATAAGCGCCAGCAAACGTGTCGCCGGCAGCCGTCGTGTCAACGACTTGGACCTTGCGTGCTGGCACAATGACACCTTGCTGAGACGAAGCCTGCTGTTTTGCTGTTTTGTAAAAGACACCCTGTTGCATCCCGTAAGTAAAAGCTCTCCATCAACTCACAAAGACATGAAAGAAAACTCACCTCTCCCCCAAGAGTAATAATCACATTTTTCACACCCCTCGCAATGAAAATCGCCGCAACCTCATCCCAATTGGATGGCTTCTCAATGCCACTGAGAATCGCAGCTTCTGTCTCATTAACAATGAGATGGCCCAGCCCCTGATACGCCTCCATTGGCAACGGTATCGCAGGCGCAGGATTAATAATAGTCTCTACCCCCTTCCTCCGTGCAACAGCCATATTATGCAGCACAACCTGCAACGGCAACTCGAGCTGGAACAGCGCAACACTCGCATCATCATCCACCAGATCCTTGACGGCTACATACTCATTCGCACCAGGATTAAACATGATTCGATTCTCTCCCGTGCCCGTCTCAACCACAATGACAGCCACACCCGTCTTCTTTCCGGGTAGAATCTCCACTTTGTCGGTGTTAAGACCATCGTCTCGCAGTGCTTTTAAAAACGACTGGTGGAATTCATCTTGGCCAACTGCACCTACCATGCGCACCTCGACGTCGGAAGTTTGCGAGGCAATGACTTGGGTTTTTGTGCGTGAGAGGCGGGCGCAGGCGACGGCTTGATTGGCGCCTTTGCCGCCCCAGCCGATGTTGAAGGATTCGCTGGCGAGGGTTTCCCCTGCGACGGGGACACGGTGGGTGCGTGTGACAAGGTCGACGTTTAGAGAGCCGATTACAGAGATTACGGCTTGCGTAGAAGACATTCTTGCGAATGGTCGGTTGTTGATTTTTAAGTGACGTTCTTATGGTTGGTTGGTGATGGAGATGACGTTGGTAGGATGTGGTGAGGCTCTTCGGGCTGCCTGTGGATGGCGCTATTTTAGGTAGGCTAGCCGAGCCCATGGAGAATTGGACTTGTGTTCAGGTTTGCTATTGCATCAGGACACGTTGAATACATATTTAGAATGTGAATTCACGTTGAGAAGTGTTGAAACGGTAAAAATAAGACATGGAATCATATGGTATCTCATTGCTGGCATTGTAGTAGTCCGCCTAGGAGTTACTTGCTGCGCTTGTAGATCTTTTGGAGGAAAATCTCGAAGATGTCCTTCTTCAGGCCCTCGCTCTCATCAACCTTGGCAATCTTGGCCCTCAGATCGGCAACGCGCTCCTCCTCCCACTGCTCATAAAACTCCTTGAGCTTGAGCTCATGGTACAGCTCTTTGACCTTGGCCTCCTTCTGAGAATCCTTCTGACCATAGTTCTCGTCGAGCAGCTTCCGTTGCTCAGGATTGGCCTTTTTCAAGGCCTGGTTGATGATCCATGAACATTTGTTGTCCATGATGTCGGTTCCAATCTTGCCAAGAACCGAAGGGTCAGCGAAGGCATCGAGGTAGTCATCTTGAGCTTGGAAGTACTCGCCCATAGGGATAAGAATGTCCTCGGCGGTTTTCAGGTTCTTTGGTGTGGCAGCGCCAGAGTAGTAGAGAGCCAGGGCAACGGGGAGGTAGAAGGAGTAGTACGCAGTCTTGTAAATGACAATGAATGTGAACTTGTCTAGGCTGAAGTTGTCGAGATTGACATCATCCTCTGGAGCAGTCAGGAGATCGCAAAGCTGACCACACTCGGTCTGGAAGGTGACCTCGTGGAACAGCTCAACGATGTCGACGTAGCTCTTCTCCTGACGGAAGTGCTTCTTAAGTAGTACGTAGATGGAGCCCTCGAGCATGAAAGCGTCGTTGATGGCAATCGTGCCAACCTTGGGCACAAGGTACCAGCAAGGGCTTCCACGACGCGTCTTGGAAGAGTCCATAATGTCGTCAGAGACGAGGAAAAAGGCTTGAAGAAGTTCAATCATCCATCCTAGAAGAGCAGCGCGGAAGTACTCTTCAGAAGAGGGGTCGAGCGTCTTGCCCTGGAGGATGGACGTCGTGTCAATGACGGACATTCCCCGGTTGCATTTTCCGCCGACTGTGTTGTAGTCGAGCGACTGTTCGGTTTGGCGTGGTGAGAATCATGGACCCTGAAGACGTTCACTGTCTGGTGGGGCAGGACGTACCTTTGTGAACCAATCAAGAGGCTGCTGGGGCAGCTTGTATTGTTTGCAATGGTCCTGCAGGTCCGCGACAATGCGTGGCCATACACTCTCAAACTCTTTTATTGTGGTCGGCATCTTGATGGTAGAAGGTGGCTTACGGAACCAAGATGAGAGGGGCAGCAGTAAATGTTGATGGAGGCGGTGTCTAGTTGTAGTCTGGGAGTCTGCCGGGAAAAGGTTAAGCCGGGCAATTGGTTGCTGCCCCACCGCTACGTACCCGAAACTAGCAACTCGACAACAACGCGTGCATCGGTCACCGAAACTTGACCGTAATCACCGTGGTATATAGATGAATTGGGTCCAAGTCAGCGATACCCTGTTTTCGTCTTGATTCGTCATGGGCACCTTATCGCAGGCTGACGAGGCCCAGCTCAAGGCCCAGCTCCAGGACGCCGTCATTAGCTGCAGCGAGCGCTGCCTCTACCACTCGGCCAAATGGTGCGTACTGGCCTTGGGTGATGTCTTCCGGGCGCGTGTATACTGATGTTGACAAGGGCTGCAGAACTGCTCGACTCTCTCCCCTCGCCTGACGACGATGATGGCTCAGACACGGATGTCGACTCGCCCATGTCTGACGCTCATCAGCCACCAACACCAACACCTGTGCCTAAAGACGCTACTGAAGCGCGCCTAGAAGCACGTGAAGCGCACAAGTTCCTCCTTGCAAAAACATACTTTGACTGTCGCGAATACGATCGATGTGCCGCCGTCTTTCTCCCGGGGCTCTTGCCCAAGGGCGCGTCGCATCCTTCTTCGACCCCAACGTCAAAGTCAAAGTCGGCCAAGGGAAAGGCCACCATGTTTACGCCAACAAAGGGAAAGCTGTCCAATGATACAGCCAAAGGCATCAGCCAGAAGTCGCTCTTCCTGGCCCTGTATGCCAAGTACATTGCGGGTGAAAAGCGCATGAATGAGGACAGCGAGATGATACTGGGCCCCCAAGATGGAGGCGTCACCATGAACAAAGAGCTGCCAGTTGTTTCCGCTGTCCTGGACGAGTGGTTCAGAGACCTCCCCAACAGTGGGCGACAACCACAGGGCTGGCTCGAGTATCTGTACGGCATGGTGCTGGCTAAGGGAAAGAACGAGCAGCTCGCCATTGACTATCTGGTCAAGAGTCTTCATCAATACACGTACAATTGGGGTGCATGGCAAGAGCTGCAGGCACTGCTCAGCACTACCGAAGATCTCAACCGAATCGTCGCGCGTCTACCACAAAATCTCATGACCTTCATCTTCCATGTCACATCCTCGCAGGAGCTATACGTCGTCAGCGAGCAGATACACTCGTCGCTGTCGCAGATTCTCACCATTTTTCCCACTTCGGCCTTTCTCAAGACGCAACGCGCTCTACTCCACTACCACAACAAGGACTTTGATGATGCCGAACAAATTTTCTCCGACCTCCTCATCTCCGATCCCTACCGGGTGGACCATTTAGACAACTACTCCAACATACTTTATGTCATGGGCATGCGACCCAAGCTTGCATTCTTAGCGCAGCTGGCCACTTCCACGGACAAGTTTCGTCCAGAGACGTGCTGTGTGGTGGGCAACTACTATTCGCTCAAATCTGAGCACGAAAAGGCTGTCATGTACTTTCGTAGAGCTCTCACGCTTGATCGCACCTTTTTATCAGCATGGACATTAATGGGTCATGAGTTCGTTGAGATGAAGAACACCCATGCCGCCATTGAATCGTACCGACGGGCTGTCGATGTCAACCGCAAAGACTATCGTGCATGGTACGGTTTGGGACAAACGTATGAAGTTCTGGAAATGCATTCGTATGCGCTCTTTTACCACCAACGCGCCGCTGCGTTACGGCCGTACGATCCAAAGCTCTGGATGGCTGTTGGACAATGCTTTGGCAAAGTTGGCAAAGTTATGAACGGAATACGGTCCTACAAGCGTGCATTGGTCGCTGGTTCCTACTATGACGCAGGCGTTGGTACATCGTTCGGTAGTGGCGAAGTCTCTGCACTTGCCGGAGGCGTCTTGGATCCCGATGTGCTGTACCACATTGCGCTGCTGTATGAGCGCATAAATAATATGAATGAGTGCGCAGCATATATGGAGCTTGTCCTTGCACAGGAGGAAGGCCCCGACTATGAAGAAGCCGGGATGGAGGGCGCAGGCGGTGTTGGTGTAACTGCTACAACAAGCAAGGCCAGGCTGTGGCTCGCACGTTGGGAGTATATGCGTGGCATGTACCAAAGGGCAATGGAGCTTGCAAACGAGCTTTGCCAAGACGGCGTGGAAGTCGAGGATGCAAAAGCACTTGTACGAGACATCAGAGCACGCATGGAACGAGCAGGGGAAGAAGAAGAAGCAGGTTGAAAGGGATCTGGTGTATAGGGACTCAGTGAGCATTTCCAGGCGTACAGGTATGATACCCAAGCGAAAAACTACCATTTCTTGGACTTTTATCTAAATGCCCTCACACATTACTATCACTCGCTTTGGTGTTGAACTTTACCTGACGTTTGGTTGATTCATATGACAAGAAAAACAACATTTCCAGAAAATGGCCCTGCTTGCAATGTTGACGGTACATACAGCTGCGGGCCCTGGAAATGGTTAGTACTGAGACATGACCTAGTTCTATCCTTCTATTTCACCATTACCGCACTGTCTGTGAGGCATCTACTTTGCCAATGTTACGCGGCTCTCGAAAAAAGCAAATCAAAAGACTTACATTGAAACTTTTAATACGGCCTACACTGCATTAGTGAAAAGCCTCAACAGTCTTTTAGCATGTTGACTGGTCAAAAGTTCCGACTAATTGCAGCGTCTTCGGCTTTAAGTACGGTATCCTATTGAACCCCTTACGCGACATTACTCTATACCAAAAGAGTATGAAGATTATTGAACTGCCTTAATGTTAACACTCGTATGTTAGTTTCGGCTCTCCAGTCAAAAGATTATTTAGATATGATAACTTAGATACGACAGCGCATACATCTGAATTTTGGGTCGATAGCTGTCCGTGAGGATATACTTCATGTGTGCAGAATTTCAGGTTAAAAGCCTAGTACAGACTACACCAGACTGTTCTCTGCACTCAATCAGTAGAAGATTCATCCAATTATCATCAAAATCACCAATCTTGAGCCAATCATCGTTTCTGTTCACGTAGCTATTATTAGAATCAATACAGGCACTGCAGAACCAAGAAGAAGAAAAAAAGCTCACTGTACTTAGACCCAGTGAGCATGTTTACCCACTGGAAACCGGCTTACTACCGCCAAGCGCTAGGTGACCTTACACAGTACACCCTACATGGTGTGTATACGTTTGGATGTACAGTATACACAAGCGAGCACCGCTTCGCAAAAGCAACTCCTAGCCCGCCCCGACAAAAAAAGCAAATACTCCGGTTCAAGGGAAGCAGGAATATCCGTGCCCATTCTCTCTTTCCAGCAACAGCGCCAAAAACGAGCCCCGCAACTGCAGAGATTCCCCAGCCGGATCTATCCTCCGACAAGAAACGGCTTCCCTCTCTCACCCTTTTCTACCTATCAAAAAAGATGTTCTAAACCACATTTCTATGCAAATCCTACATTATTAGGTTCTAATGGTCTCATGTACCATAAACACCTCTCAGAATGCCGATTCCATCCCAGGCTTCACCTTGGCGCCAACATGTGCCAACCACACCTATTTGTGCTAAACCTCCAACGGCCCGTCCCTACGAAACAAGGATCAGTATGCACATGCGGATGCGGGTGTGTAGGGGGACACACGGCGTGCTGATGCGCATGCTGCGGGGTAAAATGGTTGCTTTTTTTCCCTTTTCTTCGCGTCAGTGTAGTTAAGGTGTTTGCACACGTAGTAGCACAACAACCACTTGTTGAGGTTTGAAGACTAAGGAGTTGGTCAGGGGATGTAATCAGATTATCGAGGGACGGGTATATTTAAAGTGTAGTGAGTAAATTTCGGGGGGGGAGGGGTTTAGGATTGCAGTTTTGGAGAAAAGACTCCGTACAACGGGTAAGCGGTAGTGTGCGCACTTGGTCGACGCAAGGTTGCTTTTGAATCGATAACGTGCCCTGCGTACGCCACGCTATGGGGTTTGTTTTTCGAGATCATTTGTTCGTTTGTGAGAAGAGGAATAGATGGAAACTGCGGTTATACGAGCAATGGCTAGCTGAAATTTTGTCGCTTGCATGTGCTATTGATACGAATGTTTTTTTTGCTGGATTCACCGGAAGGAAGGTTCAGTCAATCAAATCATTTGCACCAAGCGTGGTACATCTGTGTGAAATTATTGAGGAGGGTCCGAAATGCATGTCAGATTGTTGTTTTGTAAGGGTCCATCAACGGTACGGAAGAGTGTAGAGTTGGCTGCTTGTCTGGTACAGCGGAGTACAGGGTTCTTACATCACTTTCTTGTCTGCTACTAGATGTCTAGACTGCCAAGAACTACTGAAGTAAAGTAAAAAACACCATTTTCTATGTAGCCCAGATGTCTTGACCGACGAGATCAACTTGCTACCTTCTTTCTACGCAGTAGACCCTGCCACAGTTCCTAAGGGTGTATCAAGTGGCCATACAGGCCCTCTACCACAAAATCTAGACCGGCATGATGCAGACGTACCATATGGCAATCGACCGAGTCTTTTCACCGCCTCTTGTCACCATTACCGGAACGATATGGTAGTGGTGGGGACTGTAGAGATGAGCATTGCATATTCTGTATTTGTTGATTCTGAAGTTACCAATCAAGGCTAGAGGCTGAAAAGGAAAAAAAAGCCAGCATACGCATCTTGTAGAGAGTCGAAGAAATATAAATACTTGCTCTATAGTCACTGTAAAGAAAGAAACACAAGCAACATCTTACACCCTCACATCATCACTCCCACTCTTCTTCTAACACATCCAAGTCAGTCTCTCCATCTCACAGTAATCCGTGCCCTTCTAATCCCGACACACTCAGATTTTCAAACAACAACCGACCATGGGTTCCATGCCAATCGCCATGCGCTCCTGGATCTCGGTCGAGTCCTGGGGCCCCGACCGCCTCGACCTCGTCGGCATCGGCACAGACAACCAAATGTACCGCAAGCAATTCGACCGGGGCCAAGGCGGGTGGAAGCCCTCTGGTTCCTCATGGGAAGCACTCGACGGCAAGTTCATGCAGATCCCCGGTGCCATTTCCTGGAGCCACGGTCGCCTCGACATCTTCGGTATCGGTTTGGACAGACACATGTACCACAAGGCGTGGGGCAACCACCGCAAGACGGGTGGAACGTGGATCAACAGCAAGTGGCAGCGTACCGACGGTGAGCTCAAGAGCCAGCCTGTGCCCGTATCTTGGGGCAATGGACGCATCGATATCTTTGCCATCGGCATGGACGACCAGATGTATCGCAAGGTCTATGGAGGGAAGTGGGAGCCAGATGGCTGGGAACCACTGACTGGCAAGTTCAAGAGCCCCCCAGCAGCAGTTTCGTGGGGTAGCGACAGACTAGACGTCTTTGGTATTGGGTTGGACAATCAAATGTACCACCGGGCCTTTGAAAACAATGCTTGGACTACGCCTGGCTGGACTGGAATGACTGGTACTTTCAAGAGCCCGCCGGCTGCTGTCTCGTGGGGCCCGGGTAGGCTGGACGTCTTTGGTATCGGCATGGATGATCAAATGTACCACAGGACGTTCGATAAGGGTAAATGGTTGACTGGCTGGCAAGGAATGGGTGGCAAGTTCAAGAGCACCCCCTCGGTTGTCTCGTGGGGCGAGGGACGCCTCGATGCTTTCGGCATTGGCATGGATGACCAGATGTACCACAAGGCATTCGACAACAACCAATGGCTGGGTGACTGGAAGGGAATGACTGGCAAGTTCAAGGCTGCTCCAGCTGCCGTCTCATGGGGCAGAAAACGCATCGATGTTTTCGGCATCGGACTAGACGATGCAGTTTGGCAGCAGTACTACACTGACGACAAGTGGTCTGGCCAGTTTGTGAGTTTTGGCGGAAAGTTCAAGACTTTCTAGATGGTTGTCATCTGTTATGCAACTTGATCCTTACTAGAGGATTTACAAGCTTAGCATAGGGCTATTTCTTGTCCACACTACAAGACTGTTGATAGCAATGAAACATATGACTTTGTCTCTACTTTACCCTACCGCTTCTCCCCCAACCCCCTTCCAGCATCAAAACTGTCGGCCCATAATCCCTCTTTACCCCCGTCTCCCAATCAACCCTCCACCTACCCCCTTCCTCCCTCCCCTCCTCCTCCTCCTCCTTCTCCCCCACAAACCGATACGTCCTCACCTCCGCAAGCCCAAACCGCCTCCCCCCAACCAGATACCCCTTAAATCCCTTATGCGTAATCAAAAAAACATTCTCGTATCCCTCCTCCCCCTCCACCAACTCCTTCACCCGCCTCCTCACCCTCTCTGCACGAGCCACAGCCTCCACCTCGCTATACCCATCGTAATCCCACTCCTCGCGACAACTCGAGAAATCGAATTGTGGGAATTTCGCCTCGAGATCACGGCGCGAGGAGCCCTGGTTACACGAACTAGTGTCGTGGGTTTCGCGGAGATCGGGCCAGATGTGTGCGGGGATGGGTGTCGTGGGAGAGGAAGGGGTGGAGGATTGGGAGGAGAGAAAGGGAAACATGTTTAGGGCTGTTTGAATGGTGCGGGTTAAGGGGGATATAAGGACGAGGTCGGGGTGTGCGGGGAGGTGCTTGTGTTTAGTTGCGTAGTGTCCGGATTTTGTCAAGGGCGGGTTGCGGTGAGGATAGTTGGGGTGGGTGTTGTGGAGGGCTTCGCCGTGACGGACTATGTGGATTAGTGGGGGCATGGTGATTTGGGAAGATGAATGAGGCTGTGTAGGTTACATTGGGTGGAAGGTTGAGTCTAGATAGGCATGCCGATGAATACTCAAGTCAGGGATGACGTAGTGCTGTGGGGATCCATTACTTTTCAAAACTTGTTGCATATTTGGGTAGTTGTTCTAGTTACAGCAGTACCTATAGCACCCAAAAGTCCACTCCAGTACTCACAAAAAATATGTGATTGTTCGAAAGCTAGTATGCAAGATACGACAAAATTATGTTGGGAAGATGTACGTGCAGAGCAGTAAAAAGTGTCCATTGTGTATGAGTGCTAGCCTCTATATTATGCAGAATGAAGAAAAGGTAACCAATTGTACACATATAAACATGATCCATGATCGCTAAATGATCTTAACCAGCGTAACAAAAACAAGTGCTATATATGTTTTCCAATCACCCCAAAAACGCCGCGACATGTAATACAAAGGCCTCACAATGCCAATAGTCACTGGAAAGAATACATCTTCCTATCGCAACATATAACTCAAATCCGGTAACCCGGCCAGTATTTCTCTAATGATTTTTTCTTCCTCGTTCTTCCGCCGTTGGGCGGAGTTGGTAGCGCCAGTAAGAGGCTGGATGGCCGGCGGCGTTACAACGCGCGGTGGTGATGACCGAGTAAATGTCTTGGCCGAAGATGCAGCGCTATTTGGCCGTGGAGGAGTCTGAAAAACGGAAAAAGGATCTCTAGATTCATGTTTTGCTTTTGGCTGTGCAATCCCTGTTGTTGGAGCTGACTCAAAGATTGAGAAATCCGCATCCGCCCATGAATCAACTATCGGCTCGGGTTTTACTGGAGCTCGAGGCGGAGTCATAGGTCGAACAGGCCCCGATTCCAAAGTACTGGTTTCGAATATAGAAAAGTCATCCACCGCACCATTTGCCGAAGGCTCAGGATCCATAGTCTTGACATCATAAGTCTTCTCCACTTCGCGTACTGGAGTCGCCTCTTGTGCTTTACGTGGAGGAGTTGCCCGCAATGGCACTGATAGCGCCTCAGGCTTGGGCTTTTCAGGTGTAGAATTGACAGACCGCTTGACCGGCTTCAAGATCCCAGGTCCAATGGGGCCATGTTCAGCGCCAAACGGAACAAAGCTCTTTTGTCCAAATACAGCAGAGGTTGGCGATATTGTACTCTTCAGGCGAACAATAGAAGCTGCGTGCATGGCGTCGGCTGATGAATCTTCAAGCGGCGATTTTTCAGGGGCCGGATCCAAAGTTGACACAGTATTGTCAGGAGGGGCGGATATAGAATTTGGAAAGGCTGAAACGGGGGAAAAAGTGGTGGGACTTGATATCATCTCACCCCAATCATCGTCTTCGTCATCGGGGACATTGGTGCGTTGTTTTGGAACAGCAGTGTTTGTGTCGAGAGCGCTGGTGTCTGCCCATGAGTTTGCTGACGTTGTGGTCGAAGGTGGAGGTGGTATTGCGTTTGCGACAGTGGGTGTTTCAAGGGAAATAACCGTTGACCCTGGTCTTTCTCCTACACCATGCGCAAGATCCATTGAGACAGGACGGGAATCCTGTGTTCGCTCATCTTGTATAGCAGTGGGCTTGAACGTGGGAAGCGAGATTACCGAGTCCAGACTTGGGTTGTCCTGTTTCCAAGGGTTTCCTGTAGATGTGGGAGAAGCCCAGTTGAATGCAGCTGCCGTATTCGTAGCCATTGGTGGAAGACTTTGCCTCATTGGTGCGTTTATGCGCTTAGTACGGACTGACGTCTTCGTACGCTGGTGACCATTGGGTATCCTGGGCTCGACTGGTGCTGGGGTGTCCCAGTAAAATGAAGCCCGGGCGCCGGGCCCTGTGCCTGACATGCGGTCTTCGCGCGCCCACCTAGCTACAGTCTTATGAACCTCAGACCTGACTTGAGAGCCCGGCCATGTAACTCGAACGTAGCTGTCATCGCTGTTGCCACTATTGAACTCCTTCATAGTTTGCTTGCGCGTGAGTCGATACCAGGCCTTGCGCCCAGAAGTTGAATATATCGGGTCCTCCGGAGCTTCGTCCAGTTCCACTTCATTATTCTTTAAAGGGAGTAATTCATCAAGAAGAGTAGCGTCAAGCTGATATCGTCCGATGTGAGGTATTGCGGTAGTGGTTGTCGGCGGAGATGCTGGTGTCGGCTCAGTGCGTGACAATGTAGAGTTTCTGGGTATGTCTTCCTTGGAGTCACTTGGTGCGTCTTCAGCGACATCGCTCCGATTCTGAGGACTTTCAGTCAGGAGTGTGTCTGCTGTAGAAGTTCCGTATTCATCCTCAGTACTATCGCTGTCCGAGCTTGAGCCATGGTCTTCTTCCTCATCTTCCTTCTTATCAAAATTTCTATAGTCTTCCTTTGACTCTACCTCCTCTATAGTGTGCTTTGCAATAGCCTCCTCGTCTTCAAGCGATGTCCGAGAGGATTCGACCGGCGCTTCATGGCGGCTGATCTCGGATTGCGATGTAGATGGTCGTGCGGAGTCGTTGTCGTCAGGTTGCGACCGGATCGCAGCACCTTTCGCGTTTCGTTCCGGATATGCGTCTGCGTCTGCCTGAATGGTGGTCGATGTTTCTGACGTGTCCGAATTGCCGTTATCGAGGTCAGAAGAATCTCCATTTTGTCCTGCCCATGCTCCCTCGGTATTTGGTATGGTATCCTTGACTCTCTCGTCTACTCCCCAGTGTAAAGTATCTTCAGCGACGTGGTCATTTCTCAAAGGTCTCGGGCTAGGTAGCCGGGTGTCTACATGAGCGACGCTGGGAGCACCGATCCCAGTCGACGCACTCCAGTCACCGAAACTCTCGTCTTCGTTCCCCCAGCCTGCATCGTCAAGGAACCCATTCAATAGCACTGGAGCAGGCGCAAGTGTTGGTGGTGGAGGTGAAATCACCGCGTTCTTGGTTTGGGACTTTTGTTGTTCGACATTACTATCTGCCCAAGGGTCGCCCCAATGATCCATTGTCGCGTTACCGCGTCAAGCGTCATAGTGAATTGCTTCTGCTAAAGAAGCATCACCGGGCTCCGAGATTCGTGCGTGTGTGGCGTTGGGGTAGGCGGTTGCGAAGGATCTAGGGACAGCTTACCGCTGCAAGAGGTATGTACTTGCACTTGCACGGTGTTGCCAAGCCGGGAGCCGGCCAGCCCGCGGCCGGCCAACACCATGCGCGTTTCGTTGCGCCTCGGAATTGAGGCATTTGCATTTCACAACACTAGTACCATGAACCAATATTATGGGTCCCAAATGTATTGGATTCGATTGCCAACTACAACGAGACTTGTTGCTATGATGTAATTCCTTCTCCCTGTCTCCGGCAAGCCAGGGTCATAAGTAACCCGTCTTACTGCATTCCCGCATGTCATAACAGCGTGCTTCCGTCTTACTTTTCCTTTTGTTTCATTTCAATAGCATACTGTTTCCTTCTCAGATCCTGCAATGACCGACATGTTATACTTGGAAGAAGCTTTACCACGTTCTAGGTCGGCAGGTGTAGGCCAATGCAAGACTGTGACTGGGTCCCAGCAGTTGCCCGCGTACTAGCAAATGGCAAGCTCGGCCAGATTATTAGAGCCGACCATCCTAGCAATCGATCCACTGCGGGTCCGTCAAAGATCTTTGTAGATCTTATTGACCGTGCGCCACCTAGCTTCTATCGCGCTCACATTAGACAATCTGCTAGAAGAGAACGGACAAAGTGTAAATGAATGCAGCACCCGCCAATGGAATGGGAATTGAGGACATGTGATATGCGAGAGACGCTGAAATACCCGATGTTTGAGACGCACACATGTAGAGACCGACCAGAAACGCCAAGAGACCATGCAACCGTAAAGGAAGGGAAAAAAACTCAAAGACACTCTAAGACGGTTACTCCGAAATCCGCCTTGTCGAAAACAATGGACTCATAAATCAAGGTGACATATGTTATCGTACAGACTCAATAATGGAAATATCATCGACCGCATCTTCATCAGCGTCGTCATGAAGGACCTTCTTGAGGCCGTTATCAATGGAAACTGATCCGATTTCTTCCTTGGGAACCCAAAGCAACTGGATCGCGCCAATGATGGCTATGGAAGCAAGACTGAACCAAGCTGCTGCTGAGCCTCCAAGAGAGTAAATGAGCCCAATCAATGGGCAGGAAATAGTTCTTGCCAGGCAGCATGCAGACATGGCGAGGCCGTTGACGCGGCCAAGGACGAGCGGGGATGGGATGGCATTCTTCATCAGAATCAGAGCGCATGGGAAAACCACGATTCCGAAAAAGGCTTGCAAGAAGAGAACAAAGTAGACACCCGAAGTCTCGAATATGGGCGGAAAGGCGGTAATAAATGGGACGAACAGGTACGTGATGGGGTATAAGATGATCATCCAGATGAAGGAATTCCAGACTCCAGCCCACTCTACAAAGATGGGGAATATAAAGCCCTGGACAAAGAGCGTGATGAAACCATTGACAGTCAGAAAAGTGCCTACGTCAGGAATGTCCTGCCCGAGACCGCCATGGAAGTCGAAACCTTTGTGGCTGTGGTCGTCTAGGACCCAGACTGGAAGGATTGAGAAGAAGGCCATTTGGTGGAAGGCGAGAATGGACATTGCGAGGATTACCATGACGACAGTTCTGTTAAAAGTACGACGGGGCTTGGGGGGTGGACCGCCGCGAATGGGTAGCACATCTTGTTGGATCTTGATCGAATGCATGGTTCCAAAGGATGAACGGCGGATATCAAAGCGCTGATCAAAAGGCATGGGCATGCCTTCCTCCATGAACGAGGCTCGCTTGCGAATATGGCGAATGCTGCCTGAAACGGAGATTGAAGCCAAACGATCGCGGGTAAAGCTGGCGATAGAGCCACGGTGGCGCGTAGATCCAGCAGTTGAGCCGCGAGGATCGCGGCCGAGATGCTGGTGATTTGGAGGCGGTGGCAGAAGATGGCTCCTCTCATTGACAGGAGTTTCGTTGATGGTGGCCATATGGTCATGATGGTCGTGGTGGTCGTGGTGGTCGGCAATTCCATTTTCTCCCTCTGGCTTTTCCTCACGAACAAGAGTTTCCTCTAGGAAAAGCATACCCTGGAGAATGGCGAGCAGGATTCCAATGGCGGCAACAAGATTAGGCAGGAAATAAGGGTAGCGTCCAAAGAGGCCGTCCTTGTCGAAGGTGTTTGGGTACAGCCGTGCAGGTTGCGCGAGGAAACCACCCATTGCCGAACCAATGATGCCGCCCAAAGTCCAGACAAAGGGCTGGGTCGCATATGCGCGCGCTATGGTGGGTTAGCCGAATGTTGGCGACAGCAATGATGTAGCAGCACAACTTACGCTCATGGGCTGGATTCTTGACCATTTCCGCCACCATGGTCTGCATGATTGCGACATTTCCGTTCAGTGCGCCGCCGACGAAGCGGGCAAGCAAGGCGACCCAGTAAGTGGGGGCAAGACCAAAGACCAGACTTGAGAGGGCGACGCCCAAGAGGCCGGTGAGAGCAATGGGTTTCCGGCCATAGTGGTCAGAAACCATACCCCACAACGGGGCAGTCATTGCTTCTGCGATGGCATAGGCCGAGACGAGCAGGCCAGCGTAAAAAGAAGCATCGCGGTGCGACATGCCGAGATCCTCGACCATTTTGGGAGAATAGGCGAGGATGGAATTGAAAGCGAGAGGCTCGGAGAACCGACATATTCCTGTGGTGCTGGAGTGAGAAAAGGCGTCGGGGCTGTGACGTTGTGATATAGTTTGTACTTACCAATGATGATGAGTTGTTTCGTGGGAAACGGGGCATCCTTTGGGTCTGGAGGCATGATTGCGGGTGATTGGGAATCAGAGGACTTGGGAGCGAGGAGCGAGGACGAGCAGAGTCGCCTCTTGTTGTAAAAGGATGGGAATCAGGGTTTTACGGGCAGAGAGGCAAGCAAGATGAGCATGGAGCTTATCACGGCGCGCTAGAGAGAAGGTGGGAGCAAGCACGGGCCGATGATTCCCCTCAGTGAGTGACATGCACCGTGCCCACCCACCCCCGACTAGTCTCTGGCGCAGTCCACGACCACCACCGCCCATGGACAATGGCGCTGCAGCCTCGCCGTTGTGCGTGCAGCAGTGGACGCTGGTGGGGGGGTAACATGCGGGGTGTGCTTGCGCGTAAATGTATACATGGGATCACATGTCGAGCGTGTGTATCTACGCACTAGATATTTATATATCTATATCGTTCCGTCGTCTACTCGACGCCGACGACACAATGACGATGACGATAATGGGGGGCCACGGCGGCCGTTCGCAGCTGTCTCTCTCGCTCACAGTCGACTAGGCCGCATGTTGCTGTGGCCCCAAACACGCACACGGGTCGCCCCTGCCGGCTTTGGTGCATGCGTCATGAGGGACTATTGCTCGCCGCCAAGCAGCGATGCAGTTCATCGAGGGCAGACCAACCCTGGCACTCCAAGCTGTACTATCCATGTGCCTACCTACTGCCTGCTCACCGTATTTTGCCATCATCTGCCATTGTTGCTGCACCATCCTCGAGCCACTGTTACACGGTTGCCGCGCTTCAATTGCTACTCTACTACTATCTACTAGCTTCTACCCCTTCTTTATCTCCCTCACCCCAATGCCTGGCCCGCCCCAACCACCATCCCATCAGCACTTCGGAATGCCCTTGTGGGAAGGTCGTGGGTTCGTATACAGAATCTGTTGAGTAGCATGTCACGCATATCACGATCCCACGTTACCCGGTGGCGTCACCGGCCATCACGAGGCCTCCAGGCTGCTCATGCCCGTCGTCTCTGTACGACTCTCCGCGCCAATGGCTGCCACTACACACTGCATGCTCTGTCCATGGCCTGCTGCACTCGCCCTCTCCCACCACACGGCAAACACCAATCGCCTCGCCTCCTCCAGCTGCCCCGCCAAACATTCCCATTTACACAGACCGTTTTCCACAGTCAGCGTGACAGGTCGCTAATTACTCCAGCCCCTCCCCGATTGCCCCAATCATTGCTCGTTATATCCCTCACCCACTCCACCACCCCCCAACATTCGCTCGCTGCCTCCCATGCTCTCACGTGACATCGCGTTACGTCCAAGCTCTTTGCACGTTTACCATACAATAAACACCTACGTCAACCATCTTTTCTTCTTCTCAGCCCCCTTTGCCTGGCCCGCCCGCCCCGTGCCTGGCCTTCTCCACCGCATGCACCAAGTCTGCCTCAAAGCGGGCGGAATGCGATCTCACCAGCCTCGCCTATCGCACCACTCTTCCCCCCTTCCGCGGCTTCTGTTCCCCGCGCACAAGACAAACTGCAACCAACGATCCTCCTTCTTGCATTCCTGCGCGCTCCTGTTCCTGGCGCTAGTCGCCGTCGTTACATACATAGTCAATGCCGTGTTTTCTTTCTTCCCGCCATGATTCAAGAACATTGTTCCGATACCCGTTAACCCCCATGCAAGCGTTGCTTTGAATAGAGTCACGCCTACCGAGCTAAGTATGTGCGTGCCTCATAGCGGAACTGCAATCGCGATTCAACAAGCCCCATGCCCTCCCTCACCATAACTATCACACAGTTAATCCAGAAAACGCACCTTCAATTTCCCATCCCCACCTCCACCTCTCCCCCCCTTTTTTTTCCCCCAATCTCCATGCACGCGACTCTGTCTGCTCCCCAAACAGTAATAATAAGAAGAAGAATAAAAATAATAAGTCGTGACGAACTCGACTTGGCCACATCCATGTCTCGCGCCTAACCTATCCCGCGGCAGCCCCGCCTTGCTTGAACAGTATTAGCTCGTCCTCGCTTCATCCCGGCCGCCGCTGCGCTACTGCTGCTGCGCCTACTCATCACACACCCACCCCACGCTATACCAAGCCTGTGAGGAGGAAAAATACAGGGCCCTTGGTTCTTTGCACGGGGGAACAAACTTGGATTTTTTTTTTCATAAAAAAAGTATGGTTTAACATCTAGAAGAGGAAGAAGAAGAAGAAGGAAAAAGAAAAACACGCTTGCTTCATTAGAACAACAATGATAGGAACAAGAACAAGTAGAGACACGAAACTTGTATTTACACATTCGACATCCAAGCACATCAAGTAAGATCTGTCCCATCGGAATGAGCCCCCGTCACGCCCATGGAAAAGTCCTCTCGGATCCTCGCCAACGCACTCATCTCTTCTTCATCATGCACCTCATCTTCCACATCGTCCTCGCCGTCGCTGTCTCTGCTCCGACCTCCAGCGCTGTTACTGCCACTGCCATTGACAAGCTCGCCTGCTTCCTCGTCATTGTCAGACTCGTCGTCGCTGTCATCATCATCCATCTTGCTGCCGTTGCGCGGGTCCCGGCCGAGTTCCGGCTTCAACTTGCGCTCAAAGTCCTGCGCGTGGGCGTCGCGGAAAATGTCGCCAACGTGCGTAAATGCTCGCTGCAAGGGCGAAGGCCGGAACTCGTCTTGGACACCCCGACGCTTGCGAGCAAACGCCTGCGGGTCATCCACTTCTGAGCCTGTAGCCGTAGCTGGGCGACGTGGACTGGCTTCGGTTGGCGTCGGTGGCTGTCCCTCGCCAGGTTGTTCTTCGTCAACTTGCTGTGGTGCACGAGGAATACCAGACGAGTGGTCTTCTTCCACTTCCGCAGTCGAAGGAACATAGTATGGCAGAGGAACATCGCGACTTGCACGGAACCGCCCAACGTTGGTACAGTGCTCATTTTCTACACGAAACACTGACCACATACCTCTTCGCAGTACCTCCAAAAGTGACACCACAAACGATGTCACTGCTGGGTGAGAATTCTGAAGCGGGACAATCGTGTACAAGACCCAAACATTCCGCAGAATTGGATCGATGCACATGGCCGTGTAGTACCACCACGCCTTCTTGTACCCCAGCTCTTTCCGCAAAAAGGGGTACTTTGCACGCGGGTCGCCCAGACTCCAATCGTAGTAAATGTCCCAGAAACTCGTATAGATGCCGTTGATGATTCCAAAGGTAATGTACGCAGCCTCGGTCGAGGTCCGGCTGTCCATACGTTGAATGCTGAGTGTTGCATTGAACAAAATGGTGGCCGTATACTTTCCACCGTTCAACAGATGGGGAAACTTGTTGCCAGTGTCCTTGTATCGTCGGAGACATTGTAGCAATCTCCATACACCGGGAAGTGCAGAAAGAAAACCAGTGACGCGCAGATGAGACGAGTTGCATTGCGGCGGGTAGTTCCAGTCGTGTGCATACAGACAGAAGAACATAGCGATATTCTAGAAAAGTCAGTAATACAGGAGCAAACAAGTTGCTTATGACTTACGCTCATGCTGTATGTCAAGGAACAAAACATATCACCCATGTAAAAGTCTCGCCATTCAACGGGATATACACCAGCAAGTATCAAGCGCCACTGACAAAATGTTAGCTAACCCATGAGCGATAAGATACATGAAGCCTACCAGTGAGTACAACAACCACATTCGAGTCCGAAAGTAAAATACCCTGAGTGGATTGAACAAAACAGCAATGGATATCCCAACAAGAATGACCGGGTAGTACAGATACATCTGTTGTCCACCGACTTGATGGAAGTTGATTTGCATAAACAGTCCCAGCATGAACAAATACCAACAAGGAATCTACCACAAGTCAGCCTCCAGTACCGTCCATTTGTGTAATGCACAAACCTCTGCAAGTTGCCTCCAATCCAAATGGTGGCGGGTATCATATTCGAAGATAAAAACGTAATTGATCTTGTTCTCGTGCCAAACACGGCACGCCAGACAGAAGAGTAGAGTAAGAAAATTGATAATGAAGTATCCGGCATAGATCTGACAATATTAGTCCAGCCAAGGGCAACAGCTCACTTTCCTCTCACCTGTAATAGACAGCTCGTATCTACAGCTAACGTGCTTGGGTTTGGATCATACAAGTCGGCTATGCTGTTTGCCTTTATAATACCCTGGAGAGCCAGGATGGTACCTGCGGCCAGCAAAAGGCCGTTGCGAAAGGTATTGTCGGTATAGTCACCGGCACGTGCAGTCTTGATGCGCAGCTTGTTGACAGCAACCTTGTGGTTACCCTTTTCAAAGTATCTTGCATATAGATCTTCGACTGTTCGAATGTGTCCCTCAATGACATCGCTGTTGACGAACCAGGCGTGGTTCACTTTCTCATTCATGTAGCGAGACGTTGGGCGTGCATTCACAGTCTTGTCGTACTTTTTGTTGATTTTGCGGAAGGCAGTGCGATTGAGCAAGGCGTAAGCTTTGAGCAATTCCAGTCCACGATAGTATTCCTGGAGCGCTATCTTCAGTTTCCGCTTGGCTGTCTTGTAAGGGACCTCTGGCAGGTCGGGGCGACGAGCAAAGTCACGGCGGCTGTCCGGATGATCTCTGGGTCGGAGCGCTGCTGGTGTCGTGAGTTGAGCAATGTTCTTGGTGCTCTTCCCGTACTTGCCCGCATTGATGGCTTCAAATGCAGCGTCGATAGGGCTCATGAGCGTATCCTTCAGCACGTTGCTGTTGACCCAGCTGTGCTGAACTTCCTCGCCTCGACTACTATTTGGGCCGCCACTAAGGAGATGGTCATCTTCGTGCTTCTTGTGTATCTTAGCATTGATCTTGTCGGTTTGTCGTTGGATAATATCATCGATACGGCGGTCTCTCATAATGTGAAGCTGGTCGCGCAGGACAGCCAGGCGGCCGGTGGCTTCATCTTCCTTTTGTTTGTAGAATCTCTCAATCTTGTCCAGCTCGCCGTCAAGGAAGTTGAAGAACTCGGCCTGGCGAAAGTCGAAGTCGCGATATGCTTCAAGTGGCACATCGCCTGGGCTAGCTGGAGGGGTCCTGTTACTCGTGGAGAACAAGCGGCGTACCGAGGGTCGTGGGTGGGACGAAGTGACAGGGCCCGGCGTCGAATTCATACGCTTGGGGCTGAAGACACTCTTGTACTTGGCGGGTAGTGAGTGGTGATTCTTGTAGGGTGCCCTCGTCTTGCCCACCTCGAAAGCATTGTCCGTCTCTGGCTCTGCAGGCGGCGGCAGCGTCACAGTCTTCGTCTTGATAAGGGGCTCGCCGGACAAGCCAACGTGGGGAGAGACATTCTCCGGGTCAAGGGCAGCGCCGGGCAGCTTTAGGGACGGAGGGGCTCTGCTTTTGCCCGCAAAGCCTTTTTGTGTATCATTGGGAGGGCTGGTAGCGGCGAAGCTGCCATAATCACTGCCCAGGTAGGAAAGCTCGCGTCGTCCCTGGTTCAAGGGTTCTTCCTCGGGCGTGCGGCCGAGCTGACTGCCCTGGCTGGCCTGGCCACCGCCCGCCTTCCGCTGCAAGCTGTTTTGGCTGCGTGTATTGGTAATGGCGAGCGCCCTCAAGTCTTCTGTATCTCGGGCATTGCTCTGGTGTGTGTGCTCTCGGTTCAGGTATGTGTATTTGGGCGCGGCGTCCGACGGTGACGGCAGTACACTGGCACCACCACGTCTGCGCAGTCGCGGGGTCGATTCTACATGGCGGAGGGCGCGGTCGATGGCCTTGAGCTTCTTTTTGCCCAGCTAGAGAAA
This sequence comes from Bipolaris cookei, assembly GCA_002286855.1. Taxonomy (NCBI): domain Eukaryota; kingdom Fungi; phylum Ascomycota; class Dothideomycetes; order Pleosporales; family Pleosporaceae; genus Bipolaris; species Bipolaris cookei. Next base: position 118,357 of record NRSV01000033.1, read on the forward strand.
ATATCAGTCCATGGACAATACTAATCGCAGGCTAACGGGTCCGATGACGGCAGCGCACCTTGTAATCCAAATACTTGAGCCTCCACTCCGGCACGAGATCGCGCTCGAGTTCCCTGTCACAGTCAGCAGCCGTGCGTGGTCATGCGCGCAGCCTTATCGTCTCACTTTGCAAACTTCATGGCAGTCTTGTGGGCGCGTCAGTAGCGAAAAAACGACGAGTGACAGGCACGGCGCGTCCCTTCGCGATACACGGGCGGTCCACTACCAGCCGATAATGGCTGACAACTCAACACGTGGGCGGACCTATCGGCACTCGTAGGCTAGCTGTTCATGTACCACGACCCAAAGGTTCAATGGCGCTGCGAGGGCGGCTAGCTGGCAAGCTGAGGGGAATCTCTTCTCGTCCTCGAGCCCACGAATCACGCCCAGCTTGGCGGTTGGCAAAAAGGGTCCACACGTCATCATTCGTCAAACCACTGTCCCGGATTTCCAAACGTATCTGATAGATTGGCATCTAGACCCAGGGCGTTGCGAACACCGCCAAAATTAGGCATTTCTTCACAATCGACGAAAAAAGCATGGAATACAAAAACAAGGGCGCATGTAGAGTACATAAGCGTTCACAGTAAGCGTAAGCTGCTAGTAGTCCCGTCTACCATCCGCGCCTCTCGAATCTCTCCGGCGCACCGTATTGGTTAGGGTCGTATTGGCCCGCTCCATGGTTATCAATGTAGTGCTCGTCGTACATGCGCTCAGCGTGCTCTTTCGCGTCGCGCTTTGCTTTCTCCCGGTCGAACCAGTCTTCTCCCTTGGTCTCGGCAAGCTTGTCGATCTGAAATTGTCAGTCTCTTTACTAAGACATCAAAAATCAAGTCAAAACATACCTCGGCACCTGCAAAGCCTGCAAGCAGCTCTTTGGCGAATTGATGTGATACAGGCTTGCCTAGTTGTAAAGATTAGCACAAGGTGTGTAGACATGAATGCGTTAGCTGTCGCATACCCTCTTTGCGTTGGTGGTCTTCAAAAGCTTTGAAACCTGCAAAGGCTGCTCCTCCAGCAATTATCTCATGGCCCAAGCTGGACTTGTGTTCCTCAAAGTTTTGGTTCTCGTAAACCTTCTGGTAGTTGTCCTCGTTCTTGTCTATGTTACTTGTCAGCATCCTACTCCGCAGGGGCTTGCAAAGGTATGTTGGAAAACAACTCACCCCAGAAACCCATTATGGCTGATGAATGCAAGTAGTATGTATGTAGATTGGTTATGATAGGATTCAATGTAGTTGTTATGACAGAGAGCGAGATGGATGTGTAGGTCTGAAAGAGGCAGACCGGACCTGGCTTTATACTCGTCTTTGACTACTATGTACACCATGATTATCGCGGCCGCGTCAGCGCTAGCTAGCTACCATCTGCGTAGGGATCCATTGAAACAGACGACACTAGCTATAAGGGCCGATCGAGCCACTCGCCCAAGCATTCATCAGCCATACAGGGTCCATTTGTGGCTCAGTTGACCAACCTTCTGCGGGGTCCGCAACGCCCCTTGACATCATCCAACCACACGTTGTGCCGGTACCGATGTGTAACACGGTATGATAGTATGGAGCATGGCTGAACGTGGTAAAGATGCGTGCGTAATGCAACGAGCCATAAACTCCGGAGCGCGGGATTAATGGGCCGGTAAAACAAGCTTCCTTGGTAGAGCTTAGCCTTTGGGCTATGCAACTGCAATCCTGCTACTTAGGCGGGGAACTCTGACACAAGCTGGATTCATGCCTTCAGAACTCAGCAGCAGCAACGTACAATATCAACACACCATTTCTGACAAAATTAGTTGCCATTAGAGAGCGAAATGGGGACGTCGCAGCGGGTAAGGAAGAAAGCTTGGCTGTTTAGTGGGTGAAGATCTCCCGGCCCAGCCAGGCGATCGTTGTCTTGCCTCGAACCCTGCGATCGTCCGCCCCCTCAAAGAGCTCAGCCTCACAACCTACCGTAACTTGCGACAACATGCCAGGCCGCCTCCCTGCAAAAACAGACTTCCCTTCGTCGGTGGTTTTAACCGTCACGCCGTGTATGCTGAGGTCTACCAGTATCTCCCGTGTCTCTACTAACGAGCCCAGCGCCTTCCTCGCAGCCGACCAACGTCTTGATCCTTCTGCACGGTCTCGGAGACACACATGAGCCTTTCACCAAGCTCGGACAACAGCTGAACCTGCCGGAGACAGCATGTATCGCAGTACAAGCCCCCAACCCGGTGCCGTTCGATCTTGGTGGGATGAACTGGGGTGAAGACATGATTTTCGACTCGAGCACCCGTGAAATGGACATGGACACGGGTCTACAAAAGTCGGTACATCTGGTGCTGGACGATGTCATTCGCAAAGGGCTCATCGAAAAGTGTGGCTACAAAGCTCGCGAAATTATCATCTTTGGGTTTGCACAGGGCGGCATGGTCGGGCTACAGGTTGCCGCCGAGCTCTATGGCGAAGAGCTCGGCGGGGTAATCAGCGTTGGCGGTCCGCTGTCACAATCTGTGCCGCTCAAATCGCTGCAAAACAAGAGCAAGACTGCAGTACTGGTCTGCAAGGCGAGCAAAAAGTCGGCAATTACCGACAGTGCAATCTCCAAGCTCAAAGACGCTTTTGAATACGTCGAAATTGCAGAGTGGAAGAAAAGCGGCGACGGTATGCCGAGTAATCGCGAAGAAATGCTGCCCATTATGCAGTTCTTTGCCCGCCGCCTACGAAGCACCAAAGGCATACCCGCTGGAAGTGTCGATCTCAGCTAGGCACTGGGTCTGGAAGCGATGAAGAAACAGAATGAGCATGAGACAGGGGCGCAGCCATGTACGTATGTCGATTCATCGGAGCGTCAACAACGTCAGCAAGCAACCTTTCCAAGCGCTGGGTAGGTAGCAAAGAAAGGTCTGTGGGGCTATTGGGTCTCGGGAGATTAGTCTTGGAAGTTTACAATATCAAGACAAATTGAAACGGAAATGCTAAAGCTAAGTGTTGTATTATTGACACCGCTTCTGGCGTTTGGTGGAGACAGTTCTTTCCAATCCCCGTTGGGCACGTGTAGAGTTGCAATGTGGCCCAAGCTCGTCATACGTCATGCTCTAGTGCCATCTGCTTGTCCCTCCACTCTTCTTGTAGCATCTGCACGTCTCACCGCTACGCACCAACATGGCAGTGCCGAGGAATTCACTGCGAGCTTTCCTTGCGCACGCGAGAGGCGCACTTCGCGATGCTATTGATTGCAGTCAGAAGATCACGTTTGTGATTGGCAATGAATCGGCCGGTGAGCATGACTCCCCGCTACACGCAACGGCGTTTCCCGTACTCATGCAATCCAGACCTTGATTCCATGTCAAGTTCGATTCTCTACGCATACCTTCGGTCCATGTCGCCGCAAAAGAAGGCGTTTAGTTCAGTCTACGTGCCAATCACAAATATTCCAGCTGCCGATATCCAGCTGCGACCGGAATATCTTGCCGTTTTCAAGCACGCTAACATCGAGTCGAAGCATTTGATTACACTGGATGATCTTCCTGCATTGTCAGATATCCGGTCCAAACTCGTACCCGAGAACACCAGGTGGATTCTTGTAGACCACAATGCTCTCCAGGGCCAGCTGGGCGAGATCTATGCTGACCGCGTGGTCGGCGTTATTGACCACCATGATGACGAAGGCAAAGTGCCAACAGACACGGGTGAAGAACCTCGAATTATTGAAAAAAGCGGCAGTTGCACTAGTCTTGTAGCCAATTATTGCCGCTCGGCGTGGGATGCCCTCTCTGCATCGGCGATGTCTTCTGGGGCATCCCATGGACAAGATGACAGCTTATCAAACGACACGGCCTCTGCCCAGCAGTGGGACGCAGATATAGCCCAGCTGGGGCTGGCCAGTATCCTCATTGATACGGCCAATCTCCAGGACGCGAGCAAAACGACCAAGCACGACCGTGAAACAGTCGGGTACCTCGAAGGCAAGATTATGCTTTGTCCCCAATTGGCTGCAAGCTTCGATCAGACTAGGTTTTATGAGGAGATTGATGCAGCGAAGAAGGACATTGGTAGCCTAAAACTGCAAGACATATTGCGGAAGGATTATAAGCAGTGGGACGAGGCGCAGAGACTGGGCATTAGCTCTGTTGTTAAGTGCATCGGCTTCTTGGAGAGGAAGGCTGGCGATGAAGGCAATATGTCACCACGCGAAGCGTTGTTGCAAGCGATCAAGAAGTTTGCAAAGGATCGTGAGCTGGGCATGTTCTGTCTGATGACGACGTCGACATCTGCGAGCGGGCAGTTTGAGAGAGAGCTTCTATTGTGGGCTTTCAACGAAGAAGCTATATCAGCTGCCAAAGCCTTTGCCACGAATGCACGGGAGGAGCTGGGTCTGGAAGATTGGCAGGGTTACAGCGACCTGGACAGTGGAAGCGAGTGGAGAAAAGTTTGGTGGCAAAGACAAGTACAGCACAGCCGGAAACGTGTCGCACCATTGCTCAGGGAAGCCATGACATGACTATGGTCGGCGGGTAGCAAGTTGTAGTGGGGAGTGCTAGAGTGGTAGACGTAAGGGGAGGGTGCATGGTAGGGTAGCAAGCGGTATTTTGGGCAAAGCGCTACGCCGAGACGCCGGAATGGGAATGGATGGGATTGGTATGTTTGCATGTGTTTTGCATTTATGTATGTAAGTTTAGTATAGTATGATGGTTAGTAGTAGTATGTACATAGATGGGTGCATAGCAACGGTTGGGCAGTGCGAGGGGCGTGTTGCTTGGGCTGAGGTTGGGTAAGTGGGGTGGGGTTGTGGTTGTGTTTGGGTGGTTACTAAGTTAGAAGCGGTCTGCCGACAACGGGGCTAGCGGTGGTCGCAGGGTATTTTCTCGCACGCGACCGGCAGATGGGATAGAAAGGAAGCAGAGGATGCGCAAGTGCAAGCATCGGCACATGGCCAGATGGGTCGGTCTACCTTTTTTTGCGACTGCAACGGTTCAGCCGAGTGGATGGGCACGCACCGACATGGGTAGATGGATGGATACAAACATAGATGGACACGTTATCATGGCGTAATCTGGCGGTGGCAGGCGAGGGAGGCGGCGAGTAGCAGGTCAGGTGCAAGTGCATGAGTGCAGCAAAGGCGCAAAAGGAACACGTTTGGGCAACAGAGACTGCACGGCATGCGGCACGGCGATGCGGCTCATTGGACGGGCATGCCAATGGGCATTGCAGAGCAGCGGCGGTTTGGAGACGGGGGCAGCGACTAGGGCTGCACTGCAAGATGAAGTGGGAAGACGTGCGGTTCACAGCAGGGCGACGCAATGGTTTTGGCGTGCAGCAAGTTGCATGGGCCTTGTTGACAGCATGCGCAGCGCTTGATGTGCTGGCAGCGCAGGGGCAGAAGACGACTCCACCCGGCCGCCGTCAAGTTACGAGGGCGACAAGCGGAGCGAAGGCGTGATTTGCTGGTGGCTGCTGGCGGCGCAAAAAGGTGCAGATGTAAGTATCAGGGAGGGGAGGGGTGTTTGAGAGTTGATGGGGTGCGAGGGCGTGGATGGGTGTTGTTGTGGTGGCGGCAGCAGCAGCAGCAGTAGCAGCAGCAGCAGCAATAACACCCACAGCCAAGCCCTACATAGTTTGGGAGAACAGCGACTCGTCGACTGGCGAGGGCGTGGCGATCGCAGGCGTGCGCTGTCGAGGAGCGAGGATGGGTGGCAGCGGGGATGGCCTGGCCGGGAACGTGTGGGCGGAGGAGCAGAGGGGGTCCCTTTGCAGCTGAGGCATTTGGGCGCGGGGGGCGTGATTGGCGGGCGGGCGATGTGCTGGTCGTGGCAGGGCTGCAAGTCATCGCGGTGGTCGCCTGGCCCGGCGTGGATAGAGAGAGCACAGGACAGGACAGGCCAGGCCAGGACACAGGCGGTCTGCCCTCGCTGCCCGCTCTGCCCACCCTCCTCTTGGCCGTTGGGTCTGCACAGGGACTCGACCCCGCCGCCCAATCACACCCCGCCCGCCTCGCTACGGCCCCCATGGCCGCCAAAAGAGTCAAAGACGCGCCAACGCACACGTCGAGGCCGTCGCCAGCTGCGCCCAAAGCAGCTCCTCCTCTCCCAATACCATAGCTACATCTGGCCATGCTGTAGCCCATTGCTGCTACTCCATCCTCCGTCAGAGCTGCTCCGCTCCCCCATCATCGGGCTGACACGCCGCCACTTCTCATGGCGACATGATGCGACGAACCCAACTCACGGCCTCGCCCCCGGCGCAGGCGTCAAACACCCCTCTACGTATGTGCCTGTCTCCGTCTCTCTCCCGTGCCCCTCTTGACCCTCTCTGTCCCTTTCTCTGTCCCTCTGTGCCTCTGTTTGGCTGTATCCGTGTGCCCGTGTGCCTGGCCCCGTCGCTGGTCCCTCGTATCAATGCGCTCTGTACGATGAGCTGGCACTACGACCGACTCTGACCTCACTCGCAGCCGTGTCGCCCACCGTCACCCACTTCTCCTCGAGGAGCCACACGCCCTCGCACCATACTTCTCAAGCAGACGACCCGCCTGCTGAGGCTCCCCCCCGGTCGCCCTCACCTCGCCCTTCCAAACAACCCACGGCGACCATGGGCAGTCGACCTGGCGCGTCCCTCGACGCCGCTGGCAACGACCGCCATGGCCTCTCCACCCTCCTTCACCAGCGGCCCCAGATGGTCGCTTCCATGTCTGCTCCCGCCGGCCGCTTGCCTCGACTGCTCCCCGCCGACCTTTCCTCGTACACCGACTCGTACCTGCCCACTGCAGCCATACCCCCCTCCGCCACTTCCCTCGCTGAACTCGCCCACCTGATCCGCTTCCAGGGCTATCAGGAACAGCGCAAGGCTCACTCCAGAGTCCGCCTGCACAGATGGCTCGTCTCCAGCGCCCTCTCCGCACGTCTGGTACACTGCGGCGAGCTTGCATACCGCACCCTCGTAGACAACTTTAGGTCGGACGACAAAAAGGCCTTTGCCTCGCTATACAATGCCCTCAACGACGTCCGCAATTCATGTGACGCCACACGCCAGTATGCCCTGCTGGAGCCAGACTTGGAGTTTGGAAAGTCAAAGACCACCAAGCCGGACAAGTCCCTCTCGGCCTCGACTTTCCTCAACGACGTTCCCTCGAAGATCCTGGACGATCTTCTAGATTTCATTTCTGAGATTCGCACAAACCCCGAATTTCTTGCTTCTCGCATTTCCAGCCTCTCGCAGCAAGAGCTGGCTGCTCTTACCTCTTTCCGCCAGGCCATGGACCCTATTGATTCAGTCATGGCCATCCAGGCCCGCGGTCGAAACTTAGGCTCCCAGAAGGCCCAGCAGCAAGGCGGCAACCCCATTGAACGGCTCTTGTCTTTCCAGCGCCACGATCCCCTCTCAGCGCTTGTTTACACAATTTTTGCAAACTCGTCTGGTCCAGATTCCGCAGAGGACCTTCGCCGTACCGATGTTTGGGCCACCGTCTGCGCCAAACTAATCAAGGATACTAAGATTAGCCACAACTTTATCAGGACCATTCTGGACGTCTGGGCAGGCATGCGCGAATGGCCCGGAAAGGTGAACCTGGAGCTTTACCTCATGCAAACCCTCCAGGACGGTCAGTTCCTCCTTGAGAAAGCCGAGGAATCAGGTGTACGGGCTGGAGCACAGCCAGTGCCTCGCAGTACCAAGGATACTATTGCTGCAGACGAGTTTTTCGACAAGGCTGTTAAGCGTTTGTTTGAAGTCGTCGATGACGAGCCCAGTGCTGGTGGCATCCCAGAGGGTGTCTTGGAAATTGGAAACGCCATCCTTCGCAAGCTGAACGAGGAGAATGAAAGAGGAGCCCGCAAAGCATCGCAGAACTTTTTTGTTTCACGATGGCTGTTCTCCTCCTTCCTTTTGAACGCCATCATTCACCCCGAGGCAAGTTCTCCCTTCTTCGGCATTGTCCGTTACAACACTAACATCTGATAGACACACGGCATTATGATTGGTCACCACATCAGTGAACATGCCCGCCAGAAGATTCTCAAGGAAATCGCCATCAGAGCCCAGAAGCAGGTGCTCGACATGACATACAACTGGTACGGCTTCCTAACAAATCACCCAGCAAGCATGTTACTAACTCTACGTGTAGGAAGCAGCAGATACCTGTCCTTCCGGAAATCCGCACCCATATTGAGAGCATTTTGGCTCGCTTCAAACACACAAAGACACCTTCCAAGCCCATCCTACTTCCTGCCAAGGCAATCACCTCGCCCAGAGAAACGGTCGAAGTGCAACCCTTCATTGTCCTCTCTCCAGCTGATATCATCACGCTGGTCAATGCGCTCTTCCCGGAGCGTCGCCCCTCATCGAGCCACATGGACAACGACAGCCAGCGCCGAGTTGGTCTAGCATCATCCGCTTCTTCAATGTCTGGCATGTCTGTTCCATTCCGCAATGCTGCCGCGTCCATGACCGATGCAAGCTCCATTCTTAGTGCTAGTGCTTCGTCTATGACAAGCGATCAGACCTCGCGCGAGCCACTTTTGGACAACAACTCGACGCCAGTTGAACAGCAAACTGACACCAAACCAGCCCCGACAGAGCTCTACGGAAAGCGTCTGCGTATGGCTTGCTCAGAAATGACTCGCATTCTCGGCGCTGAAGCTACATCCGGCTCATGCCATCCATGTGCTGAGCGATGGGCTGTCTTGTACATCTCCGCTGATGGCAAGCAGCTCAAGCCACGCATGCGCAAGGATTTCGATGACGAAGAAGAGCATGACGACGACTCTCCAGACAGCGACAGCAGCGATGACGAGGGTACTACGGATAGATTCGATCTTGGCCACGATTATCACCAACTTAAGGAGGCGATTGTCAAGCTCGTGGAAGATTACGAAATTCCCAAAACACTGGCTCCAGACAGTGAATCAAAGAATTTCAGCAACCGTATGACGACACGCAGGAGCGCGCGTGGACGCGGCCCGATCCGCAACATTAGCGAGAACCTCGGATCTCGTAATCCATACAACTCAAGCCAGAGTCATAGCCAACTCACAAACATGATTGCAAGCCAGAGAAGCGGTTCGTCACGCCGCTCTCCCCAGATTCCTAGGAGTCACAGCAACCCGCAAGTTGGTGAGAAGCAGGAGAACAACTCAGTGCTCGTTACGATGTTGGAGACAGCAATGTACCAATGTCAGGCGCGGTCCGATTTCGTCAATGCGCACATGTACTACAAGACTCTCCAGAGTCTGCGAAGACTCAGCTCTCCAACACTGGTAAAGAACGGATACGCAGCTCTTCTTAACTACTTTTCTCGTGGCCCCAGAGATTTACTCAGCAAAGCAGCCAATGCCATTGAAGAGTTTGAAGCATGGTTTGTGTGGCTCAAGCAGTCTCAGGAAAGGTCCGACAACATGGTCGACGAGATGATGCTCACTTTCAAGAACCTGAGAGACAAGATGTGGTACATTACCGATGTCCGCACATCCAAGCCATATGAAGACGCCAAAAATGTGGCCCTTGCTCTCAAGATCATGGACCAACAATCCAAGACACTCAACGCCAAGGGCCCATCTGGATCTCGATCCCGGAACGCCAACAGCTTTTTACGACAAAATGAAGCTCAACTGGTCGACCTCATGGCAGCTTCACAGGATTTTGGTGGCCCAAACAAGCTCTCGGACGAGCAGTCCGAGATTACCCTAAAGTGGCTCATGCAGTACGGTGTTGAGAACTTTTGCAAAGGCGAGGAGCGGATACACCGCTTCTGTCTCGAAGTCGACAAATGCGTCACCAAGGTTATTGGTGAGGGTCTATTGGACGGCCCAGTGCTTTGGGCCAGTGATTTGTACAAACGCGATCAACAGATCCTTGAGAGCGGGCGACAAAAGGGTGATCTGTTCCTGACTGGCGTCGGCACCCTCTCTATTGCGGGTGACGAAGAGTACGAAACCCATGGCCGGCCTGGGTCGCGCAACCCCGACTTTTCCCAACGCCCGAGCCACGGTAGTCTGCGTTCGGCCGCCAACCGCAACCCTCCATCAATCTTGGAACAAAACCCCTGGAGCAGAAATCCTGCGGAGTCGTCTGACTACTTTGGTGCATCGTCACCAGTCTTGACTATCGACCTAATGACTACCTTTTGGTCGCCATTCCAGACACAAGCGCAATCACCTACAAACGCAACGAGCATTCGCCCACGAACCGCCTCATCTTCCAAAGGCACTGTCATGCTGAAGCAGTCGGCCACAGTCAATGAGGACAAGCGTCGCTTCATGCTCGACTTAAAGCAGACCCTCACTGGCCTTCTGTTGAGCGATCTCGGAATGATGGTGTTTGCGAACGGTAGTGAGACCGATTCATGGTTCGGTGGCGATTTGCTTGACGACTGTATCGAGCGCCGAGATGAAGAGGAGCGTCGACGCAAAAACAAGCTGGCCAAGAAGAAGAGCACAAAGAACATCCGAAGACAGACTGTTGACCAACGAAACCTGCCGTTGGAAGCGCTTGGCCGGACAGAGCGCGGCGCAGCTGCACCTCCTGTTGCAACCTTGCAGCATGTCGCAGCTGCCGATGCCCATCAATCAGCTGGAGAGCATTCATCCACTTCTAGCGATGCTACCTCGCGATCGTCTGGCAATACTACTGCAAAGAAAGCCGGGCTATTGGAGTTCCCGTATAACGTTGCCTTCCAACGACTCCTCAGCAGGTTCCAGACACACCCCAACCCTTTCTCCAAGTTGCATGCGCTGTATGAATTGGAGCTTCTCATTATCGCTTCGTTGTCTTCTCGAACTGGTCGCTCCTACAATAACAACAACAATAACATCCGCCGCGACACACTTCCTCCTGTTCCCCAATCGCCCACTCTTGGCGCTATGCCAGAACTCAGCTCTCGTGAGCCAGTCATCCAGACTTCGCGCGCACATAACCTGGAAGAGGCAATTGCAAACTGCGAAGAGCGTCGTTCTCAAAGCATGAACGTAGATCGCGTAAGCAATGCGTCGCCGCTGCCTCGCAACGGCGCTCGTTCTCCAGTTGGACCGCCAAGCACAGACATGATTGTCGAGGTCATTCAAGGACTCTTGCGAGACTCCAACATTCGCCCCAAGACTCTCTTCAGAGACTTGCAGTTTATCGCATCCTTTGTACCAGCGCAGATGCTTGACAAGACTGCGCGTGGCAAAGCATTCTGGGACGTCGGCCTTGCCGCGCTCGGCTTGAAGCAAGACGTCTGCCGCATCATGGTCGAGCTCGTAGATGAAGTCATCACCCAGAACTCGAAACGCGATGCAGGCAAGGCAAATAGCAGCAGCATGACCGAAAAGGTTGGCACATCATCGTCAGCCCTAGGTGACGAACCCATGTCCAAGTACACCATGGAAGATGCAGGACGCATGCTTCTCATCACTGCCAAGGAAGGCGACTCAGTTGCCGAACGCGAACTCGCCATCTTCTACCTCACCTCCCCTGAACTCATCCACCGCACTGTGCTGCCGCTTACTAAGCCCAGTGAGGTGTTCAAGACTGAGCTTCTGAACCGCGAGAAACGAGCCTCGCAGGATCCTGCACGCAGCGATCCTATGACCATGTGCGTTGCGCAACACTGGATGGAGCAGTCCATGAAGGGTGGCGACCAGCTTGCTGCCAAGTACCTGCGCCAGCGAAGCGAGCTGGAGAACATCAACCCAACCAGGGCATAGTATGTCTTTTTGCGCATTTGGTGTTCGACTTCTGCATTGATACCCCCGCGTTCCAACCGTTAACTTGAGTATTTTCACGTGTTGCGCACACGTAGTTCACGGCCTAGATGATGGACGGTCAGTTTATGCATAGCGAGGGAGTTTCTTAAGTTTATTATCCCCTGCTTTTATTTCTTCTTCATTCAGATTTCTAGCAAGCATGATTCCCCCGTACTGTTACCTTTTAAGCCGCTTGAGATGAACTTTAACGTATTTTTCTTTTCCCGTCTGACCCCCATCTTCTTACATTTATACCGGCGCAGCGCGATGAGAGCGTCGAGGACACATGATGCTCTGTGTGTGTGTGTGTAGAAATTTAGGAATTGGATGTACGTCCAACGGTAACGCGAACATGGATGGTAGGCTAAGTGTGGATCAACGACCAGTGAAATGATTTTCTTATTTCAAAGATATCCACAACGAAATGACATGTATGGGAAAAATGACGGGGCAGGTAAAGCCAATGATGTAGTAAGCCACGAATTTCCTTGTTTCATTTTCTTATTTCTTCTCTTCCTCCCTTTTTTTTAATTTCGAGACACAAAGAAGACAGAGTACAAAGTTGAAATTAGGGTGGTATACATGTCCATTCATGTGAATTGCTGGGTATTGGTAAATATATTGCGATAGATGACCCTCGTCCCCCCTTGTTGTTTGGTAAATTTGACTATGAATGATTAGGTTGAACTAGAGTGCTTTTGAAATTTTGTTTGTTCAGAATAGTGAGGTATGGTGTATCGCTTGTACATTTGCAACTCTCAGCATCGAAACTTGGAGATGAGAATAAGTGTTTGACAGGCACGATGCTGCAAAGTATTGTTAAGAAACTTTATTGAAGAGAATAGAATTTATCTAAGCTTAACTGGTATTTCATGTATACATATTTTTACCAAAGACTTTTTTTTTGTGACACCAATACAAAATCATTCGTACCACTCGTACCTAGTCAACCAGATATACCAGAGTATCATGTACACAGACACCCTTTGAACTTGGCCGTGAAACTCAAATATCGCGCCATGAGCTCTGGAAAGCAGTAATCGAGTCTTCGACATCGTCGTCTTCGGCGTAAGCTTGGTATCGTTGTAGCGTTCTTGGCTGCCTTGCAGCTGCAGGACGCGGGAGCCTGACAGTTTGTCCAGTGAACTGGGATGGGAGTGGCTGTGTTTGCAAAACGGGTGGAATCTGGCTGTACTGGGTAGACGGCGATTGCTTTTCGTCGGTAGATGAGAGTTGCGAATTGATACCCCTGATCGCGCTGACTAGCGTTTCTGCTTGGTGCAGCAAGTCTCCGACGCGAGGAGGTACTGGAGGTGTATGTTTAACGGCTTCGTCATGATCGGACCTGGAGGAGGCGGAGGAAGAATGCGCGAGGGCACCGAGTCCCGATGCTAGAGCGACAACTCGCTCTACATCGTCGCCGTAGACATATCTATCGAATGATTCCAAATCGGAGTCCTCGCTTCGGTTCAAAAGATGGTCAGATGCTGGACGAGACGACGGATACAAATCTTCCACATCCGCCTCATCTCCATCGACATATATCACCAACTCCCACCCCCCACGCACTGTATTGCGTATCTTGGCCAACCCATTCTCCAGCAGCTCCACCTCATACGCCTCAAGCCCGTCCTTGAGAAACTCCCACTCCTCCGTATCCCGAAAACACGCCCCATAAACCCAAACACACACTTTCTCCTCCCCATTACAAATCCACTCCACAACTTCATGCCCATCCACCCTACACTTCTTATACGTAATCTCATTCTCCTGGAATCGATCCGACAGCCTCACGGTATACCTTGCCGCCGCCGCAGATTCCTTCTGAAACTCAAACAGCCACCGCACAACCCACGCCACAACATGGACCCCGAACTCAAAGTACAGCGCATCCCACGCCCAGTCGAACCTCAGCATCCTATTTTCGGCATCGAAAACGGGGATTCCGTGGCCGGATGCCCATGCCATCTTCTCCACGGCGGTGAGTTGGTGTGCGCGTGAGAGGCGCAGGGATATTGTGCGTCGGAGGCAGAGGATGTGCGAGAGAGCTGTCTGGCTGGCTGTGATCCTGATTTCGTCGAGCATGGAGTTGAGGAAGGCACGCAGGAAGGCTAGTTCGGGGGTGCGGAGGGGGTTGAGCCATTTGGGGGGGAAGGGGAGGGTAAAGTGGAGGGTGGCGCCCGTGGGGAAGTTGACGGTGAAGGTGTTGGGGCGGGAGAGGAAGGAGCGAGTGGATTGTATTGTTGGGCGGATGAGGAGAGACATTATTCGGTTTGTGTTGGGTGGCTATGAAAAGAATGTTGCTTTGGATATACTGAAGGTCCTCCAGTGGCTTGGTGGAGATGCTAGAAGGCTGGGAAGGAGTTCTTTATATGGTTGTGGTGGATTTGTCAATCATGGTGGATTGTTTGAGTTTCTTCCATGAATGTAAATTTCAGATCCATGGTCGGTTGCTGGCGGTTTGAGAGTAGGGAATTGAATGGACCGAAGAATCACTTTTGTAGCACGTGAGGTTTATCGTGTTCACTAACAACAACTTACGTGGTTGTGAAGTGTACAGTGTCAGGTACATCTTCATATGGTATATTTGCTAACATGTGATCTCATTTGGGAACTTAAACTACGTTTGTATAGAACGGCGATGAAGAATTGAAAAGATAACACTTTTAGAAAATTCGACATTGGGAATAGTAGCAAGCTAAGGTTTATGATTGTTTTATATCATCGGCTGCATACCCGATTTATATAGAACAGTCAAAATATCAAACTCTCAAGTACTGATGGGTGTCCCGCCCATTGTATTAGTATATTTACCTAAGACTTGGAGCGACATGTTGTCTTTCTGCCATAGAGTACGAAAATCAAGCTGGCCGACGAAATCTCTGAACTGCCATCTACCATTCTCTTCTTTTCAATTACCAACCATTTTCAGAAAATGAATTCAGAAATGATCAACTTTTGATTTCAACACCAAACTACTATCTCCTATTCTTATTCGAGGGTTCAAATAGCCAACGTCCACTCACATCCCATTACTGATTACAAGACTACTGTCTACTAACCACCCGCGCGCCTGGCCACTCCATGCAAAAGTAAAACTCAAGAACATCAAAGATCCTATTCAGCGTCTTCTACAAAGTAGCCTCGAACTCGGCGTCCCTCTGACCACGTCCACTTGCCGATTGCTCACCAAGCTGATGCACGCAATTCTGGCCCAAATCCTCCAGATCCCCCCTCGAAATCGGATGAACTGCAGGAATAGCTCGCTCCGTACTTTCTCACTTCTCGGGAAACTGCAGCTTGGCGCAGGGATTGACATTGACTATGATCTTGGTGCAGTGGAGTAAGGCCTTGACAAGTTTTTCAGTATTGCATAGGCCCTACATTATAACTACATCTTCAAAGTCTTAGGGTCCGTAGTTCCATTCTATGGCTGTGTGATCGGGGGCTGGGCCGCGATGCATTGGGTCAAAAGGGTATACTGCGGTACGTATGATGGCCATGACGGCAAACATGATGATTATGGCGAGACATGGCCATTTTGATAGCTGATGAGAATGTGAAACTTTTGAGAGAATTGATATGAAATTGAGCGTGGTGCCATTGCTGGGTGTTTTGGTATTTGATTACTTTAGAAAATGGGTTTAAAGGTGTCGGGAAAATTCTAGAGCGGAAGTGCTCGTTTTATAGAAAAGCGAAAGGTATTACTTGCTTTGATGCGATTGCAAAAGTAAAAGGGTTATTTGGAAGAACAATCAAGAATGCACTGTTGCCAGTGACTCAATGAGTTAATATTCACTAAGTTGACACGTTTTACCGATGGTTAGCAAGCCTGACATACTGGCAAATACGTGTCGCAGGAATGCACCCGTTGTCTCAAAAATAGTAGCACCTAGCCTCGCACGTTTTGTTACTCTTTGTAAATTTTACGAATTGCAGACAAAGCAGTGGTAAGGTAGCAAAGATAGGGATAGACTCTAATCACAGTGGTTCTGTTCGAAACTGTTGGCTCCAATTATTTCACTACAGGGAACGCTATGTTTGAAAAGACAGATACACTTGAACCAAGTGAGGGAAAACGGCCATGTGCAATCAGGCCCAACACAACATATCGGTGGAGGATATATACTCAACTTATGTTCTTCAAAGTACAGAGTTGCTATTCAAGTTCAATGTAATCCCATCCGCCATTCTCTGCTGCCTCTCCGTCCATTATTCCATCGATGTATGCCTCGCCAACGACCATGTATCTTTTACCTGTACGCCTAAGAATGAAGGGGATCTGCGCACCACTGACCAATACTACAAGATCACCCTCCTTGACAGTCGTGGAACTGATTCCTAAATGACCCTTTTTCGTGATGAGAGGCACTTTGCAGTCAGTTATTCTCAAAATCTCACCCAGCATCGGCATCAAGCGTGGAGAAACGTCCGTGGTTTGGTCTTTCGAAACGTGTCCTCCAAAACATTTTAGAAATTCGAGACAACCGTCTTTATCTATGCCGTTGTAATATGCTTCTTCTAGTATGCTCAGAGCTTCAGGGAACTCGCTTTCTCTTTGTGGCATACCGTCTTCTCCAAATCTCATGCCTGCATGCGAGGCTCTGGCTGCAGTTTGCATGCGCTCCTTGAAGTTCAAGTATGGCTTCTTAACAGAGTGCGTGAGCTGCAACATCGCATGAAGCCACTCAACTGGAGATGCACTTCTGGGCATGGAAGGCAACCTACTGACGTGACCTAATTGAAAGACCTCGTCAACTTGCTTGACGAATACCTTTAATCTGTGAGGCTTGCGGCCTTTGCTTAGGAAAATGAAATGATGTTCCTTCTTCGAACCACAGGCATTAAATACGGGGTAGAGGCTATAATCGTCACCCCGGAATGCTTGCAGCATTGGCGGGTCTATTTTAGACCAGTCTGGTACCCAGGAAGGTAGGCCATTTGGTCTCTCAATACCACAACAGATTGAGAGAAGTGAGATATGACCTTTACTTAGCATAGCCGTCATCGTAGTCGTGTATACCTCCTCTTTGGATTTTGTGTAATCCGGGAAGACACCTAAGGTCTCTAAACTATTTTTGTCGTTTACAACACCTAGGAGAGCAAATATTTTGTCTCGTGGATCAGTTGATTCAAGGTGTTGCCGGTCTCTGTTTCCAATGTATGCGAGACTAGAAAAACTGTTCGTTCGAAGCATCGCTAGCAACGAGTACTGTTGTTGTTGATATATTTCGGACATTGACAACATTAGGTAGACTTTTGGAGATAGAATGAGCAAGAATTCTGTTTGGTAAGCTGATAAAGGCCGGTGTTGTTCTGCTAATCGTGACAATATGTTTGCAAAGGCATAAAACACTTTGAGAGCAGCACGAAATCGTTGGCGAGATATTTGCTTTGCCCCGCAGACAATTCGAGCTTGTTCCGGCAAAGTGATCTCCTGCAAAACCCAGATTCGGCTCCACCATTGTCGTTGGAAGAGATGGTCCAGATCAGCTAATCGAGGCAAAAAACGATGGGACTTAAAGCCACCCATAATATACCAGAGAATTTTGAATGCATGTGGTGATATCGAAAGCCCGCCGCGATTGCAAGTGAACTCAGTAAGATCACCCACATGCGGTACGATCCCTATCATCACTTTCCACACGGCTAAGCAGGACGAAGTGTCTGTGGGGAGGCCCAATGATTCCGAAATTGAACCCAGTATATCGAGGTGGTCCAGGACAGCATCACTGTTGTTCGCTGACGGTCCAAGCCAAGCTATCACTTCAGATGTCTTTCGATAGATGTCACCCATTAATGCGACTTGCCATCCTTTCTCTTCATCATCCGCTTGGTTAATGCACATTGCATCAATCCATATGATGAAGCTTTCTGATTCGACTATGCCGTTCAGTGCGTCGAACAGGTTTCTCGTCACTTCGAAAGTACGTCCGTTTACTAGTATGTGCCTAGGATCGCTCTTGTCTCCCCAAACATATGACAAAGCCAGGTAGGGCGGATGCTGATCAAGACTAGCGTGAAATATTCGACATGCGGGCTGGGAATTGTTCGGCCATTGAGTTTTGGGAAGTAGCTCTAGAAGCCTTATGTCGCGCCTCGACCGGCTCAGCTGCTGGTGTTGGAACACGACTGTCATGATCGACCAGATGGAAAAACTCCTGAAAAGAGAGAACCAAATATGTTTCTGGCTAATTGTAAAGGGCTGTAGATAAACATATGACACTGTGTTGTAGATAAACATGCTATACTGCAAGGATGTATATGTGTTGGGTGCCTAAAAGTGCGGGCCCTGTTCATTCACCCCGCCAATCATCCCCAGGATCCTCCATGTGCAAACTCTAACTTCATACCATTTGCCAGCACTAATCCTCTCTTTCCAGAATAAACTCTGGGCTACCAAGGATATCCCCCGGAATTATGTATAAACTTGCCCACCTCTGCGTCCCTCTTTCCCTCCACAAGTTCTACGACACTGTCAACCGTCTTCTCAGCGCTTCGTGCGCCAAATTCTTGCTTATTGTACGGCCCGAGGTTAGATACTGTGAACCCGGGGTCATAACAAAAGACCTTAATCTTCGTGTTTGTTCCACCTACAGCCCCAACATCATCCTCGCCTGACTCCGGCTCTGTTGCATCGGTTTGTTTCACGCCGAGTCCAAACTCAACGTACAGACATGCAGTCAACATATTGAAAGCCACCTTACTTGCACGATATGGAATGCCTTGAATCTTGTACATTGGACTTTCTGGGAAGACTCGCCGACCGATACTTCCAGCACCAGAAGATATGTTGATGATCCTGGGGTTCTCGCTTTTCTTGAGAAGGGGTATGAGCGCTTTTGTGAGGAGCCATGGACCAGTAGCATTGATATCGAAGGCTGCAGCAATCCTTTCGCGCTCCGTTGCACCTTCTGGGATCGCGACCGCAGCGTTGTTGAAGAGAATGTCGAGTTTGCCATGCTTTTCTCGGATACGTGCAGCTGCTTGAGTTATGTGCTCGTCGCTCTGTACGTCAAGGTGCATTAGCTCGGCGCTGCCGGGGAGGTTGCGTGCTTGCAGGTCTTGCAGGGCCGTGGAGCCTCTATTGATGTTGCGAGAACTTAGGAGGACATGATAAGTGCCTTTCTGGAGAAGTTGATGTGCTATCTCAAAGCCAATTCCAGAATTCGCACCGGTGATTAGGGCGATCTCTTTGGCAATAACGGATGACATCGTGGTGGCTTCAATGGTGACTGCTCTTATCTTCAAGATGAATATTGAATCTAGTGCAAGAGTATAGAGAGGGTGTATCGAGACTCTTTGTGAACATGTCCTGCCAATGTAGCTTTATGTACATGTTGCCTTGTAGTTGACTTGCATCCTTCTCGGAGACATACACTGTAAATCCGGTTCACTCAACCTAGCCTATCCATGGGCTTTAGACTTCAGATCGCAGATCTGCACTCTATGCACGATCTGGCTAGCGCTCTGTTGGATTTAGCCATTGTGTAACACAAAAGCCGGGCCTAGATCGCAAAGGCCGCCGGGCGGTTTTTGCACTTGGACGCGGGCTAACGAAATTAAGACTAGAAGATTTGCACTTTTCAAACCAGAACAGATTGCACATGGTATGTGTGAGAGAGAGTACTAAGTTAGTTCTCATGATCTCATGTTCCTAGATGTGACCCATCAACGCAAATTTGATCAGGGGCTTTCGATAATCGTAACGCTAATAACCAATATTGTCCGAATCTTACTCAGGTACTGAGGTACCAGCCATGTGACTCCCGATCTACGCGGATACTTGTGCACAGAGCTCAGGAGTACATCAATCCCTTTCCCTTCGAAAGGAGAATAGAGATAGCAATGAACCATAGTTACTTGCCACCCATACTCACCCACACGCTGTGTACACCGTGCAACTAGCTGTATTGACTTAGACATCTTGCTAACGCCAAGCGCTGGCTAGCCAATAGAGTCCATTCAACAAATATGCTAAAATTTCACAGCACGATACCCGTCTGCCCCCGCGCTTGAGGCGATAGCGAGTCTGTTCTCATCTCCTTCGTAGCAGCTTTGGACATATTCAATCGGTTCTGCTGCGTTAGCTCTCTACCGCGCTCAGTCAATTGTAGTTGTGGCATGTCTTTTCGCACTGCAGCGATTCCACCTTTCACACTGCTCGCAGCGATTCCTCTGGCCCGAAGTATACTTGTAGCAACCCTTGCTGTGTCTCCTTCATAGCATACTGCATAGACCTGCTTGCCAGCAAGATCGTAAGCACTGATACGATCGGGGGTGAACGTGGCCTCTAGCTCCTTCCATTGAGTCTCAAGTATTGCGGAATCGACAAATGGACTAGGCATGGAGGCGTTGCAGCTCTGCAGTGGTAAATTGCATGAGCCTGGTATATGAGTTCTGGAAAAGTCTTCTGGTTTCCGTAGGTCAAGTATAACCGTCTGGTTGCTGTCGTCTTGCGCTTTGCTGGTGAATTGCGAGAGTAATTGCGAGGGCTCCAGTTCCCAAGCGTCATCGTAACGGTAAAGGTCGACTGCCCTGAGATTCTGTGTTCACGTCAGAATTACACTGGAAAAGAAGAAGAGATAACCATACTTCATTGTGAATAGGCGGGAAGGCTTCGGCGCCAAGCTTGTCGAAATACTCGTCCACATACTGGATAGGGAGATCACAGCAAATGAAGGCACAATCGATGAGTCCGTTAGAGCCAGCGAGTTCTTTCAAAGTACCTGTTGCTTTTCGCTTGCCCAAATAGTTGAAAAGTCCTTCTACTGTCAGTCGTTACTATATGAATAGATGATCGACGCACCTTTGAGGTTAAAGCCGGACGATGGTCCACAGATAAGGCCTTCACGGCAAAGCTGCAAGCTGAGACTGAATGCGTCCTTTGAACCAACCTCCTCGATAGCATCTACAGAATCGCGCCAAGGAAATTCGACGGGAGCTAGTAGTGCAAAAGAACGGGGTCCAGGAACTCGATCGCCAGGAGCTGTACACACGCTGAGCAGTATATTAGTTTCTGTGTCATACCCTACGATGAAAAGCACATCAACATACCCCAAGCGAAACACCGACGGATCCTGAGCCTTGAAGTATTGTCCCAAGCCTGTCATAGTACCCGATGTACCCATACCAGTACATATCAATCGAATGTTGGGCAACTGCTCGAGGATCTGAGGACCGGTCCATCTGACGTGAGATTGCCAATTCTATAGTATTTAGTAAATGTTTGAGAGCATTGCATCGCGTAAGTAACATACTGCATCATTTTCATATTGATTCAAGTTCAAGACTGATTCGTCCTCTTCAGCCATTTTCTTGGCTTGTTGTATACCTCCACGGCAATCGGTAGGATCGGGTTGAGACGGGCCCCCGAACAGTGTGCTTTCACAAATTTAGCTAGGAATCATGGGGAATCAGCGCTATACTTACATGTCTAGTCCAAAGAACTGCATGAGCCGCAATTTGGGACCACTGGTCTTGTTGCTTAAGAAAGCGCGTGTGTCTTGAATTCCGTGATTAATCCGTGAAAGTAGTGCAAGTGAGATAACGGTCGATCCGCTTGAATACTCAACGACAGTCTTTGACTTTTCTGGCTGCACTCCTTTCGCCAACATATTCAAAGCGGGCATGACCTTGACGTTGTTTGCAGGATGCATGGACATCATTTTGGCGTGTATGCGAACACCGTCATTATAGAACGGGTTTAGGCTGGGTGGTAGTTCTACGAGTGGAAGCATTGGTTGACAATCAGGGTCAAAATAGTTCCGAATTGCATCGGGACCCGAGTAGGCGTTCAGATAGTTTCGTTTAGGCATTTTTGTATTTAGATAAAATTATGATGAACGAAACATAAGGTATGTGATAGTAGACAAGCTCTCCTCTTTAAAGTGAATGCATTCACCGAGGCTACCAGACCAATGCGGACAAAAAACATGCACATCATATTTTGTTCTGTGGATGCGGCTGTAGGGAGCCATGACATCCATCATGCTTCCGAGATAATAACGCTACAATATAGTTGTTACATGATTACGGTATAGTCGGTGTTCATACCTTGATGGTTTCTAAGGCATATTGAGCACATTGTGTCCAATCGAAGCCACGGGGTGAACAGGCGCTTTTTCTGTTTACAGAATAGCGTTGGCAGGGCAGTACTCCTTGTTCGCCTCAGCATCCATGACTTTCGGCCAATCCGTTTCACATGTAGCCTCTAACTTGGCAGATCGACATGCCACGCACATTCCATGCACGCTGCAGTGTATTTCAAGATGCTCAAATGGTAAGCGGTCAGACCTATGAAGGGCAACGCAGATTGGCCATGATGCACTACCCATGTGTGTAGCTTGTTGATCGACGAACCAATGTGTCGTGTACTAGTACACCGCTAGGGGCCTTGGCATCCAATGAGCTTCTTAGTGGAGCAAGTTTGCGCACGTTTTGCTGCCATCTATTGACGCACAATTCTAGACTGCTGGAAGATTCCCTGAGCAGCTGCCGGCGATATACGGAGATGGACCGTTTTCCAGAGGCCTGGGCTTCCAAAGACAGGTAAGCACCTTATAAGAAATCGGTGCTCTTAAGCCCTTTGGTTCCAATTGCAGTGCGCGCCGTCTGTGGACTTCCAGGCCCGGTGATATATAGCATCCCCTAAGAAACTTGAGGAGATTGCAGTGACGACGGTGGCTGTCTTTTCCTCCTCTATTCTTCAATCGAATGCCCAAGACTGACGCATCCTGTCTTGAGTACATCATGGCCACTAAACCTACTCCCGAAGTTGTACCACACCCATCAGACGAGGAAGCTGAGCCGAGGTTCAACGAGCAAACTAACTATGTGCCGGTCAAGACTATCATTACTGTGAGAGTACTTGCGTCCAATATTGTTCCCTGTGCTCATCAAACTAGATATTCCTGGCCTGCGCAAGTATTGACTTGCTGGCATTGTTAGACCAGACTACTCTTGGAGCAAGTTTAACCATTGTCAGCAAAGCTCTTGATGCTGACAGCGAGCGTGCATGGATTGCAGGCGCCTACTTTCTCACATCGACCTCATTTCAGTTGCTCTATGGCCGGCTTTCTGACATATGGTCTCGCAAAGTCATCTTGATCTTTGGCATCGCAATCTTCTTCTTCGGTTCATTAGCTGCGTCGTTGGCGCAGTCAGCCATTCAGCTCATCATCTTCCGCGCGTTCACGGGAGCTGGAGGCGGCGGTCTTATGACAGTTGCTCAACTGATAGTTTCTGATATAGTGCCGCTTCGCGAGAGAGGCAAGTATCAAGGCATACTGGTATGTCACATGCTATCCATGTTGAAGAAAGTAATTCACATTACCATAGGGGTCTGTTGTAGCATTAGCCAATGGAATCGGACCAATCATTGGAGGTGCACTCGCCTCGCAAAGCCCAGACTCTTGGTAACGCCTTCCAAAGAGACGAAATCCATCATGTGCTGATTATGTCATAGGCGATGGATCTTTAGGTTAAATCTTTTCACAAGTCTCTTGGCTACTAGCGCTGTGATCTTCTTTATGCCATTACGCAAAGTCGACGGTGCATGGAAAGAGTAAGCTATTAGGACCATCTCACAGTTCAATGCTAAGAGAACAAGAAAAGTAGCAGCTATCGACTTTTTTGGAGCTTTCCTTGCCCTTTCCGGCTCCACACTACTCGTGGTATGTATGTCCTGTTTCATTCAGTGCGCTAAAGCTTACTGGCAACAGTTGGCGTTGACATGGGCTGGTGGTGAGTACCCGTGGGAATCTGCTCACGTTATCGCTACTCTTGTCGTCGGTGTAGCAGTCTCCGCAAGTTTCATTTTCTGGCAATGGAAAGGTACTAGTGTGCCGCTAGTTTCGAGTAAGTCATGGCATCGGATCCAGCTGATAGATCCTTTCGTTCATCACACAATTGCTATGAATCACTTTTACTGATCATCTTTAGTGGAAATCTTCACCTCCAAGGTCGTCAACGGAGCTATGTTGACAATGTTTGTCAATGGCTGGAATTTCCTTGTCCAAATATTCTACATCCCATCGTTCTACCAACTGGTATATGGATATTCAGCTGTAAAGTCTGGAGCACTGCTGCTACCTATCACACTCACACAAAGTGGGTGTCCTTAATTATCCAGAGAAAAGTAGATTGTTGCTGATGGGATAATAGCGCTTTTTAGCACAATCTCAGGTCTCGTGGTGCATTGGACTGGACGTTACCGAGAATCTCTTCTCATCGGATGGGCGGTATGGGCAATTGCGTTGGGATTACTATCAACGCTCGACAGCCCTTCGCTTGGGAAGCAGATAGGATATTCCCTTCTTGCTGGTTTTGGACTTGGAAACACACTGCAGCCAAGCCTGATTGCCGTACAAGCAGGAGTCGAACGCAAGCACATGGCAGTCGTCACAGTAAGACATATATACCTGCGCCTCTTTGACATTGTTCCTCAGAGACTAACACCGAATACAGTCAACTCGTAATTTCATACGCAACCTTGGCGGCACCCTAGGACTGGCCATTGCAGGAACCATTGTCAATAATACTGTTCGGCATTCACTAGCGTCATACAACCTCTCCAGAAAAGAATTGAACCTACTTCTCAACTCGCCAGAACTATTTCGCGAGTTGGTCGGTACACAGCGTATGGATCAGATTCGCCTCTCACTCACCTTGGCATACAAGGAAGGCTTTCGAATCATCTTCATCGTGGGTGCGGCTCTCAACGCTATCGCCTTTGTCGCTGCTTGGTTCTTGATGCCTCAGGTAGAACTTGAACGTAAGGACGATGCTCAGCTAAAAGAAGAAGGCAAGAAGAGGCATGAAGAGAGGCTTACGAAGGCTTGTAGAGTCTAGAATAGCTGTTCATCACTATGTCTCTCCTATGACCAGCTCCATACCAGACCACCTATGATATTTTACATAATGATGTGTTCTTCGGCAGGCTAGTTCCTCTGGATACGCCATAAAGCGGCGGGCTTTGGAACAAAACTCGGTATCATTCTCGCTACTTGCATTGCCGCAGTTGGCGTCTTGGACATGCAACATCCCTCAGGTATCCTTCAGCGGCCAATTGATACCCTTGTCCTTCGCTCCTATGTTCCCCAACGCCGCGCAAGTATACATGCCCACAGGGTTGTTTTCCACAGCCCTCAAGTATTGTAGATCAAGGCAATGCTTGGTACCCACGCTAGCCTCGAGTGCAATGCGCCCATCAGCCATGGAAATCCAAGTCTGGGACTCCGCCTTGGGTGCGCATTCGCGGAGAGAAACGGGTGCCATGTCCTTCCACCCAGATCTGGGGCCTGCGTCCATGCACAGAGTTGTGGAGGCGAGTTGAATCGAGGTGCTGTTTGATGGTGCATCAAGATACCATGTTTGCGAAGTAGATGTGGTCAAAGATTAGCTTGTGGGCCAACTTGTTATCTTATGTATACAACCTCGATGTGTAGAGAGTGGTTAATGACAACTGACACTACAAGAGGCGCGCCTGCAGTGCGCGATTTTGGAACGACAATGAATTTAGTATTTTGAGCTGAGGTGAGGTAAACAGTGCGGTGCCCTTCTGGTGCTTGGGCGAGGCTTGTTATCACGAGTGCAAGGCCAAGGATAACAAAAGGCAACATTGTGATTCAGTGAAGCTGTTGGGAAATATCTACGGAACAAAGCACATCGAGATATTCTTTTGAAGTGTTTGCTTCCCTGATCTTTCTCGCTTGGCTGATATCTACGCTTGATTAAAGTGTAAAGATGTGTACCGATGGTGGGGACGAAGCGAACGGCAGTCGTGAATGTGGGGAACATCCTACACAGCACTTTAAATAGATCACTGATACTGTTCAATATTTATCCATTAACATCATGTCTTCGGTAGTTGCATACCCATCACAGCCAGGACATATGATTACTGCAGGAGTTCATGTTCGCGTGACTGATTGGATGCGATGCTCTCAATATCGAAAGATATGTTGTTTGATAGCCGCTTGGTATACACCAGCTTCCCCAACTTTTAGTAGTATCTTTCACTTCTGGTACCACCAGACATCATCACTCAGCATTATGACAGAAATTGAGCCCTGTTGCAAGGAAATTAATGCCTACAGTGCGTCTGGATGAACTGGATTGTCCCACCCCTTTCAATTCGTGACTAATGATTTCCCTTTCCCCACGGTGTTTCTTTTCTTCGTGCATTGTTTCTGACATACGCAAACCCCAAAAAGCAAACGAACTAGTACCAACAGATTGCCCCTGAAGCACGCATGACCTCGCTCTTGTTTACCCATCTCCGTTTTGTTTTTTCTCAAGCTTGAGTTATTCATAGCGCTTGTAAATTGCTGTGAGACAATTGTTATTTAGTATTCAGAGGTGCACTGACATCCTTTTCTTTCTTTTTCCACAACAACCACGTGATTAACATTACTACCAGCGTGAGTAGAAAAGTGACTAGAAAATATAGCCACAACCAAGAAGAGTACATGCGCCCATCGAGACCGTTGTGGAAGTCAAAAAATGTGGTGCTGAAGAATGTCTGCAGGGGAACTTATTAGAAAGGAGATGCCGACGTGCAATTCATTGATGGCTTACAGCAGTAAATGTGGCGGGAAGAAAGATCATTGTCATTGCGGCGATGATCTTCATTACGGCACTATCACGTGATGTGGAAATGGCTACGCTTTGCGAAGATCGTGCCAGTCTAGTGCTAGTACTAGCTAGACTGAGACTGGTCGCTGCATCACATTGAGCAATGCCGCTGTATATCTGCGAAAATGAGAATGACTTTTAGTACTATTCGAGCCAACAATAATACTCACAGTCTGAACTAAAGCTTGACCTCTTTTGGAAAGATAGTCAGTTCTATCCTGCAATCCCAGATTCCACGCACGCAGCTGTTCATGCGTCTCCAATAGTAAATTTGTAATGTGTGAAATATCATTCTTCGGCTCACCGTGGGCCATAGCTTGTTGTCGATATCGATCTGTAACCTGGTCCAGGAAATCAAGCAAACGCGCAGTGCTTTTGCACGACCAAGCGATATATGCAAGCTGAGTATTTGCTGCATTTAGAGTCCTCGACAGTGCCGTGAAGTCAAGATTCGCCAGGTCAATGCTATCATGGTGATCGAATCGTATGCCCAACGCTCGTTCGTGCCAGTAGATCTGGTCATGCCACCGGCCAATGACTTTGCCTAGCTGAGAAAGGTTTTGTTGAACAATTATACTAGGGATGAGAAAGGAAGATTCGTTTGCAGCACCCTCCTCGACATCGCGAGTGAAGCGGTCGTAATTCGCGGTTGCTAAGCCATGCATGAAAATGTACATCTGACGACTGGGAAAATGATATGTAAGCGAAATACCAGCGCATACATAGTTCATTGCACCAGGAATAGATTGAATGACGAAACCTATCAGAATTTGTTTAGAGAGTCTCACTGTTCCTGTATTCGCTCACTTACTAAGATAGTTTTCCCGAATATCATGAAGTGGTGTATGGAGTAAGTGGTCCGGTATTTGAGGTTGTGTGAAAGAATTGACCGAGGCCCTTTGATCCAGTATACTAGGATAGACGTCTGGTATGCGTGCAAATGGCGCAATGAGTGTGTACATTTGTAGTGACAAAGAGATTGGCGTTAGGCTCCCGTCATAAAGCCCTGTCCGCTGTGAACAACTGGAGATTCCATGAGCTATTATCTACTACAGCTAAAAATAGGTATGCACACAATAGTTTTATTGTCTCATGTTCTGGTTGCTGCAAAGAACTAGGCTTTTTATTTGGCTGTGTTTGAAAGTCATTCTGGATGTATGTCTCAACCAGACTCTTTGTAACTTGGAATTTCCGTGAACTCCCATCACTGCGTACCTCAATCAGCGATACGGGAGCGTTACTATCTTCAAAAAAAATCCACTGATTTGTGCTTGATCTTTGTTCGTGAAGATGGCACTGCTCTGCGGATTGAGCTTCTCATCTTCGCTGTGATGAGGCTGAAGGTGATAGGGAGATGGCCCTGAAGGCCTCTTTGGGGATTTTGAGTAAGCAAGGGCAAACAAGATTGGAATCTTTATTGGAATATTGTTTGAAAAAAGCAGCTCGGAAGACATGTAGTTGAGGCTGTTAGGCAGCCTTGGTGGGGGTTGGGGGGCAGCAACAACTGGCGATCAATGATTGGTGCTTTTTGACGAGGGCATAGTCATGGCAGAGCACGCTATACTCTTTGTGAGAAAAGTGTACGCCTTATATTTCTGATAAGATGTGAGCATAGAGACAGTGACTGTGTGAACAAGTGCTGCGTAGGTAGGCGATTCACAAGGTACACGTTCACTCATTGTGTGACTGTATAATAGTGTGAGCAATCAAACACTGACAAGAAAACGTATGAACATATCTAAGGTGCGCACCTCACTGACACGATAGTAACCGACACATACACATCCCCCTCCCCCCTATGAATAGTCAAATCTACATTAGCTCGTTTACTAGACTAAGGTATTTTAACATATGATTGCGCCAGCAGAGGCGCAACAAGACAGTTTGAGTAGTTGGTATCTAGTGCCTTGTATCAAAGTTCCAAAACACGCAGATCTACACGGGTTGACATGATGCGCTCTGCCATGGGTATGGTCATCAGAAATTCTTTGAAATGGCCTAAGATTGAACTAATAGCTTAGGACAGGTGCCGGGAAGCGTCGGTCAGTGATTCAGCCATAGATGCGTCATTGCCATGGTTTGAGTTGAGTGTGAATAGATTAATCACGCCAGTGTTACTTTCTATGAGCTGTTCAGGCGTGTTTCTTAGAACATATCTTACGATGAGATGACTGATGTAAGAGCGGTGACTGTGGGACAATGTAGCGGTCTAATTGTAGCAATTTGAACCGAATGCGAATGACGGTGTCTGTCCAGTATAGCCATTAACAACCTGTTGTGCCACGTATCCCCCACTCTCATGTCATTAAGTTCACGATTAAATGATATGAAAGTGTATCTTACAGTAAGATGACCTGTACGTGTAGCGGGATAAGTACCAGGATTCTAAGATTACCACGTCCTGAACAAAGTTCCGACGCTATCGTATCCACAACACCTAAACATAGTAGCGCCGCAGTCAGGAACAACTGTTGGTGCAGAACAAGGATCAAGATTCTGCACGCGGGCCGCAACCGATTTAGTTTGCAAGATGACGCAAAAGAGTTTTCTGGCGAGACGCTTACCCATCTTAGTCAAATTCGGAAAGCATGAACAGTGTGGCTTAATAGTACCGCCAGCCGACGAGGAAAAAAAAGCCATCGCGGCTACTCAACCAATACAAAAAGAAGATATGCAATGAAGCAAAACACCATCTTTGGTAGATGAGGAAATAAAAAAAATAACAAGGACAATAAGAACAAGAGCAACACAATTTCCGACATATGTCCACGGAGACCATGGGCTACAGTTACCGTTAATTACCCATTCCTTTTCCTTTCCTAGAGCGGACACAACATGAAGAAGGCACGGGAAGCATACACTCACGTGACAAGACCTCATCTCCACAACTCCGAACCCTAACCCGACGATCAAACTCTAAGGTCGTCCCCCAATAAAAACACACCAATGCGTGCCCGCCCCCTTCCCCCCAAAAAGAGCAGAGCACGGACTGAATGTTTGCTGCAGGTACCAATAGCTGCCGTTCGAAGGTGCGAGGAAAGCCATCATGTATGCAGCCTAGTCAGGTACTGCACGCGCGAGCGGAATCTCAAGTAAACGCCAACAGGGAAAAAGCGATAAAAACGCAGTTTCAAGTAGACTGCGATGGGATGGATTCAAGGGACTGATATGGGAGCGTGGGGGTTCAGCAAAGGCGACGATGGTTCCCCAGGGTACAAGTAATAACGCAGTAAATTTGGGGAATTACTCGCATCGCGTGTTTGATGGATTCAACGGGCGTGGTGGAAAACAAAAGAACAGATGTACTGTATGTAGGGATGATGGGCTACGCGTATCGCGCGTCTATGTCAAACTCCGCATACGCGTGCTGCAAAAGAGAAGAAACAACAAGTCAAATACCACGCGCAAAGAATGTGAGCGAAACTCAAATGCACATGTTTGCACCCCCCCCTCCCTACTACTGAACGAAATCACCTTGTACACAACAGGGTCTGCACTAGATGTGCTTGCGCAATACGCTACGCTGAAGTCTCCTTAGGACCCCGGAAATTTTTCCAACCCATCACCCCGTCCGTCCGTCCCTTCCCTTCCCTTACCGCCCATCCCACAAATATTTCTTTGCGCGTGTTGCCGTGGTAAATACAGGGAGCGGACATTATGATCGCTTGCGCAGAAAAGGTGTGGAGACCCTGGGAGACCTGCGATCATGCCATCGTATTTCTGGAGCACAGTCCAGCAGTCTCTCCGAGCCGGCAGGGTGTCCGTGTTGTGCAGAGAAAGAGAGGAGAGGGGGTGTGTGTTTTTCTATCGGCCCGTCTTTTCTTGCTTGCAGGCGTGATTCATGTGGTGTTTTCGGCGCTGACTCGTTTGATTCGTGAGAGAAGAGGGGATCTAAGGAAGGTTTGGAGAGCGGCGCTGACACATGAGGGGTTGGGATGCGTGATTGGTTAGGCAAAGGGCGGAGAGAGGAGAGGGAGTAGTGCAAGGCGTTCCCTACTATGTATGGCTGTAGTGGCAGGCGTTGCAACGCGATGGTACTAGCAGGTTGTGCGTGACACTAATAGTACCATGTTTTTCCCCGGGCCCAAGGCATGAACTTGGCACTTTGGTAGAAACACAACGTACATAGCATAACACAATGCTACATGCATATGCATTGTCTATTTTTTTTTGCTGTTTCTCTTGTAGTGTACCAGAGGTAAAAAGACTACGTACGAGTTACGCGTCTATCCTACCTACTTTTGTCTTCCAAGAGAAAGCACGTCTTCCTGCACAGGCGGTCGCAATACGAAGGGGAACCCACACGGCACTCCCGCACTTGGAAGATAAGAAGGGAAAACAAGAACAGTAAGCGCCCGCACGGCGCATAGCGCGGGACGCTCGTAATCAACGAAGAACAAAAAAGCTGCGGTTGATATCTTGTGTACAGAGATAATGCAGACATGACATCATCACGCACACGTCTTATCGACGCCCAACCGAGTCTGTGTTGCAGCCTCACCTTGAAGCTGCTACTAGTGCTAGTAAGTATACTGTAGAGTGCTATACATCGGAGTACTCTCCACACAACGCGACTGAGCCCTCTTTGCACGCGCAGCCTGCAGTTGTGCGGTACAGCCATCGTAGTCCACGTAGTCCTACGCGTAAGTAGTCGTGTGCAGATCGCCCCAGTGCAGCAGCAACGTTTGCGAAGCCAAAAGCTTAACACAAGCCAGTATACAACAATGGAATGGATTGATATGTAGGTACGGGATATGGGGCAGTGCAGTTCCCAAGTCCAGTGCTTTGGTTGGTGCTTGGCGGCTGAGGTGCCAAAGTTAGTTGCGTGCTGTCTTTTTGATGCGGGGGACTGGAACCACAATCAGAGGGGACTACGTCTTGGCGCGTTTAGGGTAGAGTACATGTAATGCCGTCATTGCATGGGTGCTTGGTAGTGAGGCAATGCCATTGATGCCGTGATGAAAAAGGTAATCCTCAGGGATACGTCATAGGGGTAACACGAGATGGAGGAAAGCGGACCTATTCATGGATCCCATGTTGCAACTTCATCCTAGCCATGTACATGCGCGTAAGTGGCACCACAGAGCATCATCACAATCATCATATGTCCATGGACCAAGGTTATTGAAAACCAGAAATACTTGTATTGCTGTCGCTACGCTAACAAGGACATCATGTCTTTCATATCCGAGACAGGCTCTGGACTAGATGCGACTGAGATGCATGCATCCTAGATGCGAGATTGCTGAGACCAAGGAAATTACTGCTGAATGGCGGGCGAACACTTCGCGTTGATTGCCAAGATAACAAAACAAAAGTAAGCAGAGAGGGTATCATAACCTCTGACAAGCGAGATGATTTGGAGCAAAAGAGAAGAGAAAAAACAAATATAGAACGAAGCCAGGTCGTTGCGCCAACGGTACGCCAGGTATTACGCGCTTGTAGTGAAAAGTAGGTAGTGGGACGAAGGGTAAAAAAAAAGGTATACACGAACTAGGCGGTAAGAGAATGTACAAGAAAATATGATTGTCGCAACCGACAGGGATGATGCATGCAAGTCGTCTGTGCGTTGTTGGAACTGCGGGGAGGAGAGGCGTTTCGAAACAAAAATGGCGTCTTTGATGTGCGGGTTTACAGCGAATCCATGAAATCCATCAGCGACTTACGGCGCCGGATTGCGCGGCTTCTGGCACTAGAACTGGGATCAATTTCATTTCTCGGGCACTCTGGGAGAACGAGCGTGGGCTCTCTCTCATCAGCGCCGCGGGCAGTCATGCGTCCAAGTGTAGTGGAACGCTTTTGTTGCATAGTGCTAGTGCTGACATGCGGGACTGGGGGTGCAAGATCTGGCGAAGGGGTCTTTCGTACAGAATCGCCCCCACGAGACTTGGGACGCAGAATGGTAGACGCACGGCGAATCTTGTTTTGGGCCGCGAAGTTTGCTGCGCCTTCAATGGGAGCCGTCTGCGGCGTCATGGGAGCCGGGGTCATGGGGGTGGGGGGGACCTTGCCGTGGAGGCGCGAGTCGAGTTGCTTCTTGGCAGGTGTAATGGCGATCTTGGCGAGCGAGAGCTTCATGGAGATGGAACGTAGTCGGCGGTGGGCCGTGGGCTGCTTCTTGATGATTGGTGAGGCAGGGCTAGTGGAAGAGTTTTCATAGGGATCTGAACTGAGGAAGGAAAGAGCGGGAGAGTTTGGAGTTGGCGGGGGGAGGTACGATTGGCGATGGCCTGGCTGG
Source organism: Bipolaris cookei (assembly GCA_002286855.1). Lineage (NCBI taxonomy): Eukaryota > Fungi > Ascomycota > Dothideomycetes > Pleosporales > Pleosporaceae > Bipolaris > Bipolaris cookei. The sequence goes on from NRSV01000033.1 coordinate 150,966, forward strand.
TGTGACTGTGATGTTGGGTATTTTGAAAGGTCGAGACGGGAGCGTGAGGGCATGTAGAGGGAGGAGCGGGCGGATGCAGCTTCTCCAGCGGCTGAGGAGGAGGGCCTTGGTGGGGCATCGCTGAATGCAGGCGAGTAGCTACGTGTTGACGCAGCTTGGAAGGACGAAGAAATGGAGGCCGAGTCAGGCAAGGTGCTGGTTTTTTGAGTAATTGGGCTGTGGCTGGTTGAGGGCCGGCGTGGCTCGACAACAGCGGGGGGAGAAATGGGACGAGAGAGCGAGGGTGCAACCATGCTCGTGGTGGGCATGACCTTCATGGAGAAGCGCTGTGCCTCATCTGCCTTTTGCAGCTTCTTTGCTGCTGTGATGGGAATGAGGTTGGCAACGGAGGCGGATCGTTGCTGGACGACTGGGCGATCGGTTTCCATGTCGACCATCTTGGGGCGGCCGGCGTGGGCATAGGCAACGGCAACGGCCATGTCACAACTGCGGCCCTTGTCCCATCTGGAGATTGACATTGTCTTCGCGGTGGCTTGGGTGGAAATGTCGTGAACGACGGCGTCTTCGTAGTCGTATTCCGAGTCTGAGCCGGAGGCTGAGCCATCATCGGCAGTCAGGTCCTCTTCGCTGGATAGATAGCGTTCTTGGAAGACTTTTGGTGCTTTTGCCGTGGGTGGGGTGGGCTGCTGCGAGGTGGGCGTGTCGATGCGCAGTGTGTCGGAAACATCGTCGCACAGGTTGGGGCTCGAGGCGGCACTGTCGGTGCTGCCGCGCTGGGGACGGGGCGCGAGTTCGGGCTTGTCAAAGGTCCATTGGGACAGCTGCGAGGCGACAGCGACGTCGACCATTGTTGCAGAATGGAGGGCAGTGGAGTGTAGCTGGAGAGGCGTGAGGCAGGCTGTGGATGGTGGATATATGTAGGCGGGCCCGGCGTGGTCGACTGTCGGCGTTCCTTGGTAGGCGCCAGCCCGGCGGATGGGTGAGACTGGAGTTGCACGACGTTGGTAGTGGTAGGTGGGAGCTGAGGGCGTCAGTGTTAGAAAGTGAGGTGACAGGCGGTGGGCGGGTATATTATGGCGGATGATGGTGTGCCGCAGGCGGAAAGGTGTAAGAAGGGCCGGCGCTATATTATAGAGGGATAGGGCGTGGGTGGATATATTGCAGAGCACTCTCCAGCTTTGGACGCGACCCCTGGCACGGCGTCAAGGTTTCAAGTACAACCACGACCGGGCACGGGCTGGGAACGGGCCAGGGAACCCAGTAGAGCCAGCAGAGTCAGAGCGCGAGTCAGTGGGGCGGGCCTGTGCACGATGCCATCATTTAACGTGCTGTCGTTGTCGTAGTACTAGTTGGCTGGTGTCGTTGTCGTCGCAATAGTTGTTGTAGTGGGTGATGATGAAGGTGATGATGAGCGGGGGGGGGGAGGGGGCAGGGCAGGGCAGGGCCTCATACCCACACATCCACACACACACACACCTACACCGCGCAACCTGCCACACCACTCAGCGCCGCCATTCCATTGCTGCGGCCAGCTGCTGCGTGTGCTGCGTGTGCTGCGTGTGCTGCTAGCGAACGAGCGTGACGGCGAAAAGGGCCCTGAGTGGCTGCCCGCCCCGTTTCACGCCCTCAGTCTGCACACGCACACAGCACACCATAAGGCCACAACGGCATTGCGCACTCGCCTCCACCCATCCATCATCCATCAGCCCAGAGAGCCCATGAACTGCACCGTTCCCCAGCACCCGGCGTTGCGATGGCAATGCGACGAGTGGGCGGCAGGCGGCCGTGATCGCCATCCCTTCATCTCTTCTGCTCCTGTCTCGTCCGCTCTCGTTACGCTCGCCTGCCGACTGCAAGCGTTCCTGTGCCGGTCAGGGGCAGCGGGCGTGGATGGTGTGGGGTTGCGAAGAAGCTAGCCGACGCCATTGCTGAATTCGCTCCAGCATGCCGCTCTCTCGTCGTGTTGTCTGGCCGCTCCACCCGTCGTGACATTTTCCATCTCTTGGCTCTGTTCTCTCCGTCTGTCGCTGGGATACGTGCTGTAGTGTACACTATCTGATTCCCTGTCTGCGTCTGCACCTCTCCGTCTCAGTCCAGACCTCTGTTGACTACATGTGTATACATACACCTGTCCTCTGCTCCGCTCTGCTCATTCACCAACTCACTGGCCCAAACATTGGTATCTGGCTGGCTCCGAGTCGAGGATTGTGCCGCCGCTGGGCAGCTCAGGTACCGGGACGTGCTGATGGCCTGACTCTGGCTGTGGCCTGGCTCTGGCTCTGCTGCTAGTACGTAGTAGTAGGAAGTATTTTGCTCCCACTTACCACTAGTAGCATCCTCGGGCCCATGTCACCTGCAGCTGCACCACCTGCGAGCGCCGTCACCGCCATCCCCTATCGGGCCTGTCGCCTGCCCACACCGCCAGCATGCCCTCAGACCCACCTACAGCCTCTTCGTCGATATCAATAGCCACTGCAAACTCTGCCCGAGATTGTTGTCCTCTGCTCTGCCCACGGCCTGCTGAGCGCCTGACCAGACCGCCACCACGCACCTCGTCTCGCCAATCTGCACACATAGATTGCTCCACGGCGATGGCAACTGGCAACGCCCACGCTCGGAACACAGGCTCGTGCCACCTTCTCGCCATTCATGCTACCACCAAGCGCCCACCGTCCATGTACCTCTTGCTGGATCTATCAAGTATCCAGTAATCACCTACGTTGTAGACACACACACACACACACACACACACACACACACACACACACACAGCCTCATACCCTCATACCCTCAGCCCCTCTGCTCTGCCTGCATCATCACAATCACCTCGTGTTGCAACCCGCTGCATATCCGTTTCGCCGCTCGTTTTTCTTCTTTGCACCCCCGCCCCCTCTCGAACCGTTTGTGCGCCAGCACGCTGCAAACGCCCTGCATGTTCCTCGTCCTGCAGCAACGCCACACCCAACCGTACCGCGTGGTACGTACCCGACTAAGTACCTAGCAAGTACGTACCCAAGTACCTCCGTACCTACATATCCAATGCACTAGCCCACTACCCACCTGCCATGCCCTGCTGATTGCCGCATTAGTCACTCCACTGCCGCTTGACCATGGTCTCTAGCTCCCACTGCCATGCTGACGCTGCACGCGTTCCTGAAGCCCGCTCATTCCACTCTTGGTCTCAGCTCTGTTAACGATGCTGATGTCATGGCCGCCCCGTCGTCGCCTGCCAAGCCTCACCGCCTGACTCCCCGCCGTGGCCCACCTGCTAGTACATCCTAATAGTTCCCTGCACTAATCTCTGCTTACTCACTCTCCGCCCGACCCTCTGGCTTCCCTATTAATACTCACATGGCTATACTTACTTGCCACCAACTACGCTGATGGCACCCGATGTTGCATTCCCATCGCCACGCCCATCCCAGCCTTTTTTCGTGGAAACAGCCTCGTGCGCCGTGTGACTCAGCAGCACCCGACCAACCCAAGGCTGTTGTCTGTGAAACACAAGTCCACACCGCTGCCCCCAAACTCGCCACAATCGGGGCCATGTGTTGCGAGGTAGAATACGGGGACCACTGACCTGAGCTTTGTCTGCTAGTAGCCTCAGTGATGACGCCAAGAAACATGGCATCTAGGCAGACGTTGCGCTTCTTCTCTCCCCCTCCCCCGTAGCAGTCGCCCCGAGTCCCGAGTACATATCAGCTCGAGACCTTTTGGTCACGAGACTGGCCAAACCACCTCAAGACTTGAATTAGTAACTAACACGCAGCAATCAATAGCTACGCATAGATGAGCATAGATGACACCTCTAACCAACTATCTCATGTACGTAAAACGAAACAGTTGGACTATGCCTACCCTCTGCTCGGTCTCGGACAAAGCAAAATAGCACCTAAAGTGTTCTTGGTATCTCCACAGTCTGTGATATTCGTCCAGACATCATAAGCATGAACCTTAATGATACTTTCTTAGACGGGTGATATTTCAAGTCATCCACTTACAGTTGACCAAATCATTCCAGAACATGTCTGGTGTTTGCAACGTGACCTGGCAACTAGCCCGACACGGAGTCTACTGCCATCTTTGTATCAACTCGACAAATCATAGCCAATGCATTACATCGAATCGATAAATCTTATTTCTTCGCGTCCCGAATGCTCCTAAAACGATCTGATATGCAGCTAAATGTGCATGGATTGTTTGCTCCATCTGGCCTAGTGCATCTTCCTTATCCTGTAAACAAATCAAAGTTAGTCTTGCCGCCATCTAGTAGCCAACCTCGCGTACTTGCTCTATACTATTGCTCATGTCTCTGCCTACTGGCCACTGAATTCCTCGATCATATTCACTGCGCTTATTGCCAATGCTTCTGCAAATGACAAGCCGGCAGTGAATCCCGTAAGACGTCGACTGTATCTTAGCAAAACACTTTATGCTATAACAATCTCCAGGCACTGCTCAAGTCTCAAATCCTTCGTGATAACTTGTTGGCCGGTGCGCAAAAACTGGAAGACATTGCCAATGTCACCCCGAACAAGAGTCGAAGCATGGGTAGCCCAGGACAGGAAGTGACACTCAAGTAGCTCAAAGATAATCTTGATATCCTCAACTACTACGACATTTCCCTTCAGACTTTCTGGTGGGTAATTTCCTAGAGTGACCAAATAAACTCCTTCTCCATCAATAGCACTGCCCTATCGAATTTGACCTCTTCACTCTTCGAATATTCTCCCACCGCAAAAGCTACTGCCCCTTTGATCATTGTCGAAGGTGGATGCAATAGGGTATGCCTGTGAAACCACCTCGGTAGAATATTTGATTTGCAAATAATCTTTAAAAAAAAATACCCAGACTGATTATTCTGCGGAGGTAGCTGGCAAGATTACCCTCATAGACCGTGGGACATGCGACAATGGTATTAAATCTGCTTATTCTGGTGCCACTGGAGCTGTCGGATCTATTCTGTATAACATTGATGATAGAGGCCCTGAACTCGGCACTCGGCTCGCTCCTCCTCGGCCTGAGAGGCCATACGTCCCTACTCTCAATGTCATCAAGAATGTATCCACGCCCCTGGTCGCCACGCTCAAACGCGGAGAAAAAAAATATCTGCCAGTTTCGATATATATTCAGGTAAGCCGTTTTGTGATTCGAAGAGGCAAGATGGCTCACACGAGTACCACCGAGTCCAGCGACCACAACAACAAGCTCATTGTCGGCTCTCACTCGGATGGTGTGCTTGAGGGCCCAGCAATCAACGGCGTTGCAAGTGGCCTAGTTGGGTCTCTGAGGTCGCCAAAGGACTATCAAATTACAAGATCAAGAACGTGGTAACATTTGCCTTTTGAACCGCCCAGCAGGCCGGTTTTCTGCCTGGCTCAACACATTTCATCAAGAACCTCACCCCCGCTGACATTGCCAAAATCCGTGTTTATCTAAGTTTCGGCCTGGTACGTCTTGCACTTCATGCTTTGTAGACGTAGCTGCTTACGGTTATGTTCCAGCTTGGCTCGCTCAACTACGTCCACCAAACCTATGATGGCGACGACAAAGTCTTTGGCACACCTGGGCCCGACGGCTCCATTCAGATACAAACCCTCTTCTAGCAGTACTTCAAAGCTGCAGGAACAAGCATCATCCCAAAAGATTACGACAGCCGCTCCGACTATGTACCTTTTGTCAATGCTGGCATTTTCGTCTGAGGAACCTCGATAGGCCGAGATGCAAAGAAGACCCCTGAGCAGGCTGCCATTTTTGATGGAACAGCTGGTGCTGACTACGACCCTTGCTTTCACTTGCCATGCAATACAGTCAGGAATTTGTATCTAGACGCCTGAGTCCTTCACACCAAGGGTATTGCCGAGGCTGTTGCTACCTATGCCAATTCCTGGGAAGGGTTCCCAAAGAGGACTGCCAGCGCGGCAAAAAGAAGCGCAATTAGCGCCAGTGATAACAAGAAGACATATATGGCTAAGGGATTCAAGTTGTTGATACAGTTTCTCAACCATATGAAATGACAAACTTGCAAGACATACGAAGAGATGAACTTGTCATTATACAAAATACTATGCAATTAATTATCAAGTTTGAAAGAGACCTCCAACTGCAGCGAAGCTCCTCTTCTAGCAGTGCAATGATGTCCTGAATCTCCCATTATACCTTTACACCACCACACGCGCAGCGCAGCAGCCAGTCAAAGTCGCCATACTTGGCACGCTGACACTCTTACACAGCACCCAACCTTATTCACCTGCTGTATCTCGTGATTTGGCCACCGGGGTGCGGCGGAAGACAAGGTCAGAGGAAACACGGCCCATATCTGCACAATTCCACATCCCGTCCTGCACGCACATATTGCAAGACCAAAAATCCTCATTAATTAGCCCTCGCAATCCCAATAAACTGCTTATCCTCTTCACCCGGCGGGATTCCTCTCCAAAATTTTACTGGCCTTATCTAACCATGTGCCCCATGATTAATGGAGACATACGATGTGCACACCCTCCCAGCCGCGCTGTCAGCGTTTGAAATATAGTGTTAATAACCGAGCGCTCGGTTGAGGTGGAGCCGAGGCTGCAAGACTATTGTTTGAGCGAGCACGGAGACCGCGTTCTTGGAAATTTGCATACTTGTGGATACGAGAGGGCATTTTGATAGCGATTTACTTGCATCGTTACGAGCAGGGGTGGGGGGCGTGGGGGGGGGAGAAGTTGCGGAGATTTGTAGAAGGAGTTGATCAGGTGACTAAGATCAGGTGAACTCATGTCTTTGCATCGGAATATTGTGATTGCAATTTCAACTCCAGTTTCTTCTGTGATTGATGATCAAGACCGATTTGATTGTGAGATATATGCATATTCTGACTTGCTAAAGTTGAACACTTGGCTTGCCTTGCAGCTATCCCTAATTCGTACAGGCAAGTACAAGAAGTCAGAATACGATACCTTGTACATATGATCACCAAAACCTGTTCGATATTCTTGAGTTGACCAGTTCACCAGGGGATTAGTAATCAGGTGGATGACCACTCGCAAATTTCCACTATCATATGTTTTTGTGAGATATCTTGATATACGTTTGCACTCCAAGTTGAGATCACGTGATGATTGCTGGCATGTCGCTCCAAGTCTCCAAACTGTCCAGACAGCTCCGCCCCCACCCAGCCCTAATGTCGGCACAGACTACTCCGCATCGCCGATCACATTTCTAAAATAGGCCACCGTTTCAAAACATCAACTATCCAAAGGTACCAATGAACGGCAGCATCTTGATGCACTACTTTCAGCTCAAAATCTAGAACTATAAAGGGGCTCAGTTGGCATCGCCTTCGAGCATTAATCTCTCCACTTGCAAAAACCAAAGAGCAAGGTGCGATAAGACCATCCAAACACACCCCCCCAATTGTACACGGCATATGTGGGCCAAGCCGGGAAAAGCAACGAAAATGTTTGTTTGATGCGGCCGGAGGGTTCCCCACGCACCTTCAGCTTCGCGTCTGGTTGCGGTAAGCGGGAGAACATCTACGTACATGTCATTACAGCGCATCCAACCCACTCCCTGTACCTCGAAACACTGCATGAGATGACAACAGCATCTCTTGCACTTGTCTCTAGGCCTCTCTCCCCTATCTGCCTCAGCGCGAATCCATGTCATGTCTTATGCATTCAATCCCCCTCCCCTTGTTGCTTTTCGCAGCTTGGGACCTGTCGGCGGTTCCAGAGTCGACATGCATGCCCCAACACTACAGCTGTGTTTCCAAGATCCGTGTCTTCCGCGATGGCGATCGTCCAGGGAGTTTTGAGTTGAACAAACGAAAAAGAAAAAACAGAATCGTGAGCATAACACCTGGGTGGTGCCCCTCGTCGAGAATGTAAACAAAAATCCCTCTTTTCCCACATGATAGATCGAACCTTGTTCGCCCCCACTCAGCCTTGGGCTTTGGTTTTGCATCTCTCCTTGTACAACATATAGCAGTCCGTCAGCGTTTGTGGCCGAACAGTCGGTTTGTTTCGTTTTAGTCTCGAAATCCACCTTTCTCGCCTGCAAAGAAACATGGCGCAGCAGGCCATGGATGCCAATGGGCATGTCTGTGAATCTCAGTCGACCCCTGGTGTGCCTATGCCGCGTAAACTATGGGAACATCCAGATCCAAAGTCGACGGCTATGTGGAAGTTCATGCAAAATGCAAATGCTAAGCATGGATTGAAGATGGAGGCAAGTCATTTGCCTCTTTACTTTGAGGTTCGCCAATAACCAACCAGCATCTAACACATAAGAACAGACCTATCGTGATTTGTACTCGTGGAGTGTTGGCCCAAATCGAACTGATTTCTGGGAAGATATGTGGAAGACGTCCAACTTGATTTATTCTGGTTCCTACAAGCAGGTAAACTCCCCAGTCTATGAACTCTGCATCACTCTTCGCTGAACATCCTAGGTTGTCGATACCTCGATTCCTATGGAAGAAAACCCCCACTGGTTCTACGGCACATATCTCAACTTTGCAGAAAACATTCTCTTTACCGCATCTGATACAGATTCGTCGCGTTGCACTACCCTCCACAAAGAGGACGATAAAATAGCGCTGACAGAAATCCGAGAAGGAAATACTGATGTCGCGCATCTGACTTGGGGTGAGCTTCGCCGCCGCGTGGGCCTTCTCTCCAATGCGATGCGTGCAAAGGGAGTGCAGAAAGGAGATCGAGTCGCCCTCATCGCGTCCACCAGTTTCGACACATTCATCGTCTTCATGGCCACAGTCAGCTTGGGGGCACTCTTCAGCTCCAGCAGTACCGACATGGGCGCAAAAGGCATTCTCGAGCGCCTCTTGCAGATCAAGCCAAAATACATCTTTGTCGACGACTGGGCTGTGTATAACGGCAAGACGATAGATCTGCGACCCAAGATTAGCCAGCTCGTTGCCGGCATGCAAGACGTACCGGAATTCGAAGGCGTAATAACACAGCCGCGGTTTCGTGACCGCCCAGCAGGCATAGAGGGACTGGGCAGTACGCAAACACTTGTGAGCTTTCTGCAAGCAGCACAAGGCAACGAGGACCTTATTTTCGAGCGAGTTGCGTTTCGCGACCCATTTCTGATTGTGTACTCTAGCGGGACCACGGGTGTGCCGAAATGCATTGCGCATTCGACTGGCGGCGTGCTAATCAACGTTTGCAAAGAGAGTATTCTGCACAAGGAAGTGACGCCAGAAAGTGTGGTGCTGCAATATACAACTGTAAGTTTTACCCTCATTTCCGATGCCTAGCATTGACAAAGGATAAAATAGACTGGCTGGATCATGTATCTCGTGTCTGTCCAGATTCTGCTTTTTGGATGCCGCAGCATCCTATACGATGGCTCTCCCTTTCGCCCGACGCTCCAAGGCTTCCTCTCCATCCTCTCTTCGCAGCGCGTAACGGACTTTGGCACATCGCCCCGCTTCCTGCACGAGCTTCACAAGAGGAATATCAGGCCGCGGTCGCTGTTTGACTTGTCACACCTCAAGAGCGTAGGCACCACTGGCATGGTACTGCCTGAAGCACAATTCACCTGGTTCTACGACGACGCCTTCCCCGCCTCTGTCCACCTCAGAAACATATCCGGCGGCACCGACATTGCTGGGCGGTTTGGCATGGAAAACCCGCTAGAGCCCCTTTACGCAGGCGGGTGTCAGGGCCCCTGTCTGGGAACAAAGGTGGAAGTTTACAATGCCCTGATTCCGAGTGGGAGCCCTGGAGAAGCAGTTCCAGACGGCGTTGCGGGCGAGCTTGTCGCCACGGCTTCGTTTCCCAACCAGCCTGTTTGCTTTTGGGGCGACGCCACAGGCAAAAAGTACAAAAATGCTTACTATGCGCGTTTCCCGCACGTCTGGACGCACGGCGACTTCATCCAGATGCATCCCGTCACAGGTCAGATCTTCTTTCTCGGCCGTGCAGACGGCGTGTTGAATCCGTCTGGTGTGCGCTTTGGGTCGGCGGATATATACAGTGTAATTGAAGTGCATTTCCCAGAGGTCGCCGACTGTATTGTTGTCGGGCAGCGCCGGCCACAGGATGTAGATGAGAGCGTCATGTTATTTTTGAAAATGGCACAGGGGCACGAATTCAGAGAGAGCCTGGTGGAACGGATCAAGAGCAAGATTGCAGAAGAGAGGAGTAAAAGACATGTTCCACGGTTCGTGTTTCAGACATGGGAGATTCCGGTACGTTACGCGTTTAATACCTTTTCTTTTTCTTTTTCTTTTCTTTCCCCTTATCTTTTCTTTCATCCCCTTCATTTCTATAAGGAGAGGTTGAGGGAAGAAGGGGGTGGGGGGAGGGAGGGACGGCGCAATGAGTCGAAAGGGCGTTTCATGCAAGGAAAAACTAACAACACTGCTAGACGACTGTGAACCTTAAGAAGGTCGAACTCCCCGTCAAGCAAATTGTCTCGGGCAAGAAGATCAAACCCAGCGGCACGCTGCTTAATCCCCAATCGCTACAGTTCTACGAACAGTTCGCAAACGTGGAAGAGGTGGTTGAGAGGTTGAGTAAAGAGAAGAAGGTGAGGAGGAGATGTACATTATAATCATTTCGCTCTCTTTCCCTTTGAAATAGCACCTATTACACGATTAACTAGGCACTTGAGAACGTGCTGGCACTGATTTTACTTTTTCCATGACAACGATCGAGATAAACATGTGGACGGAGAGTGCGTAGAAAGCGTGGTTCGATACCAAGCATAATGTCGGGCTTCTGAGGCGTTTTATATCTTTCCATATCTCTCTTTTCCTCAAAGGTATATCCCCCCCCTTTTTTCCCCCCTCATTCCTCGCTGCTTCTTGCACTTTGTCTATTGGTAATGTGGAATGATTGATCTTGGTAAAATGAAAGCTTTCACATCGCTAGTGTGGATGGGGTGAAGATACAACGTCAAAACATAGAGCATAGTAACTTGAGAGTTGATTAATCGCAAAACGTGACATTATCAACTGGTTGTCGCATTCACAAAGACATTTCCACATGTTCACTCCCACTGCAAACGTGTAAGTAAGCCGCATATAAGGGCCATATAGCCCGCAACATTGCTACAGTAAACATTTGCAAAACCATGCAACCAAGAAATACCTTTCCTCAAAGTATGGCGTGACACTCTCTCGACGTGACTTTCTTGCCCTCGCCTATTTTACGCCTATAAACGCCCTTAGTCCACTTTCTTTACTCTCCACTGCACTTCGCCCATCTCTTCTTTCCTTGCATAACACACTCCCGTTGTATACATCGCATCTGGTCGCGCAACCACCGACCCCACACTCAAATCTTCTCAGCAACCTTGTTCTCTGCTCACGCGTTAGCTTCCTCTTGCCCACGTCCACATTCTATGTTCCACCACGCTTCTCCCATATAAAAAAACCCCCCTCGAAGAGAGAGAGAGAGAAAGAGCGAGAAAAAAAAGAACCACACATACTCTGCTGTGTCAAAAGGAGACCATATCGCTTCTTAATAGTGACCCTATGCCTGCTGTACTTGTCGTCGGGCGAGAAGCGCGCCGGGTGCGCGCTCTTGCTGACCTCGCCGTCAATCACTTTCTTCAGCGTGTAGATGCGCTTCGACGGGTTCGCCGGGTCGGGAATGTACATGAGATGCATGCTGTGCGGCTTTTTGTTAGCTCCAGGTCCCGTTGTCTGTTTTAATTTTTTTTCCTGCGCGCGCAACGGTAGGACGGAGGCGACGAGGAGGATGAAGCGACGTACGTTGCGGAATGCGGTGAGCACGAATTGGGTTATCAGATTTCCGAGAGAAAATGCGTTGGTAGATGTCGGTGGCGGAGGAGTGGGCTGGTGAGTGTATGGCGATTGCGAAGCAAAAAAGCTGTCGGTAGGTAGCTCTGGGGAAGTTCTGGTCGGCATTTTTTTCTTGTCGGACCACCGAGCTACATTTTGCCAAGACCAGCGCTCGACAGCATCCCTGCACAGACTCAACCAATCAGACATCAACGCGTTTGCATTGTTTGCACCCGTTTTACTCAGACCTAAACCTCCACATCATCCACTTCCCATGTTCAAGGTTCCATCCCCCCCCAAATCCCATATCTCTCTGCAAAGCCTTGTGTAGTTCTCCCCTCATCCTTCTAGTTTACTTTATGGTTATTTTTATCTTCGCGCGCTAGAAAAGAAGGAAATAGATTTGAAAGAGAGTCTCAAGAAATCATGTCGCGCCTCAACGCAATCATCCTCGTCCTCTTCTCCCTTACTTACCCCATAGCCGCACAATTCGGCTTCTTCGACCAAATGTTCGGCGGCAGTAATCATGGCGGCGGCGGCCACCACCACGGTGGCGGACACAACCATCATGGTGAGGCGCAGAATGTGCGGAGCGATAGTAGTTGGTACCAGGCGCAGTACGAAGGCGGTAAGTTCTACATTTTTCCCCTTCTCCAATCGACGCTATCTATGTCTCTATTCTATCTGCACATGACTTTTGGTATTTGCATGATTAATCCAAAGTAACAGCACAATGTTCACACTACCTATGCCCCGGCACGCTTTCCTGCGTCCATTTTCCGCATCACTGCCCTTGCGCGTGGGAAAGTGTAGAAGACAAGGTTGAGCTGGGCGATGGCATTGCGATTTGCGGGTCCAAGGGGGGATGGAGCGAAGGCGAATTTGCGAAAAAGGTGGATTTGGCGCGGAAAGGACTGCTTTGATTTCTGTCAGGGACACACAATACAGATGGGGGAATGCGATTGAGTTTGGGCATTTCGAATGAGGATGAGAAGAATGTCGGATATTAAAAACAGGCGTTCGAAACTCGATTGACGGCCTTATGCAAATGCGCGCCTGGATCATGCCAAAAATATCATATTCACACGAAACAAAAAGAGGGCTTTCGTGCAAGCAAAAACGCCCAGTAACCGCTTGATCCAAGATCCCCACTAATATCTTGACAAAAACATTCATGCCCGCCTAGCATACTTGTACCGATATGCCTGCTTTCCATCCTTTCCATCCCTCTCCTCTTCAATGCCCAATTCCTCTCTCCCCCACTGCCTCATTACTACCTTGCCTAACATCTCTCTCTCACTCTCTAGCTCCCTGACACTCTCACTCCACTGCCCATCACGTTTACCCACGAGCGTCTTCGCCTTTTCTTTCATCACTTTACTTAATAGCGCTGCCAATTTTTCATCCATGGCTTTGTTAACAGCCTCGTGGTCTGCTTCTTTGGTAGCGAGGAGAGATTGTAGAGATGCGTTTTCTGTGCGAAGGGCAGAAATGGTGGATTCGAGTGTAGATATGGTGGAAGAAAAGGAGTCTGAGCGCGTGGACTTGTGCGTCTTGACTTCTTTACGGAGGGTCGAAACTTCTGACTTTAGAGCTTTGATATCGGCAAGCTGGGTGCGGATGATGCTGCGGAGACTAGTAATCTCCGTGGCTTGAGCGTTGGTAGCTGTGGTGGATGAGTTGGTTGTCGCGTCATGGTCGTCCACAGTGGAGTCGTCATCGTCTTGGCTCAGGACCTGTTCTGCTGCACTGTTACGCAGTGTTTCAACCTCTTCTTTGATCCGCTTGAGGTCTCGTGTTATCCGTCGCTTTTCGCTGCGCTCTTGCTCCAGGAGTGCGCCGGCTTTGCGTACAGCGTCTTCGGCCTTGTCGCGGACTTCTTCCATTGTGGTGTCGTGTTCTTCAATCATATCTTCATGTTGCGCTCGTAATTCTTTAAACTTGGTCTCGACCTCGGCCTTCAATTCCTTCGTTTTGCTGAGCTTCTTGTCAATGTCGCTGACACGGCGGTCTGCCTCGGCTCGAGCCTCTTTCAACAAATCATTGGCATCTTCCAAGTCTCTTTCAAATCGTTCAGCATCGCCTCTTGCTTGGGCACTTTTACGGTGTGCTTCTGCTAGTTGTTGGCGAAGATTAGCATTACCAGCTTCTAGGCTCTGCAAGCGCCCCTGGTAAGTGTTGATTCGATGCTCAGCCTGCTGCTGCTCCTCAATCATATTCCTCATCTCTTGATCCTTGTTTACGAGCTCAGACTGCACAGAGTGAAGTTGGGATTGGAGGGATCGTATGCGAGCCTCCAGCTCAATGACCTGGCGAGGCTGTCCACCATTGGTAATCTGATCGTCCCCAGTAGCTGTAATTCGAGCTCGAAGTGACTGAACCTCTGTTTCTAGAGAGATCATGTGTTGAAGCTGTTGGTCTTTTGCAGCATTATCTGCACGTACGGAATCCAGCTGGGACTGGAGAGAGCTAATGCAAGCCTCTAATTCATCAGGCCCAGTGTACTGACCGTGTCCAGTAGTGTCCTTTCGTGCACTCTTGAGTTCAGACTGCAGTGCACGAAGACGAGTGTTGAGCTCGAGATTCGTTTGAAATAATTGCTGCTTAGCTGCAGCATCAGCCTTTGCACACTGAGCTTCGAAACGCACATTTTGCAATTCCCCTTCAAGCTTGACAATGCGTCGAGTCTGCTCGGAAGCAGTTGCTTCGACCGCAGACCAGATTTGATTCTTTTCCCGTGCCTCCTCACGTGCCAGCTTTGCTTCAGTTGTTGCTGTTTCGAGATTGGACTGAAGAGCGTTGGCTCGTGCCTGAACTGAAGACAACTGCTCGGCTAGTAGCAATCGTTTGTTCTCCGCATTCTCGTCCGTTTTATCAGACCGTTGTGCCTCTGTGCCTCTCAAGTCTTGAACCTCTCGCTCGTGCGAAAGCTTAGCGTGCGACAGCTCTGCTTGCACCTCGTCTAGGCTCTGGCATTTCGTCTTAATCTCTTCAGCAAGCTGTCGGTTCGACTCTTCGAGACTTTTCCGCTGGCGCTCAACTTCTCCAAGCAACTTCAACTGAGCATCAGCAGCTGCACGAGCTGCATCATGATCAGCACTTTGATGCTGCATGCTCTTTTCTAGGCTCGACAACTTTTCCTTGTGTTTGTAATTCTCAGCACGGGTGCTTTCGAGCTCGGAACGGGTATACGACAAGATGGTTTCGAGTTCTGTGATGCGCGACCTCGAAGACGACTCTTGCTGTTCGAGCTGATGCTGCAACTCTGCAATCTTGTTGCGTGCGACGTCCTGTTCGTTTGTATCAATGATGGCCGAAGTGTGCCGTATGACGGTCTCTTGGGTAGGTTTTCGCGGAGTATCGTAGTCCTCGACAGTAGGTTGCAGTGATCGCGCCTTTGGTGGTGAAGACCTGGGAACCTGCAGGAAACTACGCCGTGGCCCATGTAGCGGTGTCCCAGTGAGGGCGCCGTCCATCTCTGTGTCTGGGAGATTGCTGAGGAAGCTGCGAACTTTCTCATCATTCTCCATCGATCGTTCCGACACTGCCTTGCTGTGCCGGCGCTCTTCCGACGAGTCATTTGCGCGCCTATTGGGTGACGTGGTACGAGACGGCTCGTCTGACCGTTGCCTGGGCTCTTCGACTACGACTACCGGTTCACCCACCTCTGTCGCTTGTCGCCCTTCGCTGCCGTCTGGTATAGCATCCATCCGTACGGTCGGGCGCTTGGTATTGGCCTCTTTCCGCGACTTGATTTGCGCCAGGGGCAGATCGGCCGTCATCCAGTAGGTCATGTTCATGGTAAAGTCTTCTGGCCCCTCGATCTCGCTCGTGTCTACACGGTCTACGGGTGGCTGGTGGCTATGCTCAAGCTCGGTCGATTCAAATGTCGAATTGAGGCCCAAGGCGTCTAGATCCATCTCATACTGCGATCCGTCTTGTGAGGGCGGACGCGACGGGCTGCGTTGCGGTGATTGGAAGCGCGTCGGGCTTGCCGTGTACGAGGAATGCGACGGCGCCATCTTGAGTTGACGCGTTGTCCTCACTGCATTCAGATTAAGACTGTGGTGCTGGAGCGGATAAGAATTGGGCTGATAAGAATGTCTGTTTGTTGTGGAAATGCATTTCTAGTCTAGTGTCATGCACGTCCGGGGTTAAGGAAGAGTTCGCGCTTGTTTCCGGCGCGTTTTGACCCGGCCCCACGAGGAACGCGTGTGGACCCTTCCTGTATGGCTCCGCACTACCATTGTACATATATATGTATGGATATGGGACTGCCTGGATAGGTAGCCGTGTGCACTTCGAAGACCTCAAGCAGAGAGCTTGCAATCAGCATATCATGTTTGAATTGTGATAAATGGAGAGAGAAGCAAAACATACGAGACACTCCTATCATCATGTCGACTATACTACCTAGAGTATATGCAGAAAAAGAGAATAGCCCCACACCATTTTTGCGGCCCATCAGCCAATGCATGCGCATCCAAAAAAAAACTCCACCCAGGCTACAATAATGCATCTGATCATCAAGTACCAGTCTCTCCACAGGGACAGGGCTCTATCCAATTCATTACTCATTCGCAGCTACCACACCGTTTTCTGCACCTCGCAAAGCACCTAGCGCGCGTTGCAATTCTTCCTCTGCAACCATGACTGTACCTGCCCTCGCCGTGCTTAAATAGCTCATCTCAACAGGATCCTGCAGCTGGCCTGTTGTCTCGCCCACCAGCCGACCCGCCACGCCACACACGATACCCGTACTCTCCATGGGCAATTCCCTCAGATCAAGCGTAATAGGGGTAAGGAACTCGTCTCTCGAGCCCAGCAAAGTGTCTTGGGCAAAGTGCGGTAGTAGCGTGTGATCCAAGAGGAGAGCGGCAGATTCGGTGTCGGTTAGCGTGAGGGATAAAAATTTTGGATAGGGCTGTGTAATAAGACATTTTACGAGACCAAGATGGAGTGCGTCATCGGCAACAGTGGTCCTGCTGTTGCGGTTGCGCGCTTGATTCATGCCATCTCGGCGGCCTGCGCACTGCACCAGGCGGATGCTAGAGTCTACTGTGGGCACGATATTGCGGCGCTTTAGGGTAGCAAAAGTCTTTGTTTGCAGTTCGGAGATGGTGGTTGGGGGCGGGCTCCTTGGGGGTTGGACTTCCAAGGAAGCCGCCGAATGCTTGCGACCAGGTTGGAAAGAGTTGACGTACGACGAAGTGTCTTTTTCGAATTGGAACCCGCGCTCTTCGAGTGCTTGTACGACTTGGGAGCGGTGTCGAAGGGGCACGAGAATGTAGTCGGAGAAGTAGGTTGTGATAAAGAAGATGGGTCTAATGTTGTGTCAGCCTTGAATCGTCTTGTATGCAAACAATACTCACATGCCAGCAAGGGCAAGAGGGCTCGTTAGTTCGAGGACACGTTGGCCAGCATCCAGTCCTTCGCCGTCGACTTGCATGACGACAAAGTCATCTTGAGTAATGTTTACGGATTCTTTGGACTCGGCATCGAGTAGAGCGAGGACAGGTACGAACAGTTCATTGGCAAGCGTCCTCGAGCATACGATAGAACACTCGACCGGGGTGATTGAGATGTTTACGAAAGGATGCTCGCAGGGCCAGCCATTTGGAGGCTGTACAGCACCCGAGCCATTGTCAAAGTCATCGCGAGTTGCATTAGGCAACACTAGCTGGAGGATGGATTGAAGAAATGTATGGTATAAGCGTAATGGAATGTGTATCAGAGCAAGCTCTGTATCCTTGGAAGTGATCATGTTAGCTAAAGCTGACTTGCGAGTGAGAAAAACTTGGTGCGGCAGGGGATGATAAGACGTCGACCCTGCGCATAGTCGTGCATGAGGGACCCGCCACCAAGGCCGCCCCCGATGTAAATGGCAGATTTTTTTTCTTTTCTTCCCTGCAATGCAGCAAAAGGAGCATGATAAATGGAGAACCGACGTACCAAAATGCGGATACTGGCAGAGAGAAGGATTAAAGAAGATTCCATTACGCAGGCCAATGGCAAGATAAGAATAGTAGGACCGTGATGGTGGTGATGGATCGCGTGGTGGCAGGGTGCCCACCTGCAGCACTCTTCCGATTTGGTAAGTCGTATAGTCCAAACAGGCTGCTAGCACAATGGGGCAAGCGTTTGAGGATCGTGGGAAAAAAGCAAAGGAGGCTTTTTATTCCGACGCTATCACGAGAAGGAAGGGCAGACGCGGGGGGGAGATAACCAGACTATCGGTTGATGTGTTCTTGTCCTACGGGCCAGTGCGAAGTGTCGTTTTTGAAGCCGAAATTCATCCCACAAAGTTTGGTGAGAAGGGGCGAGTCAGGCGGATGATGAAAGCAGGAGTGACAGGAGCAGAGGAGCAGAGGAGAGAGCCAGAAGCCGCTGTATGCGACGGCAGGACGTCAGAGTGGAGGGCAAGGGTAGGGGGAGGTCAAGATGGTCAGGGAGAAGTCTGGGGTAGGAGAGCAGGTAGCGTGGGGATGGCTGCAGATTGGGGGCTGCAATTGGCTGGCGGGCTGGTAGAGGGTAGCAGATGGTCGATGAAGGTTAGGGGAGGGTTAAGGTTGGTGTTCAGGGCAGAGAGTGCAACGCGCGGGCAAAGGCCTGGGACGGCGTGAGATGGTCGGTCGGGTCCGAAACAGGCGCGGCGCGTAGGGCGGAAATGGTGCCGCTGACGTCGATGTCGGGGATGCGTGGGGGAGAGGGCTGATGTGTATGGGTGGATGGGTGGATGGATGGATGGACGGACGGATGTGAGCACTGGCTGGGCCTGTACGTACCAGTATGGGTGCGTGGGAGGGAGCCGGGGGCGGATGGGCGCTGCTCAGGCAGCGTGGATGCTTTTGTATCTGGCGCCGACGTCGACATGGCTAGTACACTGTGACTCGACGAGGGAGAGACTCGGGAAAACTTTCACGCCCGTCGGCGCCATGCCCATCATAAAACTGCATTGTCCTGCGAGGCAAAGCGGCAGGTGGGCGAGCAGCGCATTGGACATGAGTAGAGCATGAGGGCAGCATGAGCAGTGCAGATGCCAGCAGCCGTGTATTCTCTTGGGGTTGCACGGCGCCGTCGTTGCAGCGGGCGGTTTGAGGCCGTCTGGCCTGGTGAGAGCTCAACGCCTCCTCAGGACTACTACGACTAGTATGGCCCCACGGCCAGGCTATCTTGCTTGACTCAGCACTGCGATATGTATGCGCCCGTGCTACTACTAGTCGGCATGCTCCATCTCCATCCAGCGCCTCCCCACTGTCCCGTCGCCAACCGAGGAGCGTCACCGACGGCGATATACAGACACACACAAACACACGCACATACATGATATCTAGACTCGGGCCACGCGCGTCAGCTTTGGAGGCGCCGTCTCGTGTCACCACCACGCTGCCTACCCCGCATCGCCGCCCTCATCTTGTCTGTGCGCCTCACACCGCAGCAATGACGAGCACACAACTCGCTCCATGACGTGCTCGCGCCTCCGAGACACCACCACGGCTACGTGCAGCTCGGGAGAACTGCGTTGACAAGGCCGCCTGTCGTAGTACATGTACCCATCCCACCTACACGTACACTTGTACACATGTACTACAACCTCCGAAGACCCTGAATAGGTCCGATTCCATCCCCTCCTCCGACCCCACTACCACCACCACCACCACCGCCATCGCCGCCATGCCTACTGGCATCGTTCGCTGCATATGCACAGCGCGTTTCAGAGCCTGAGAATAGAAGAAGAAGAAGAAACGCTTATGCCGGGCGTCCTGTGCATGACCGACGTGGGGGCTGTCACTTCCAGCTGCCATTCTGATTGCACTCGCTCGCTCTCTACCCCTCGCCAGCGCATCCTTCGACTCCGCTATTCCCACCCATTGCCTTGGTGCCTCCACTCTTAACGGACGTCGGGATACGACCCGCTGTGCATGGCATGCTCTGGATCCCATGGACCTTGCATCCAACGCTGACTCCCTACAAGCCAATCAATGCCGTCTCTGCAGAAAAACGGTGGCTTGCCCAATATGACCACGGCCAACCATTGCACTCCACCACGGCACCACTGTAGCATCGACTAACGATGCAACCATTTATCTTGCAGCAAGCCCACCGTCGAATTCCTTGCCGAGTCTCGCTCCTCGTGTTCACCCTATATTGCACACGACCCGACTGGATACTAACTTGCTCCGTAAACAACTGTTCATTGATCACCGATCAACAACATGGTGCTTGGGTAGACAAATGTCGCACCAGACAACTCGTGACATGTATCTCGTGGCACAAGCCCACTCACCAATACAAGACAACCTGACTATCGGTCACAGCGCCAGAGAAGAAGAAGAAGAAGAAGAAGAAGAAGAAGAAGAAGAAGAAGAAGAAGAAGAAGAAGAAGAAGAAAAAGATGAGGTACCAAACAAGCTCCATGAAGCGTCGTGACTCTGACGAATGGTAACGTGCCATCAAGTAACAAAGTGTCGGAGAGAAAAGCTCCCGCCCTGCACATGAAACGGGCGTAATTATCAAGTGTCAGCACGGATAAACGATATCAACTCAAGCGGAGCCCTTGACTTTTTCTCTTCCTCAACTACCCGATTGAACTACATCACTTTTCATTAAACTGATCAACTACAAGGTTAAGATCAAGCTCAAGCACGGGTCCGTAGGTACTATAAGCGAAGAGTAAGCAATAATAAGCAGTCGTGCCGCAGTTGATCCTGAGTTGTTGGCGGATACGCCGAAGAAAACACTCGTGTGGGATGTATGCTGAAATACGTTCCATCGTATTCGCACAAAGCAGAGCTATTTAGAGCCTCTGTTGGAGGAGGTAGCTGTGAGAATAACCTGCTTGACTCTAGAGTTCTGCAGGGAATGTATAGAATGTATGCATAAGTATGAGGAACGGTTAGCCAAGGCTGTACCTAACCATGTAAGTCGGCACAGCTTGGACCATCTACCTAGAGAAGGCCAGATACTCTGTTTGCGTTACAATTCTGTATGTGCATATGCTCTACTGTAAACGGGTCGTCAGCTAACAGTAGCTCCTGCAGATCGCTTTCAACTCCAGTTCATATCATAGAATTCCTGCCTTATGGACGACCACCTCAGAACTGCCTATGGCCCCTCTAAAGACATGTCCTCTTGAAAGCCAGATTTCCTGCTGGGAAACAGGAACCGTATCTCCTCCACGCCCGCAGCATTGCACATCTGCCGGTATAATTGAGTATCCCGAGCGCAATATATTCCCAACGCGATATTGCTACAGTACAACACTCCCAAATAATAACCTTTCCAACTCACAACCTTGTGACCTTGTATTAGTTATTGATGTATAGGCATATGCATCTGGATATTAGCTACTAGAAGAAGACTAACTAGTATTTGAGTTTTGCGGACTGAGGATGCTAACTAAACAAAGACTGATGCTGTTTATATTTTTTAACATTTTTTTAATAGTCTTAGACCTTATGATATATTACTACAGAGCCTAACATCTATTCATACATTTAACTCCCAGTATCCCTTAAGATAGAATTATAATCAGAGTACTATAGATTAAGTAGAAGACAACGTCAGTTGCCAGATAAGATAGTCTCGACCTCTTAATACAAAGGTATGATAAGTCTAATAGCCTAGAATTGTCGGCAAGAGTATAGGATTAGCGTGATAGAAGTTAGAGCATATGCCCGACAGGATGCGCATATATAGCGAGACAGCAGCTACTATGCTATCAACAATCATCTATCGGCAATCTCCTGTCAGCCTCCTATCAGTGTTACCCAACATTATCTCGCCGCCAACATGAAGTACCTCGCCACTATCATCAGCCTCGCGATATCCCTCACCCCAGTAGCCCTTGCCCAAGTCGCCTGCTGCTTAGAACCAGGTGTAGGCCTTCCATCCAATGTCGCCTGCAGCACACCTGGGGATGTACCTGTTTGCGTAAGATTACTAAGTTTAGAAAATGGCACTTCGAGCACTTAAATTCTAACTTGTGTTTGTCGGAGGCGAACCAAGCAGATCAGAAGGAAGAAAGTTTTTGTATTAAAGGAACGACAGCGAGTGATCATAAACAACTCAAATAAGAGCTTATGTGAACTAAGGTGCGAGGCTGACAGTATTTATAGTGTTCAAGGCAGCTCTTTCGGAGCTGCGATGGTCAAGGCACTTACAAATAGACGTTGCTCGCGGGGACGTACGGGCCTGCGTCCAATACTGATTGCCAAGGTGGAGGAACGGGTTGTTATGTCAAAAAGGTCTCGATACAGCCTCCTTCTTGATGTACAAGTCTGACAGGGATTATCCATGAGCCGAATGTAGTTCATATTCAACTAATTTTAAAGAATTTGATTTATAATATCAAAGGTAGCAAAGTAAGTACCAGCTACGTATATTGTATATACCTAGATACATAGCTATACTTGCCCATACAACCACCTTCAATACCCTATAGTTGTACTAGACGTCCTGTTCGTGGCTCAGCACGTAGTGGAAAATTCTCATAGACCTGTGCTTCCATAAACAGAGGAAACTAGTGCCACACTTGGTGAACGTATGCCCAGCAATCGAGCCACCATGTGCAACGCAGTCAAGACAGTAAGCAGGTTGGTGCAAATCCCGATTTTCGACCTTAATAAACCCAGGTTATGTCAAACTTCAACCATTGCATTGATGGTAATGTAATCCCTAGATGACGAATTCTTCGTGGCTGGGTTGCATGAGAAATCAAGTAGACGCAGACTTGAACATTTCACTGAATGCCTCTCTAAGCCAAGGGCTGTTCAGGACCATTCGCAAAGTGCTTCTCCGCACCGGATCAAGCTCCAGCATCGCGGCAATCACGATTCTCGCTTTCTCGAGCGGTATTTGGCACAACAATCGATCCTCGTCTTCAGTTTCACCACACCCTCTCTCATCCCTAACTTCCTCCAGATAAACACCGAATGCCTCATTTTTCTCTAGCCCTCCCAATACCATCTCTGGTTCCCAAGGGTACACACCCAACCACAATCTCACAAACACTACAGCAAGTGACCATACGTCTGCCTGTTCCATATCAAAGAAGAGCTCTCCGTGAACTTCTGGCGCCATAGTGATTAGCGTTCCGATCCAATTAGCCCAGCTTCCGATTCGTGTGCCCGTGAGCAAGTTACGAGACACTGCTGAGCTGCCAAAATCGATCAATTTGATTGTGCCGTCCCGAGCCACCATGATGTTTTCGACCTTGAGGTCGCGGTGCGCAATTCCGTGTTCATGCATATGGGCAACAGCTTCAACCACTTGCGCGAAAAAGCAACTGATCGCGTCGAAGGACCATTCCCTCTCAGCCCATCTGTCATAGTCGAGAAGGTCAAGAAGGGCAAATGGAACGTATTCCATTTCCATCTGCCAGTAGCCTCTTTTATCGGGCCCGACGTAGTTTAGAGAGTGCGTTGCCGCGATGTTAGGATGGATAAGAGTGTGGCCAATCCAGTACTCGTGGAATATCCGCTCCGGAGTGGTGGACTCGGGGAAGAAGAGCTTCAACGCTGTAGCAGATGAGGCGGAGAATAAGACATGACCATCTGTGCCCTCACCAACAGTCTTGTTCTGCTCCAGATTGGGGACCAGATCCGGGTAGATGATGTTCAGGTCAGCAAAACCGGGTCTGCACTGCCACAGTATCGAAGACGCTTGGCACCATTCGACGATCAAGACGACAAGTACAGCCCTGAGTGGGATCGAAAGCATGATGGGAGAAAAAAGAGGAGAAGAAGCTGGGTCTAGAAGAAAGCAATCACGGCGAAAATGTAGTTCGCTAGCGGTTTAGTGACTGTAGTGTTATGCCATCGAATGTCAATAACGTTGAAGTGCGGCTGTAAAATTCCGAAGCTGGTCGCAGCTACGCTCTAGGGCGCTTACGGACTACTACTATTATGTTCACTGCAATTTGCCATGATGCTGGGTTTGCAATGACCATAGAATTCCAGTGGCGAATCCCACATTGCAGCAGATGTTTGTGAGGCTGATTCATGGTATCCTTGTATTAATCTAGGTAAAAAATAGAAAAGCGCTAACCACCTTCAGGCGCTTGTATAGTAAACAACGGCTTTACAGCACAGAAGAAGCTTGCGCAAACCTGTGCTGACCAAGGACGCTGATAAATGGGTTGCGTTGTAACGACAACCCCTCGTAAGTAATTAGCCGGTTAGCTACTACTACTACCGGCTGGCGTGGTGGTTTCTAGCCTATGGAGGGCAGCACCGTTAGACCCGGTTAAAGATGCACGTCTATCGAAATCCCGTTCCATCATGTTGCAGTTCTGCGGCCCGATATCAGGCTGGAGAAGCTGAACTCGGAGTGGAGGCTCAGCTTATTTGCCGTCAACTTGTCGTTATAACTAAGCTTTTTTAGGGTGAAAATGTGTGAGGCTGACTGACGACCGTCAGCACGATATTTCGGAAGGATCAGACCCACCACTGTGTGGCTAGGACTAGGCCCAAAACGGGAATTTGGGATCACGACATCATGAGATCGAAGACCTAAAGTGATGTTGTAATCTCTGAAATCGTGCATGCCGTCTGAAAACTAGCCATGCTTGTAGCTCGCCATAGTACCCGCTTGGGGTGAGCTTACCAGCTACGCTAAGCAGTATAGGAAACCGCTCGTGTGCCAGTTTGTAGAGTGCTGCGTATCTTTCTGTGATGGCTTAATTTACACAGTGTATGTAGTCCAACTAATGCCCGATAAGACTAGAGTAGGAGAGTAGAGGAAAGTCAGCTATAATGATACGTATCTTGTAAAAGTCCTTATCATGGTATGAGCGGGAAGACCGAACATTTAAAACGATACAATGGCACATATGCCTTGTGCATCAGCACGGATGTCTTCATCACTCTTAATCGAGTGTAGTTTGAAGTCGAGTAAGCAGTTTCGCCCGGAATGCTGTGCAAAATAGCCGATACGAAGGCAGTACAGGCGCTAGAATCAGTAGCGTGGATGTTACTATCATCCATCGTGTCCAGCTAAAGATAGAATATAGGTAGAAGATAAGTATATATTCAAGCCAAACTCCCTATTAGAAAACTCACAACTCACAGCTCACTCCTTGCCTTCTCCTACTCCTCTTCCATCGTGCCCAGTGCAACCTCACCAGCAAACATCTACTTCACCTCCACCTTCATCATGAAATTTTCCAGCGTTGTATTCATCCCCCTCCTGGCGGGTGCGGTTTCGGCTGCTGTCATTCCAGCTCCTGCTGTCCACGCTGAGGTCGCCGTCCGCGAGGCCAATCCAAGCCCCCCGCATAAGACGGCGCCTTTCAAGGAGCGCGAAGCAAGCCCACCCCACAAGACGGCGCCTTTCAAGCGCAGTCCCCCGCACAAGACTGCCCCGTTCAAGAGGGACGTCGTGAGCGCCCCTTGGAGGCGCGGCCCGCCGCACAAGACTGCGCCATTTAAACGTGAGGCCAGCCCTCCTCACAAGACGGCACCATTCAAGGAGCGTGAAGCAAGTCCACCCCACAAGACGGCGCCATTCAAGGAGCGTGAAGCAAGCCCGCCCCACAAGACAGCGCCATTTAAACGGGAGGCCAGCCCCCCTCACAAGACTGCTCCTTTTAAAGAGCGCGAGGCCAGCCCTCCTCATAAGACGGCACCATTCAAGGAGCGTGAAGCAAGTCCACCCCACAAGACGGCGCCATTCAAGGAGCGTGAAGCAAGCCCGCCCCACAAGACAGCGCCATTTAAACGGGAGGCCAGCCCCCCTCACAAGACTGCTCCTTTTAAAGAGCGCGAGGCCAGCCCTCCTCATAAGACGGCACCATTCAAGGAGCGTGAAGCAAGCCCACCTCACAAGACGGCACCATTCAAGGAGCGCGAAGCTGCTCCAAGCCCTCCTCATAAGACTGCCCCCTTTAAGAGGGACCCCAGCCCTCCTCATAAGACCGCACCATTCAAGCGTGATGCCTAGGGCAGTCCATCTCACAAAACTGCTTCCTCTAAGCGCACAGCAGTCGCTGGACAACCACACAAAACTGACTGTCAGCCGATTTTATATTATTCTTTCTAATAGAGGCTTCAACGCGTAAAGAAATCACTGTATGGATGAAGGCTGAGGGGAGCTTTTGACAATGGGTATCTCAAGTTCAACTGAAGTGGTATTTTCGGAGTTATTTTCATGGCAGATAAGTAATGAAGAATATACGCAAATTTATTGAACTGATATCTTGGATGAGTGATATAATATTGTGCCCCCTGCATATGAA
Organism: Bipolaris cookei; assembly: GCA_002286855.1. Classification (NCBI taxonomy): domain Eukaryota; kingdom Fungi; phylum Ascomycota; class Dothideomycetes; order Pleosporales; family Pleosporaceae; genus Bipolaris; species Bipolaris cookei. The sequence continues at coordinate 176,963 of NRSV01000033.1, forward strand.
ACCCTGCTTTAAATCATATTACTGATAACGTATTCCATCAGCGAGAGGGCCACTTTTTCTTGGCATTACGAACTTCACGTACGAAACACTATGCATCAACAACATTAGGATTTTCTAACTCAGCGAGAAGGTAGAATTATTCTAGCTTCTCAAACCTTTCGTACAGGCCAGTTTAAGACTATACGACGCGCTGCTGCTGCTGCCTATAATATACCTTTTCAGCGCCTTTCTGATCAGCTTAACAAAATTACTTTTCGTCCTCAAGTAACCTCAAACTGCTGCAAGATTACTATAACTGAAGAGCAGACAATCGTACGGTATATCTGCTTCTCCGTACCGAGCAGAGATATGAACGCGTCCTTTGTAGATAATAAATGGTGGGGTAGCATATCCAGCAGCGCAGATACTCCGAATGACTATAACCCACTCGTGATTGCCTGGATGAGCAATTTTAGGTCTCGTACGACGTCCCGAACATGTGACTACCTTCATTGAGCCAACTACATCCATTTAAAACCCAGTCTCGTCAAAGTTATGGATATCGTCTGGAAGCATCCCATACTTCTCAATCGTCTCTTGTACGAGCCTAAACCACGCGCTAATAACCTTTGGGTCCTCTTGGAGTACTCTCTGACGGTTCTTTGCTCGATTTAAAGCCATCTTAAGCTCTTCTGTACGCGATACGAATGGCCCTGCCCAGTTCTTGCCAATAGGTGTCGCACCTCGTATAGCTAATAGTTTATCTGCTATAGCTGATACCTCACAAAGTCTGGGGGCAAATACACGGGAGTTGAGGTCAAATATATATTGTATGATCGTTTGCTCTTCAGTTCTAGTAAGCTTAAGGCAATTTGGGGTTGCTTGGGCCCGAAAAGTGATTTTCTTAAGCCGATCAGAAAGCTGCTGATATGGTACGTTGTAGGCAGCAACAGCACGTCATACGGTCTTAAACTGCCCTAAAGAATAAGCCTGAAGAGCAAGAGTATGTCGACCTTCTCGCTGAGTTAAAATTTCTTCACGTGGTTGGGACTTTATACTTTGTAGATGATGTTCGTGTTGCCAAGAAAAAGTGTCGGGCTCAGTGGTGCTTCACGTTAAGTCAAAGGCATAAAATTTATATCGATGGCCGTTGTAGCTTATGACGTCAAGCTTGATAATATCGATTGCAACTGTTTCGAATGAACGGGATACGCCAATTTCATGTCCCATACGATGAGAGATGATCTGATGGGCTTCTTTGAGCACTCTTCGTAGTCAATTGTACATGGTGCGGAGCCTGTAAGTGATTGTTGGATGCCCCGAACGTTTTCTGCTAGATGATCAATAGCTAGACTCCGCAACAATCAATCAAGTGGGTCCTAGAGGGTTCAGATTGGATTGATTGATTACTTCTTTAGGCCTAATGTGGTTCACAAGCGAGCGGCCCACCCAAGCGAGTGGCCCACGCCCCACCAGCGCGTCAACGTCGACACCTTATCACGCACTTTTATCACAGTCAATAAACTATCGTAGTATATCAAACTAATCCTCAGAATTACTACTATCACTAGCACTATCTACTTCAACTGCACAGGTGCGAGCGTTGTGTCCAGTCTCCTTACAACGCCCGCACCGCCTCTCTCCTCGCACCCTCTTCGGCGCGCTCTCGCCGTCGCCACGACTACTACCCGCCCGTTCAGCTAATACTTCTTGTGCCTCACCTACAGTAAGAGTCTTATCTGCCCGTACATATCGCCGCTTATGGCTCTTACGCTTATTTGCTGCATCTAGAGCCTTTCGAAGAGCAGCTACTTCCTCTCTCATAAGCGTCATCTCATGGGCTATTTGCTGAGCCCCTTTACTTAACTGCGCAACTTTTTCGTCAGAGAACTTACAGAAGACCCACGGCGGTTTCTTACTGTCTGTTGAACGAGAGTACTTTGAGCATCAACTTCGTGGGCGTTGCGCGGCGTCTGCACCACTATATTAAGCTCTGATAGCACAGCCTGTGGGTTATGTGGGACTTTACTGTCTGTTGAACGAGAGTACTTTGAGCCTCAACTTCGTGGGCGTTGCGCGGCGTCTGCACCACTATATTAAGCTCTGATAGCACAGCCTGTGGGTTATGTGGGACTAGACCAGCACCTCTAAAGCCAGCTCGAATATTATCCTTCGTAATAGACTGCCCAAAAGCAGTCTTAAAGGCTAGTACGAAGGTCTCCTTGCTGATATAGTGGGTGCGATTACGTGCTAAGCCTGAAACTGCGTCGCCATGCGCTTTAACGGCGCGAAGCAGGCCACATCAAGAGGCTGTAGTAGGCGAGGCGAGTGTGCAGGCATGCAGAGAAGAACAATGTTCTCCTCCTTGCAAAGATCTTGAAAATTGACGGAGCAATGGCTCTCGTGGCCATCGATAATGAGCAGTCGATACCCACCCACAGTATGCCTCTTTGTGTGGATATAAAAGTGCTCTAACCACGCAAGAGCAAGCTGATTATTCGTCCAGTCATTGAGGCTAACTTCAAGGACGCAGTCGGCAGGTAGATTTTCAAACCAGACATCGATAAGCACCTTGCCCGCAAAGACAACGAAGGGTGGTAGCTGGCGACCCGACCCGCCCACGCCTTGGATCACAGTAACCCACTCACGGTTACCTGGCTGTATCCGCTTCTTTTTGCCATATTCTTCCGAGCCTGTGATAACTAACTGTGATAAAATCTTGGCTGTCATAAAGCCAGTTTCATCAAAGTTGTAGATATCATCGTCTACAATACCCCACTTCTGCCTTGCCGCCTTGACTAGATCAAACCAGCGCTGAATAGCTGCTGGGTCTTTGAAGGTAGCTCGCTGGTGATCATAAGGACAGCTCCAGCGTGTACGGAGCCCAGGAGTTTGCTTGACGAAGTTGTCAACCCAGTTCTTGCCAACAGGGTCGCTGGCGCGCTCATGCAGGAGTTTATCAGCCATTACTCGAACTTCAGCCTTCGTAGGCGCAAATCCTCGCGCAGAATCTTCAAGAATACGCTTGACTATAACCTCCTCTTCTAGCTTATCTAAGCGCTTTAAGTTCGCCTCGCAGTCGCGTCGGGGCGCTTTCCAGCGTATCGGTAAGATAAAGTTCTTTAAAGCACGTTATATATAGAGGTAGCACGTCTTTGGCTTTAAAAACGTTGCGATTGTACATTGAAAAAAGCAAGTTGAAGATCTGCTTCAGTATAAGAAGTTTTATTGGTGCGTTGTTGAGGCATTACGCGTTGTAGTGTTGACGTTAACGTGATGGTGGGGCGTGGGCAACTCGCTTGTGAACCAAGTTAGTACTTTCCTATAACGTGTTTCACCACCGAACCGGCAGCCCCACCGAACCGGCAGCTTTCTTACCCTACCCCGCCTTCGTAACAATATCACGCAATACCACTATAGTATTTCTTATTAAGTAGAACAAGATATTATTCTTCAGACGCATCGCTATCCTCTATATCCTCTAATTCTACTTGGCAGGTGCGAGAGTTGTGTCCAATTTGGCTGCAACGTCCGCAGCGCCGTTCACTGCGCACCCTCTTCGCAGGCGTTGCACCCTCATTACACCTGCCACCCTCTGCCTCAGCGATCTGATCAGCTATCTGGCCAACTGTCTGGGACCCCTCTGGCTGTACGTAGCGCCTCTTGCGAGTTTTTCGCTTTGTTACATCACTAATCGTAGCTTCAAGGCGATCAAGTTTCTCGTGCATAAGCACCATATTATGAGCTATCTGCTGAGCGCCCTTACTCAACTGCTGCATCTGCTCCTTAAGAGAAGTTGTAGGAGACCCTTGCTGGATTTGCATGCGGTTTCGAATAAGCGTAGCCTGCGCCTCCATTTCGTGCGCGTTGCGCGGCGTTTTCGGCTCCCAGGTAGGAGTCTCTTGCGCTGGTCAAGTTTCTCGTGCATAAGCACAATATTATGAGCTATCTGCTGAGCGCCCTTACTCAACTGCTGCAACTGCTCCTTAAGAGAAGTAGTAGGAGACCCTTGCTGGACTTGCATGCGGTTTCGAATAAGCGTAGCCTGCGCGTCCATTTCGTGCGCGTTGCGTGGCGTTTTCGGGTCCCAGGTAGGAGTCTCTTGCGCTGGTGGACTCGGCGTACGCAACACGACGTTAAGCTGCGATAAAACAACGTGATAATTGTGTGGAGTAAGCCCAGCACCTAGAAACCCTCCACGGATATTCTCTGGTGTAACAGCCTTATAATAGGCCTTTTCGAACGCTGGTAGGAAGGTATCTTTACTGATGTGGTGGATGCGATTGCGTGCCAAGACCGAGACAACATCACCATACGCGCGCTTCAAAGGCGAGAAACAACCCACATCAAGTGGCTATAGTAGACGAGAAGAGTGCGGAGGCATACAAATAGTAACAATATTGTTATATTTGCAGCATTTTTGGAAATCCAGCGAGCAGTGGCTCTCATGGCCGTCAATAATGAGCAGCCTATGCGTCCCCATAGGGCGCGCATGGGAATCGAAGTGACGAAGCCAGTCAAGCGCTAGATCGTTGTTCGTCCAGCCAGTAGGACTGACTTGGATTATCCAGTCGCGTGGCAGATCCTTCGTGAACCAGGTAGAGATCAGAACCTTGCCTGCGAAGATGAGTGAGTGAGTCAGTTGTATTTAACGTCTATATATAAAGCCTCCCTTGGAGCATGTAGACGGGCTATGCCTATAGCTTGCCGTACTCTGCCTAGGATGCCTATTCTTATTTACATGATTGTAGTGATCTAGTAGTGGTCGTTCCGCCTGTTGATCGCCACTAAAATGATTGTGCAGTAGGTGTGTATCCACCTTCAGTTATCGTAGTTGATGCTTATTAAGGAGCGTGTAGTAGTTATAAAGGACATAGGAAAGAGAAGAGAAGAGAAGGAGGAAGAAGAGAGAGAAAGAAGATAGAAAGATAGGAAGATAGGAAAAGTCTTACAAGTATAGGCTCTAGTGAGGCCTACATATTGTGCTGTAGAAGCCTGTGACTTCTAGAAAAGCGGCAAAGTCCTCTGGCTCTTCCCAGAGCGTCTGAAGGTACTTAGTTGCTTCGCTAGGTGTCCTAGGCGGTGCTGGTGGCCGTCTTGGCCATCGCTGGAAGACGTTTGCTGTTGTGGTTTTCCGGCATAGTGCAATGTGCAAAGGAGTCTTTGGGCGCCCGCAGGAGCAGTTCAGAGTCGCGTTGTCATGGTGGAACTTCTTGTGGTACCATGCAAAGTCTCCATGGCTTGTTCGGATTGCCAGCAGTTTTGCTAGGGTTCGGCGTGTTAGCTCTAGCTCCTGGGGTGGTCGGGTGGGTTGGTACGGTAGCTTCCACTGGGTGTACCAGTTGGAGAGCTTGCTCTTTGCGCTATTCCACCAAGCTGCTCTAGCTGTGGCTAGTTGTGCCTTTTTGATCGTGCGTATCCCCGATACTGTCGGTTGTGCTGCTAGTCCGAATGGAGTAGAGGGTGCTTTCGCCTCCGCATCTGCAAGGCTGTCTGCTGTTTCGTTGCCTTCAATATCAGTGTGCCCTGGTGCCCATCGGATCTTGACATTAGGCATCGTGTCCAATATCTCCTGGCATTGAAGAAACGCCCATTGTGAAGAGTTTGCGGCTGTCCCGCGCAGACACCATATTACTGACGTGCTGTCTATACACATATAAATCGCATCTGTGCCTGCGAAGATGAGAAACGCTGGGATACGCGTGCCTGTTGCGCCAACGCCTTGTATCAGCGTAACCCACTCACGATTGCCTGGCTGGATCTTCTTTGTTCTTCCTGGTTTGTCTGAGCCTGTGATAACTGACTGTGATAAAATCTTGCCCATAATAAAGCCAGTCTCATCAAAGTTGTAGATATCTTCGTCTACGATACCATACTTTGCTTTTGTATTCTGAACCAGCTCGAACCAGCCCTTAATAAGCGCTGGGTCTTCGCAGGTAGCTCGCTGGTGATTGTATGGACGGCTCCGGCGCTTACGCAGCTCAGGATTGCGCGGGACAAACCTATCAACCCAGTTCCTGCCAACTCCCTCCACGGCTCCCTTCGAAGCAAGTTCTGCGCCATTATCCTCCCCCACGTCCATCTCTCTACAGGGGTAGGTCCTCGTCAGCCCTCAACTAATACACGCCCTAAGTAATAAGCCCTCCTCTTCCTAAGCTTGGTTAGGCCGCTTGCAAATGGCCCGAAATCGCCGTCGAGCCGTGCGTCCCCCTCCAGGCGCGTCCGCCTCCTTGAAAGAAGTAAGCCGTGGAAACGGTTAAAGCTCCAGCCAAACCGCGGCTTTCACTCTAATAGATCCCCAGATTGGATATCTTGAATAGCTAAGGATATATCTGCTTCAGTATAGGCTCTGTACGCGTTACGTTGTTGAGACATCACGCGTTGTTGTTACGAAGGTAGGGTAGGGTAAGAAAGCTGCCGGTTCGGTGGGGCTGCCGGTTCGGTGGTGAAACACGTTATAAGTTTAATTCCTACCTATATAGATAATTGGGGCTCTGACAGAGTCCGGATTGAATTGGTTGTTGCGGACTGTGCTTCTGTAGCGATAATACACCAGTTACTCTCTACCTTGTTCCTCTTTTTTCAACAAGTACTCCGCTCAGCCACTCAGCCCTCGAGTGCTCACCAAGTCTCAGCTTCATACCCTGATGGCACATGCAGGCAGTGATGTTGTTGACACAGTCCGCAACAAGCAATTCAATCCGGACTCTGTCAAAGCCCTACTTACTTATATAGGTAGGAGTTAAATTTGTATAGGAAAGTACTAGGCTTAAAGAAGTAATCAATCAATCCAATCTGAACCCTCTAGGACCCACTTAATTGATTGTTGCAGAGTCTATTCCAGTTAAATTTGGCAGGGTTGTTGCAGATATGGATATCAGTGACTGGGCCTAACGTCCATGAGTGGACGAGCGGATGTTGTCGGGATACTCTCTGGTGGTTGAACGCAAGAGAAACGACGGCATATGCTTCGTGTGGGGAATGACCAGCTAGTGGGTCTCCTGCGTCAATTTCTATCGAATCGGAGTCTGACGCTTTACTATGCTTACTGCCACCCCTGGTCCTACATTTCTTAAAGCGTCGATTCTTTCCCCAAATATTGTTTAGTATCCCACGACTGTCCTTAGCCTCGAAATCAGCAATCTTCGGGGCTTTCTCAGGGTCTCGGACGAATCCTGGTTGCTGAAGTGTTGTATCGATGTACGGGCTTTGACCCCAGAAATGACTGTCGCCACAGAGGCAGGGCTTTGTTGGCTTATTTGCATCATCTCTTGATCATTTCTTGTTCTTGTATATAGACGGCTGGCCATTCATTATCGCTCCAAAGGCACCTTCATGAATGTTTGCCTTTCTTGAATAGGTGGTACGATAATGGCGCAGGTATTCGACAAGAACGTTAGAGAGTTGAGATTAATGAAGTATTGGTTTACTGCGATCTGAGTTCTAGATTTCCTCGGCTTTGAGGATATCAAGTGAGGTGCTAGCAGCGTATGCAGCGTCAACTTACTTGATATCTCAGATAAGATCCTTTTATGCTCGGGATCCGTGTACCTCAGGTAGATAAAGTTGTTGTGCTCTGCTCTATGCTGTGAGAAAGTTGTTGCACTAGTCTTCAATGTTCGATCGTCGAGCATGTAGGATCTTTGCTGCTTCATAGTCTTTCTGTACTCGATACTCCATGTCAGAAGTAGTAGGCGAGAAGAGATCTTTTAGCGTCTTGATTTGATCGTAGACTGTCGCTTTGTCTTTGATATGATACAGTAGTTCCTGTTTTATTGTCTTAATAATGTGTGCTTCAACTTGTCCTAAATTATCTCGAAGACGTCTGCATTCTTTGATCTCCTTGTAATAGCTACTGCGATCTTGGTTGTACTGCAGTAAACCTTGTTGAGATGGTAGAGTTGCAGGTGATTCTTCGTCATTGACGGTAGACGCTGGCCTGGCAGGCTGAACAGGTTTTGTAGAGGATTTGGTGGTTAGTTAGGATCAATGTGTTCCCAAACGTCTCCTGCTTTGGCAATGCGTCTAACGATAAAGATCCAAAGCTCCCAATTGCTTTGTCCTTGGAGGATGATGTTTGAACGAACTGTTTGCATTGACATTGCAGGATAGGTTGGTAGATAGCCAATTGATTGAATAAATGTGCGGATTAGGCCGAGCTCATAACTGTAAGCAGTTGCGTGTGTGAGAAATATTGTGTATTCTCTTGTATGTGATGCTAAGAGCAAGTTTAAATACAGCGTTATCAGTCAATGAGTAACCATGACTATACATGGTGCTTTTGGGCTTACAAATAGATATCACTGCTAAGTACAATAGTGAGGTCAAAAAGCTTAGAATGTTTCGAACTCTAGAAGGTGATGTCCTTGCCCATCAACCTCAACTGTGCAGTAATCTCTTCGGGGTTCTTGTCACCAAGTTGACGCTGCAACATGGGAGTCCAGTCAAGAATCAGATTGCGAAGATAGTTCAGTGGAAACGGAACGTGATGGAAGAGCCTGCCAGCAAAGTATGCCGATTCGACTATGTGTGTGGTGTGTCTCAGCTGATATCCTTCATGCCGCTCGAGGGCATTCACGACCGCATTCGTGTCCGAGAGGTCAATCTTATATAGACTCTGCGCGATGAAATATCCGTCTGAGATCGACATTCCCGCACCATAAGCGGCGTAAGGCGAGGTAGCATGGGCTGCGTCTCCAGCAAGGCTCATCCGGCCCTTGGCCCATTTCTTGAGTGGCACCCTGTCACGAATTGGCCACATGACGACATCTTCTGATGGAGTGCTTTGCACTAGGTCACTGAGCGGCCCAGGAAATTTTTTAGACAGCATTTGAGCCCGACTTTTGAGGTTTTCTTCCACGGGTTTGGCATCAGGCCATGCCTCGACGAACCACCATTGAAGGCCTTTGCGACCCTGACTCAGAAAAGGTGCGTATGTCCCCTGAACTTGAGGGTCATGGGTGATGACGCATTCGTCAGGGACTACACCATCGGCGATGTCAAAGGTGAAGCCACAAATCACGTGGAGGTCATGGTTTCTTCGAGGACTTTGATTCCATAGGTGAGTGCGGACAGAAGAGTCGATGCCATCAGCACCAATCACGACAGCTGCTTTGATGACAGTACCGTCTCCCAAAGTCATCCGAACATAGTCGCCAGTGTCTTCAAATGCCGTCACTGATTTATTGAACTCTATGACACCCTCAGGGATGGCTGAGAGCATACGCTTGTAGAGATCTGGTCGCAAAAGCCCAATAAAGCCGCCTTTATATTTCTCCACAACGTCGTCAGCCAGCCGCACCGTAGCACGGATCTGTCCATGGTGATTCCGGAACGTGGTGGAAGGCGAGGGAGCTCCGAGGTCTGTAGTATCCACGCCCATGCAGTTGAGGGCATGTATGGCCGGTGGCCATAGGTTGAGAATGTTCCCTGCTGGCCTGGCATAGGGATATCGTTCAAACACCTTGACATCGATGCCGGCTTTGATGCATCCGAGAGCTATTGCCATGCCAGCAGGCCCTCCACCAATAACCGCAACCCCGACATCAAACTTGGTGTCACGTGCCATCAGTCGAACACAGTAATGGTTAATAGAAAGATTGCTAAAAATTTTGTATAAAAGCGACAAGGACAATCACCTTGAAGGATCAAAAGAATAATGCAAAGAACAGCGAGACCAAAAGGCGCATACATTATTTATAACAAATTGCTTCTTGGGATACCAAGTTACACTAAGCTACACTATCGCCAATGGGTTAAGAAGCTAGCTAGTTGCCGATGCATGATTAGGGCGGGGTTCGATCGGTGGCTTGGGAAGATCAGGAGCCGGCGCATCTATGCTGGTTGCCACCACATTCCAGTCTTTGATTGATCAGTAAGATCCTCGGTATTAGAAGCTCTGGCCCTCCACATTCCGATGTAAAAAAAGCTAAGTACAGCGGCAGACGATGCCGAGGCTAACGTGCCCTTGCGCGCAACGATCGCCGAACCGCCGAAACACCAAATTGACCTCCAACTTCAACGCGCTACAACTCTACCAACATGGGAGCAATTGAAGATACAATTGTAGAGATTGAATCTCTAGAGCCATATGAATAATTCTCATAGAAATTAATAGCCGATAAGTGCGGCGTACACAGAGTTACGCTGTCGCGGAGACACCAACGTGTCTAGGCGTCAAGAGAGACCCGGGCATCCCACCAGCTCAAAATCAGCCCTCAACGCGAACTAGAGCTTGTAAAGTATATTGAAAGCTTAAAGAAGAGAGGCCTACCCCCTACAAGAGAAATGATCAGGGACCTCTCTTCAGAAGTAGGCCATCAACAGCTTAGCGAGAGCTAAGTTACTCGCTTCATCAACCGACATAAACTCCATCTTGTTTTCAAGTGGACCAGCGTTATGGACCGTACGCGCCGCTTGGATGATTATAAGTCCAAACATAAGCTCTACTTCGATCTGCTGCGCTAGGAGATCACTCAGTACCAGCTCGGGTTTCGAGATATACAATATGGATGAAAAGAGCTTCCTTATTGGCGTAGTAGGCAGAAGTAAGAGGATATTTAGCAAAAGCCAATGGGACAAGAAAGGAGTTAGAGCCTCTCTTCAAGATGGATCACGTGAGTTCCTGACTCTCCTGGCGTGCTGCTGCGCTGATGAGAGCTGGCTGCCTCCAGGCCTCATCTACGCTGCAGATAAGGGGGCGATTAGATCATTCGGGGTAGAAGACATTGAGGCTAGAAAGCACGACATCTTTGTTTCATCATCTACATTAGGTTGGTCAAACGACAGTGTGGGGCTAGCCTGGCTTAAGTAGGTGTTTGATCGCTGTACAAAGCAGCGATCGGGTAGACAGAGACTGCCTATCCTTGACAGCCACGGATCTCACGTGATGATGGAGTTTATCAGCTACTGCTATCGTCACAGGATAATCCTATTGATGTTCTCTCCTCATTCGACTCACACGCTCCAGCCGCTGGATGTAGTACTGTTCAGACCATTATCTCAAACTTACTCAGTCGAGTTTACCTCACACCTCCACAACTTCCAGGGCCCTGTTCAATCAAGAAAAGGGACTTTTTTCCCCTGTTATAGAGAGCCTGATAGTCTTCGTTCATGCGATCAACTATATTGACGGCGTTTGAAGCTACTGGTATATGACCAACAGATCCCGACGTTATCCTCAAGAGATTCGCGAGTACGCCAGAAGGTGAGAGGAGCTCGTCATCAGAACTTTCTGATAGTGATTGGAGAAAACTGGGTCGATTGGTGCGCGTTGCGGTGAAGGATACCCAGCAAGAAGAGTCCGAAAAACTTAGCCACGCACTCCACCACCTGTCTGTGTAGAATAAGCTCTTGAAGCATGAGAATGAGGGTCTAAGAAAGGTTCTCTAGCACAAAAAAAGCATACGAAGAAGAGCAAAGCTCTTGACCTTCAACAGCGCCAAGAGTACCTCGGTGGAGTTGTGTTCTGGTCTCCTTGCAAGCTGAGAGAAGCTCAAGTTCGTGAGGCTGTACGAGAGAGATGAGGTAGCAGAGAGGTGCCAAAAGCCAAGGCTAGGGAGCTGCAACGGGCAGCTCGGCTGTACAAACAAATGATAGCTGAGGAGAAGCGTATGAAGCGAGAGGCAGCTAGAAAGGCGAGAGAGAGGGCTGAAAAAGCTGCTGAACGCGCGCGCCAGAAGGCGACTCGCAGCGTCGAAAAAGCTACACGAACGTCGCTACAAAGCAAGCGCAAGGCCCCAAAGACGTCTACACCAGATCCTTAGCGTCAGAAACGTGTGGTTGCTGTTGCTGCTCCTGAGGAAGCTCAAGGAAGTGCATCAGCTCCTCCACAACAAACTACCCACCACGGCTGCAACATTAAGCTTCCAGCTTGATTCAAGTAGCACAAATTCATCGCAGACACTTAAATACTATTCCGTTCAATAGTCTCGCGATAAAAGCATCTGAATGTAGCTCTACAGCCTCCTTTTTGAGATGGCTACGCTGTTGTTTGGCGATCGTTGCGCGCACGGGCACGTTAGCAGAAGTATCAAAATTGGCGTTTGAATTCCACAGCCACGTGACTCGATGAGCAGCACCAGTAATTATAGCCCTGTTACACAGGTCAAAAGCATATTACCAGCAAGCCCACAAAAGCAGTTTTTAATTTTCAGCATCAGCAGAACTCGTGCATACCGTTTTTTGTGTTGCAGTCATGCGATAGTGAACGGTTGGGTCCGACGTCCGGTATCCGGAACAACGCAATTTGATGCGGAGGTTCCGGTCGGCATCATTTTTGGTTAGACCTTGAGTAATCAACTCTAGCCCAGGGGGCATTTATCATGTATGTGCACGGATAAAACTTCTCACAATATCTCCGTTGTGAGTGGGATCTAATGCAGAATCCAATGGCGCGTTTGAATGACTACACGAAGTCTCATAGATGTATTTGGGGCTCATTTTCCCGGCCATCTAAAAGCTGAGAGAAGTTGGCCCAATTCCATCCAAGCTCATCCATAATCATTGGAGAGCTATCTTCAATCAACCAGTCTGAACAGGCCAAGTCATTGTGACCGTCAAGATTACTCATCTGCCCGCTTGGAACCCCACTAAAAGTCTCCCCACTACCCTGAGCTAGTGAAGCACTATGCTCTGAAACTTGCCACAGAGGATTCCATGCCGAGATTGGGAGCTGTTCTCTAGTGGTAAGCTCTGATGGAAGTGTGGAACTTTCAGCTTCTGATCGCTGCGATGGTCTTGGTCGATTATGCCTGCAAGATCCTGTAGCCGCTGTTACAAACGCGTTTAGTTTATTGAGAGCGAATTCGAGCTCTCTCTTCACTCTGCCCAAGGTATTTGCATCCTTAACTGCAAGCGCTGCAGCTTTTAGAAGCTCTCGGTCCATGCTTACCATCCTTGAGTTTTGCCGCGTCACCACGGACACAGCCAGAGCGCTCATAGCATGCAATGGACCAGCAAGACTCGGGAGTACAGGATATGTCTGAGTCTCCGATGATTCCAGAAAAAGACGTAAGATCTTGCGCGCTGAATTAGCAGCTAAGCTCTGCCCATTACGCACAGCAAACTCCCATGGTTCTTCCTTAGCAATAACATCGACAGAGAGACGAATGGCTTTCTCGCTAATGAGAAGACTGTTACGTGTTACAATAATCATGCTTTCCGTGAAATTCAATGTCAGCATTACATATTCTTCTGTTCCAAATTTTTGATACTGAGAAAGGGGGTTTGTACATACGCTATGTGATATTGCATTGCAATGAACGATGCAAACGGATGTGTTCTGGAATTGAACAATACATCCATAATCGGGCTGTGTACATGTACAACGCATTAAATTCAAATCCAAACCTTCCAGCCACAGTATCGTGGCGGTTATGAGCATGGCGATGAGAGCAAGTGCAAAAGAAGAAGACCTAGAAACTTACCTGTAACAAGAAGGGCAAACATCGGACGCCCAATCCATCAATCTCATACAGGATAGTCCTATCGTCCGGACCTTTTCTTTTATCACTTCTGTTATGTTGTCATCATTTTTGTCATCCTCCTTTCGGCTAACCTGGACGCATAATCTGCCCACATCGCTTAGTAGCGTAGCCAGACTCAGAATGACCTCGCAGATGGGATACTTTAGCCGCTGCTGCAACCGATTTGTTGAATCACTATTTTCCATGTCATTCTCTCTATCCCTTAGCAGACTAGAGTCAGGTAGCAAGCCCGGATAGTCATCTACAATGAGTGATGATCTGCCGAGTTCAAAAGAGAGGAATTTCTCAAATGAAAACACACACATCCAAACATTTCGTCTTTCTTCTCCAGGCGGCAAGTGAGGCGATTGTTTCGGCAAGCCTAGCGAGATAGCCATGGAGACAGCTAGGCTGATTGTATGTTCCGCTGCAGCTAGGTTCTCATGACATCGCAGCGCCATGGATAACAGAGTGACGGCTCGAAGGGCATCAACTGTGCTCTGCTGCATTATCAAGCCAAGAAGGCTCTGCGAGTATTCCAGACATCCTTCGGCATCGAAGCCAAGATCTTGGTTGGGCTTTGAGCTATGACCAAGTATCATGACAAAATATACCTGCATTAGTCCTGCGAGCCCGTACTGCTGTGTAAAAGACTTGGGACCATTTACATATGCCATCTGAGCTGCATTCCTGATTTTGTCAGGCTGGAGGACAGGGAACACGATGTTTGGGCCCTCGAGAAACCAGTCAACCAAGGCTGATAATGTTTTCTGTTCTGGAAAATTCCAAATTCCTAGACAATCTGGTAGGACCGAGTCTTTTTGTGTGGCCCCGACGTCATTAGCTGGGTCGCTGTCGGACTGTTCTGCTTGGCGAGGGCCTGATCGAGGGATCTGGAGACGGTAACGTGCGAGATCTAGCCAGCTGGTCATGAAGTCGAGAGACGTGTTCCCAGAGTCGGCAAGTATGATAGGCAAACGAGACCTGAGCTCAGGTCTATCATCATCACCCTGTGTGGTACTAGAGCGGTGGGTCAATGTGCCTTGAGCTTGACGTCCGGGATAGCTGCAAGGCGGATTTGAGATGATGGTGGCGTCATTCTCTCCTTGTGGCGGACCCTGAACACTAGACAACGTAGTGTTTGCTTCAGCAGTCGTTGTCTCATTTTCGTGATCCTGTTGCCGCTGGCTTCGGCGAGAAGCGAGTGCACTTCTCCTATCTCCATGAGTTGGTATTGCTGATGACGCGACTGCACTTCTTGAAATTGAATTGGGATCAATTTGACCTTATCTTGCCGTCTCTTCTATCTCACTACAATTCTGCGCTTTGCCAGCTTCATGCCGCCGAACGTCAAGCCATGGTTGGCGGCGGCTTCTGGTGACGCACTGAATTCCGGCGGCTGAACAAGCATAGCATGATGGCTGGCCCTCGTCGCAGCGAGTCTTGCGCGAGCGACAATAATCACAGGCGAAGTTGATCCGACGTCGTTTCGACGACGGTCCTGGGTTGTCGCCGCTGATGCTGCGAGTTGAGGTCGAGGGTGATGGTGTTAGAAGATCGCGGCCGGTCGCGGTGGTCGCGGCTGTCGCGGTAGGCTCGCTGTGAGCTGCACTATGGGATCGCATTGCCGATGAAGGCATGGCGATACCGAACCAAGTAACAGCAAGTAATGCCGATGGTCCAGAAAACGATATTGCGAGGAGGCAACATGTCAATGGGTACCTCGGCTCGGTAAGTCAAACTCACCCGTCACACTAGTTCATTACTTGTTCGCAGGTCGAAAGGCGGGGAACCCGGAAAAATAACAGACTAACGCTGATAGACAAGAAACTAGCCGAGGCTGGAGCGCTTGACACACACACACACACGCCAAAAGGAACACTCTCTATCTAGGACAAATGAAGGGACCCCAATATTATGATTCTCCAGATTTTTCCCCACACCCCAGATTCAATCCGATTCGGATACAGCTAGCTCTAGCTAGCTCTGGCTTAGTCCTCCGTGATGTGGAGGGAGAGGTGATTGGGGTCTGTTATACGTATCTGAAATGGCCATCTTGTGGACCTAAAAGCAGCTTATGCTATCGTCGACAAGATAATTATTTGACGAAGACGTGTCGTCTGCACCGCTTCGGAACTGGGTCCTGAAGGTTTCAAGAAGGGTTCCTTGAGGCTATTCATTATCTATTTGTCATTCGGTTCTTGTTTGTGCCTCTGAGGTCTAACACAGCTTTCTTGACACCTCGCATTGAGGGAAAGGGTGCGATCATGAGTAAACTCGAGGATATGGATTTTAAGACTCAGGTTGAGTTGGTGGAAGCTTTGAGTGACAAACCTGGTGATCCGACCAATACTAATTATGGAATTATCAATCTTTTTTAAGATTGACCTATTGTTCTCGTCCCTACTCCCAGCAGTGATCCCAAAGGTAAGTTTAGTGAACCCACCCTCATCTTTCATTTTGTGCGACCAACTTAGCAAGCCACGCTACTAGAAGGGCGTTCAGTGAATCTTCTCGGTTTCACGCTGACATTCCCTTCTCGCTTCAGATCCCCTCAATCTACCGACTTGGCACAAGTACATAATTATTCTCCTTGTTGGATTATACAGCGCCATTTCTGTCCTCGGAACCTCTGGTCTTGGTGCTGTTATGCCTTCAGTCTTCAAGGCCTACCCCAACGATGATCCGGCCCGAGTGACCGATCTCGTCACCTACCCAACTCTCTTCATAGGTATTGTTAACCTTATATCCATGCTTCTAACATTGACAATTGGTCGCCGGCCAATCTTCCTGCTTTCCCTGCTCCTTCTCATCATCGCTGGCTTTTGATGCGCTTTTTCCACCACCCTCAGCAGTCACATTGCCGGCCGGAACATCTTCAGCATGGCGGCAGGCCAAAGCGAGGCCCTTGCGCCTTTTATTTCTGAGGAAATTCATTTTCTCCATGAGAGGAGCAGCAAGTTGTCTTGGTTCACTGGCGTCCAAACTGTCGGTACGGCTGTCTTGTTTGTCATGACAGCATACGTTGTTCCGCCCCTTGGCCTTAAGTGGTGGTATCTCATCGTCACTTTCTTGGTTATCGCCACACTTGTCCTTTCCGTTTTCTTCGTGGTTGAGACCATGTACGAACGTAAAGTGGATGAGTGTGACATCGCTTCAGCCGATGATAAGTCCATGGCTGGCAAGAGATACAACCTTCGGTCAGATATCTACGGTCCACGCTCTCTACGTCACAACTAGAAAGTTTTCCACCACAAACCAGTCTGGTCCCGAGTGACCGACTTCTACATTGATACTGGGAAAGGCTTTTTTATCCCCACCATTTTCTGGATTTTGCTCTTCAACGGTGCTTTCTTGGGCGTCTACATCTACCAGGCGTCTACGTTTGCTGTCATTCTCACACAACCGCCGTACTCTTTTGCCTTTGATCTGCTAGGATGGGTCCAGATCTTTCAAATTGAGGTTGTCATGGTTCTAACCCCACTCTTGGGTTATGGCACCGATCGCTTCTCCAGTTGGATGAGTAAGAGGAGATGTGGCATCTTCAAGGTACGTCCAGTCTCCTATATCTTGTTCCTTTATCATGTTCTGTAATCTTCCTGATTATGTTGTAAACTTCTCGCTAACATCTTGGGTCCTTTTCTCGTATCAGCCCGAGTTCCGACTCATACCCCTTATTATTCCAACTGTGGCAACAGTATTGGGTTGTGTTACCTATGGCCAGGCTGTTGCTCATCCTGCCCAGTATCACTGGATGGGAATTGCAGCCCTCTTTCACATGTGTTATCTAAGCTTCCTGACCGTTAATCTGATTGGGATAACTTATGCGGTCGACGCTTTTCCCCAGAAGGCGGGTGCCTTATTAATGGTCATGGGCTGCTTGGCGCAGTGGTCAAGCGCCTGGCCTGTTGCAATTGCACACAGATATTGTGCCCCAGTTACATGCAACGTCGGTTCGAACCCGGCAGCAGTCAAACCCTTCTTCAAGGGACCAGTCGACAGCCGAGGGGAATTTTAGTCACTCCCCTGGTAAGAATCATAACTCCAATGATTCGTCAGTTCAAACCTGACAGGCTGTCGCATATTGCGCTCGCCCCGCAATAGACTAAGTAGTCGCTCCTCACGGCTACTCACGGAAGAGATACTCGACAATATGGACAGCGAAATCGGCGCCCGTGGCTGGTGGTGTTCTGGTCCGCTACCACCCCACGGACACGTTACGACCAATGCCCAACCCTCCAACGACAATATCGGACCCGCGGCTACAGTATAGCTACGACCTTCCGAACCCTGCATATGCGACAGGACGACAAGGACCAACATCAACTGAAATACCCGAACAACATGGTCATCAACGACAAAAACGGCAGCACCGACGATTAGAGAAAGTATACCTGTTACGAAAGGCGAAGGAACCAAGCCCCACAATACACACGGACGAGAACAGGGGTGTTTACAGCTAGTACCTAGCTGGTTTTGCCCTGTACAGATGCAAGAAGTGTTCATAGACTCGACAGGGAACCAGGTAGCACTATAAATTGATCTTATTATTATTATTATTAATGGTCATTTGCGTCGGTCGAGGGTTCATCTCCTTTGGTCTGAGTTACTCTACTGTTCCAGCCATCAAGGCCACTGGTTACGATGGTGCTATGAATATTTTAGCTGGTATCATTGGCGGTCTCATGGTTCTAGGTATACCGATTTACTTTTTAGGCCATCACATTCGCAAGTGGGCTGTCAAGACCTTGTGGCCAGGGCTTACTGAAGCGAAATAAGGTGTTTGGCTCATCCAATTTGGGAAATCGAGATAGCTTAGTGGTTGTCTTAAATAATTCAATTGTTCATAAGATCCTTTCCTTGTCCAGATATTCATCTCATTTGTATGTTTAGGATTACTCAGTCTTGAACGGATTTATGCCTATAAATCTGTTTTGTCCATGCCCCCACAGCATAGAGTTAATCGCATTGTCACTTAATTGAGCTTCCGTTGAAACACAATTACCGGCCTCCATAGGTTATGATGAGATTAAATGAAAGAGACTTAACTTCTTACTTGTTAACGTGTTGTATCGGAATGAGAATAAGGAAATAGTGGACAATTTCACGAAAGACCATTTGTCCGTATGGCAAAGAAAAGGGTGGTATAAAGGAAGCAGCCTTGATCTTTCGTCAAAACTCTCTACACCAATGTCAAAGCAGTTTTCCCTGCAAAGATGACCGGTTGCAGGTGTAACGGGCTGAACGCCCTTTGGATAGCTCCTCGATGGAATCTCGGTCTACTCACGGAATCTTCGTGCACCAACCGAACGACGTTCAAACACCAGCAGAAGATTCAAGGTGCTGCCTCGAGCACCCATATTCTATCGGCCCGATTGTTACTCGAGCAACCAGCTTGTATATAGATCGCTACGTAGCTTGGAAGTTTAGCTCTCTATCGAATAGAACCTCTTGTATACCTCGCGATTGCTCCCCGGAGCGCAGCCCCTTACAGCAGGTTTACAATATCGAATCGAAAGATACCAACATCAAGGCAGTCGAAGTTTTTCAATTTACATGATATAATCTGATCTGATAATAGTAACGTGACTGCATAGCGAGCGCGCCAGCTAAGCGAGCGCGCCACCCTAATAAGCTATCAAGCCTTCTGCATACAACATCTCATCACTACTAAAACATATTATAGCTTATAGTATACAGTATCAATTATTAGCGTCTATTACGTCTTTTTTACATGTACGTGAGTTATGCCCTATCTTGCCGCAGCGCTTGCAGTGCCTTTTGCGCTGCTTGCCTGCACCTGTTCGGACCCTACCTTCACGCGTTTCCCCGTCTACCTGCGCTCTAACATCTAGTTCAGCTATCAAATCCTCTTCCTGTTCCTTTGAAAGATCTCCCCCCTCTTGGATCCGCTTCCGCTTCCGCGATTTACGCTCAGAAGCAGCCTTATTTGACGCTTCCAGCTGTAGCACTCGGGCTGCTAGCAACGTCTGCGAATGCAGTATCATCTCAGTACCCTTTCTAAGCTGATCAAACATACTAACTATAGCAGAAGGTGAGGAACCCTGATGCTTTCGAATGCGGTCTCGAAGCAGCGTCGATTGAGCCTCTACTTCAGCAGCGTTGGTGGGTGTCTTAGGGTTCCATTGTGTCGCCCCTGGTAGAGGCGGTGTTGGCGTGCGAAGCTTTACATCAAGCTTTGATAGCACCACTAATGGGTTGTTAGGCACTAGGCCAGTTGCTCTAAAGCTTGAAGTAATGTTAGCCTTTGAGAAAGCTGTCTCAAAAACCTTTGCAAACGACGCGATGAATGCTTTTTTATCAATTCGGCCAATGCGGTCTGTCGCCAAGGCTCGGATCTCTTTGCTATACTCCCGCTTCAAAGGAGCAAAACACCCCACATCAAGTGGCTGCAGGATATGGGATGAGTGTGGCGGCATACATAGGGTGATGATCTTGTTCTCCTCGCAAAGATCCTAGAAGGCAAGCGACTTGTGGCTCTCATGGCCGTCAATTATAAGCAGCACGTGGCTACCCACCCTCCGTCTCTTTGTCTGCTCAACAAAGTGCTTTAACCAAGCTACACCAATCTCATTCGTAGTCCAGCCGTTTTCACTAACCCCAATGCGCCATTGAGGCTTCAAATCAGGGTACCAGGATGTGTCGTGATTCTTTGCTTTGAATATAAGGTAGGGCGCAATCGCCCAGCCCATCGCATTGATTGCAGCGATCAGAGTCACCCACTCGCGGTCTCCTTGTTGCACTCCAATAGGTCTAGTCCGTCTCTCGGAAGCAGTAACTACTTTCACGCAGTTTCCGACACCCATAGTAAAGCCAGTCTCGTCAAAGTTGTAGGTATCTTCGTCCTGGATGCTGTACTTGGCCTTGACATTGCGTACAAGGTCGAACCAGGGTCCGATAACATCTGGATCACTGCATAAGACTCTCTGGAGATCGTGCTGCCGAGTCATTCGCGATTTGAGCTCGGGTTCGCGTTTGACGAAGTTTGAAGGCCATCGTGGGCCAACAGGCTTTGCATCACGCGCAGCGCGCAGTTGATTAGCCATATCTTCAACGCAACGAAGCGTTGGAGCAAACCCTTGCGAATCAAGTTTCTTGATATAGTGTATAAGCGCCCTCTCTTCAGTCTTCTGGAGATTGGCCGATTTGGGGTGAGTATCGCGTGTTGACTTTGTCCCAGCGCGTCGGCGGTCAATTGACCTTCGGCACACCTTGTAGACTATAGCAGCGCGTCGTACGCTTAGTTCTTGAGGCTGCTTAGTTGATTGAAGGGCTAGCTTGATCCTCTCTTCCTTAGGGAGCAGTTCGAGATTGGACAGTTGAGACATTGAGGTTTGAAGTTGTAGGGTTCTGATAGTTTGTTAGGGTGGCGCGCTCGCTTAGCTGGCGCGCTCGCTATGCAGTCACGTTAGGTAAATTAAAAGTTACAAATGTATCATAAAAGCTTCTCTTGCATCCATCCCTCTCTCGAAAATTAAGCTGACAATGTACCGATGTATGGAATTCTTGTCAATTCAAATCCTCGCTTTGACAAATTTACCGGCTTTCTTGGCTTGCCTGTATTATAGGGACAGGGCGCATTGTCGCGAATGATAGGTAACCCACCTACGTGCATAGCATTGGGCCAGTGAGTAGTGCTTTGAGTTGTGTAGAAAGCGTCCTTCTTCCGCAAAAACTCCTCTTCCGAAGCTTCGGCGACTGGCATATAACATGTGTCGATGCAGAAACGCGGCATCTCACCTGTTGGGCTAAGATTGTAGTGAGGTGTGCGGCTGTCCCAGAGGAGAAGGTCACCAGGTTCGGCGTTGAGTTTCACCCACTCGCAGCCCTTGTCCTCCAACCACTTCATGCCTTGGTGAAGCCGTACCATTCTTTGGTCCAAGCCCAGATTTTGTTGGGCTCATCCTTGAACTGTTCATGAAACTTCTCGCTAAGAATATGAGCGCCCTTGCAAACGATGAGGCCGCCGTCGTTATCCCCATTTGGGAGCAAATTCACAAGCCCTTGTAGACAGCGAAAACCGGGCTTTTCCGGATCTTGATCCTGATGTGGCCAGGGTTTGTTAGCTTTCAGGTCTTTGCGGTTGGAAAATGTCATATTTGTTCCATCAAAAGAAACGATAAGGTCTTTCGTATCATACGCCTTCTCAAAGGCTCCATCAACTCCCGCCTCCTGGCGCACTGACCAAGTGAAGGTTTCGTGTGCAATACCGTATCCAAGACACATGCCTTTTTCATTGATTATGAGCATCTTAGATTCCACAATTGTCGATGGGTCATCGCGTTTAAACCCCATACCGCCAGCATTGATAAATAAAATGCACGATCAGCTTATGGCTACATCCAAAATGGACCTGCTTTACGAATGGGATTCTAAGTGCAGGTTTACTTACAAGTTCTCAATTCAGGAAATCATCTCATCAGCATAGCCATCCGCGCGATCACGAGGGATGGCACCTTTGATCACGACATATCCATCTCGGATGATATCGTCACGCCAATCACCATATACAAGCCCATTTTGACGGAACAGTCTTTTTGGACTTGATGGTTGAGGCTTGAATTTTGGTACCTCAAGGACCAAACCCTCGTTGGGTATGTACACAAAAGCTTCTAAAACTGCAGTTTGAACAGTGGTTGACATGGTATCGATGTCGGACAATAAAGACGATAGGTACGAGACTGGTTTGTATTCTGTTGGTAAAGTGGCACAATATCTCTGTATTCTTGCTGTCTCCTGTTATGACCTTTGCCTTCTTGTCCTGTATAATTATCTTAGCAGCTGCTTGTTTCAATCTAAATCTGCCGCTGACGAGAACGTGATGACTGATGCTCCTCATAGTTAGGGAGGGGAATATTGACCGGTTCGGCTCGGCTCGGCTCGGCTCGGAACACTATTCGCGCATAACTTCCGCTAGCCACAAGTGGAAGGATGTGGGGTAAAATGAGTTGCCGATGGCGGAAACCTCAGCATCAGAGCAGTCGCTTGCCCATCAAAATTAGTTCCTCCCAGACCATTCCCAGGGCTAGCATGCAAGCATGATAGCTGGATGTTCGGATAGTATGGTGTTCTTTCGGAAGCACATGTGGAGGTTAGTCCCGGTTGGACATGATACCTCACTCCGCATCCCGATTTGAGGATCTATTGATATCTCGAGACAGTATACTCGTAGCGAGTCAATATCTGTTCTTTGTTGAATATTTTTCTTCTGAATTCCTTTTTTTGTCTCCAGCCCAATCATTCAGCATCCGACACGATGCTTGTCAACCAGAATAAGTCTCGCTCAAATTTTGGAGTCGAAGTCCTTATTGAACCTCTTACACCAGCCCAAGTTGGTGAGGGTGGTTATGAAGGTCTGAACCCGCGCAAAGAAGTACTTTACGAGGGCTGGCGACATCCTTCACACCCTGGATCGAAGGCATTACCGTGCGATATCCTTGTGGAACATGACGTGGCCATTCCTGCAAGAGACGGTGTTACGCTTTATGCGGATATTCTAAGGCCGACGGAGCCTCAATCTGGTGTTGCTTCCAAAGTTCCAGCACTCATTTGCTGGGGACCGTTCGGCAAAAAGTTCAATGGCATCGAATCTCTGCGATACATGACGCCATGGGCCCTTGGTATTCGCACAGATGCTCTTTCCGGCTTGGAAAAGTTTGAAGCTCCAGATCCAGCAGACTGGGTACCCAAAGGCTACGCCATTGTCAACATTGATTCACGAGGCGCCGGTGATAGTGGTGGGACCATGGTTATTATGGGCCAACAGGAAGCCGAGGACGGTTATGACGCGATCGAGCATATCGCCAAATTGCCTTGGTGCGATGGCTCTGTCGGTCTCATTGGCAATTCACACTTAGCAATTGTGCAATGGTTCATCGCTGCCCTGCGCCCACCGAGCCTAAAGGCTATTGCGCCTTGGGAAGGCTGTGGGGATCTGTACCGCGAGCAATTCGCACGTGGTGGAATTTACGCCGGAGATCTCTTTGACCAGCTCATTGTCAAACACATGCTGCACGGGAAGGGTAATCTAGAGAGCTTCCGGTTGATGTTTGAACAGCACCCTTTGGCCAATCGTTGGTGGAACGATAAGAGGCCCGATATGAAGAAGATCAACATACCAACACAATGCACGGAATGGGTGCTATCAGAGGATGGCTCGAGGTGGACAGTCCTCACAAATGGCTTAGATGGCACCCGTGGCAGGAATGGTACGACTTGTGGGGAAATAAGCAGGCAAAAGAAGAACTGTTCTCCTTTTTCGATCATTTCCTTAAGGGTGCTGACAATGGATGGGAAAAGACCCCGCGAGTCCGAATGGCTGTCTTGCGCTTTGGAAACAAGGAGCCCCAGTCATATGACAATATCGTCGAAGAAGACTTCCCGCCTGCCAAGACCGAATACCGACAAGCTTACCTTGGTCAAGACCAGAAGCTGCTCTTTGACGATGCAGGTTCAAGCGCCACTGTGAGCTACAACTCTGAATCAGACGATTGTGTCACCTTCACTCATAATTTCCCGGAAACAACTCGAATAATGGGCCTTCCAAAGGCCGTTTTGTATATATCTTGCCCTGATCACGACGATATGGATGTATACGTTACTCTCGAAAAGCTGGACAAGAATGGAGATCAGATGATGAACCTCAATATTCCTTGGAGTGGTATTCCGGTAAAATCATTCAGCGAGTTCAAGCCGCAGGAAGCTACAGAGGTGGTGGTGTACAAAGGTCCATGCGGCATCTTGAGAGCATCGCATCGCGCAATTGACGAGTCAAAGAGTATGCATCCGCACTGGCCATTTCATCCTCACGAGGTGGAGGAAAAGATAACTCCAGGTGACATCGTCCGTTTAGACATTGTTATATGGGCTACAGGTATTGAATTTGAAGCTGGTGAGAGCATCAGAGTTGTGGTAGGTGGACGCAATAGGTGCGTGAGCAATTTCGGGTCCCATAAGCATACCAAGAATCGCGGAAAACATCAAGTCCACATCGGTGGTGAGCATAGAAGTCATATCATCCTACCATTTGTGTAAATTATAGTTGGTTGCATATAAAATAAACTAAGATCTAAATCTTCTTTCTGTACCCCTACGAAGCCCTTCATAACTTTGATCCCACATACGATCTAGCCGTCTTGCGCGGCGCGTTCATGCTCATGGTATTAAATAAGTTACTTTCGCCGCCACAGAGTTGGGTAGGCGTGGTGCTTTGCTAGATTAGTAGTTTGGTCATTGGTCGCGAGGAAGGAGGAAGGGAGGGTCTTGACAGGTTGTAAGTTAGAGGGGAGGTGGATCACCCTTTCTCCCCACTTTTTTTTCTAATTTAGATTCACTAGTACTGCATTTGAGAGCGCATTCTTTGTACGTTTCGCGTGCATAATACTAGATAGATCAGTTCTATCGACTTCCTATGTCATCCAAGCTCAGTGGCGCCTCCCCCTCCCTCTACTGCGCGCATTAAGCATCGAAATTAACTTCGTATCCATACAAAACCACCAGTTGCGATAGAACACGTCGCCTATCACCCAGCTCTCCTCGGCCATCTCGTAGTGCGGAGGCTAGCCTGCGGTGTTGCTGTGAACGCGACACCCGGAGGAATTATCTTCAATGTCCTGTATGATGTGCTGAATAGGTTCGCCGCAGGTGCCGCGTGCGATTGAGGGGCGCGGAGAGGAGGTGGACTGGGGGGAGAGGGGGTTAGGCGTCAGATGTTATGCGTCAAGCGTCAGGCGAAGAGAAAGGGGAAAGAAAAATGGGACTCACGCATGTAAATCAGCTTCTCGCGTACCGAAGGCCGGGAGAGCGCGTCCAGAGCTGGGTGGTGCGGGATCAGGATTTACGCGCGGACAGGGTGGAGATTGGGCGGGAGAGACGGGTGAAGGGTGGGCGGTGACGTGTGCAGTGCGAAGGGGTTGAAAATATCTGAAACAATGTTGAATAGGGATGCGGCTGTCATGCAGGTTCGTAGGGTAGCCATTATGGGTAGCTCGATGTTTATGTCTGGGCGCAGTGGGAAGGTGAAGGGTGCGGATCAGGAATCGGGGTCTGCAGGGGGTATCAGATGACGGAGGAGTACTGGATATTGGTAATGCCGCTGTATTTGAGTTGTCTGATGTGGGTAGATGTTGGATATTTTGGGGATGGTCAGTAATGAATGATGTTGATGTCGTCGAAGTCAGGTATGCGAGCCTATCACAGTTACTAGATAGGGAAAAGTCAATACCGACAGCATCGAACGCTAACGAAGCACCGTAGAAAGAGGGCAAAATGTGCCCCTGGACACTTGAGATGTCTTCAGGGCTGACAATCGAGGGTTAGGGTTGGCTGCTGTCTCCAGAGGTAGTGCGACGTCGAACGCAATGTGAGATTGGCTGCCATTCTGCGCGTTTATTTAGGCCTCCAAGGAAGCAATCCTATCCCGGCGCCTTTGGCTCATACTTCAAATCAGCATATATGTGGATGAATAGCATGCAATTGGGGTTTCTTACGATATCTGCGTTGCGCAAGTACATCAAAGGCTCGTTTCCGGTCTTTGCCCCCCACTGTTAGCACATGTTCGCAGTCTGATGCACACCAACCAATACGATTACTTTATATCCATATCAACACACTCATATCTACCCATTTCCATTTCTCACACATTACGAGTTCACAGGTTAAATTTATAAACTCAGCTACCTACCTGGGTTGCCAAGCTCCGGCACTGTCGCTGGGACCTCGACCTTCCTCCTCTTCTCTGCAGGTATAATGGCTAACGTTATGCCACAACAGTACTAAAGCCAGGCAAGTCGCTAAAGAGAGTTGAATAACGCGATGTCTGGGTTGGACACGAGAGTGTTATCTCGTTGGCGTTGGCGGGGCAGCGAGCATAACGTTAACGTGGTTCACAAGCGAGCGAGCACCTCCCCACCAGCGCGTCGACATCAACATGTTATCACACACGCTTATTACAGTCAATAAACTATTGCAATATGCTAAATTAATTATCAAAGTCTCCACTATCACTTGCACTATCTATCTCAACTGCGCAGGTACGAGCGTTGTGTCCAGTCTGCTTGCAACGCCCGCACCGCCTCTCCTCGCACCCTCTTCGACGCACTCTCACCATCACCAGGACTGCTACCAGCCTGTTCAGCTAATACTTCTTTTACCTTGCCTACAGTAAGAGTCTCTTCTGTCCGTACGTATCGCCGCTTGCGGCTCTTACGCTTACTTGATTCGTCTAGAGTCTCTCGAAGAGTAGCCATTTTCTCCATCATTAGCGTCATTTTATGTGCCATTTGCTAAGCTCCCTTACTCAACTGCGCAACCTGCTTGTCGAGCGAATTTGCAAAAGACCCACGCGGATTTCTTACTCTCTGTCGAATGAGAGTACTTCGACCCTCGACTTCGCGCGCGTTGCGTGGTGTCTGCGCCTCCCAGGCGTCTACCCGTCGCGGTGATTGTGTTGGCGTCTGCACCACCACATCAAACTTTGATAGCACAGCCTGTGGGTTATGTGGGACTGGATTGGCGCCTTCAAAGCCATATTGGATATTCTCCTTTATGATATAATACTCAAAAGCAGTCTTAAAGGCTAGTACGAAGGTCTCCTTGCTGATATAGTGGGTGCGGTTGCGTACCAAGCCCGAAACAGCATCGCCATACTTGCGCTTTAACGGCGCGAAGCAGCCGACATCAAGAGGCTGTAGCAGGTGAGATGCGTGTGCACGCATGCAGAGAAGAACAATGTTCTCCTCCTTGCAAAGATCTTGAAAATTGACGGAGCAATGGCTCTCGTGGCCATCGATAATGAGCAGTCGATACCCACCCACAGTATGCCTCTTTGTGTGGATATAAAAGTGCTCTAACCACGCAAGAGCAAGCTGATTATTCGTCCAGTCATTTAGACTAGCTTGAAGCAACCGGTCGCTAGGTAGATTTTCAAACCAGACATCGATAAGCACCTTGCCCGCAAAGATAATGAAGGGTGGTAGCCGGCGACCCGACCCGCCCACGCCTTGGATCACAGTAACCCATTCACAGTTGCCTAGCTATATCCGCTTCTTTTTGCCATATCCTTCCAAACCTGTGATAATTAACTGTGATAAGATCTTGCCCATCATAAAGCCAGTTTCATCAAAGTTGTAGATATCATCGTCCGCAATACCCCACTTCTGCCTTGTCGCCCCGACTAGATCGAGCCAGCGCTGGATAGCCACTGGGTCCTCACAGGCAGCTCGCTGGTAATCATAGGGACGGTTCCAGTGCGTACGGAGCTCAGGAGTTTGCTTGACAAAGTTGCCAACCCAGTTCTTGCCAACAGGGTTGCTGGCGCGCTCATATAGGAGTTTATCAGCCATTACTCGAACTTCAGCCTTTATAGGCGCAAATTCTCGCTCAGACTCCTCAAGAATACGCCCAACTATAGCCTCCTCTTTTAGCTTGTTTAGGTGCTTTGAGTTCGCTTCGCAGTCGCGTTGGGAGTGCTTCCCCGCGCGTCGCCGTCGAATTGTTGTTCGGGGGACGTTATATATCTCTGCAGCACGTTTAATACTTCGAACACGTTGGGAATTGATATAAAAAGAGCAATTTGAATATCTTATTCGTTATAAGTCAATTGAGAGCTGCGTGGTTGAGGCATAACGCGTTGTGTTGACGTCGACGCGCTGATGGGGAGGTGCTCGCTCGCTTGTGAACCACGTTATTGAGAAGGCCTCAAGGATCGCGGCTCGCAAGGCTGCACAACAACTTCAAAAAGCTATCAAAACTTCCCAAAGGAATAGGAGGAGGAGCTTTAAGGCTTCTACAAAGGCTATTCGAAAAAAGAGGCCTATTGCTAGGCCTTAAGGTAGTGAGGAGCCTCAGGAAGGTGCTGCTGGCTCAACACCTACAACCTCGCATCGCGGCCGCGCAATTAGAACTCCATCTCGATTTCTATAACTAGATATATATATCAAGGCCTATTAACCTTACCACTAAAGTACATCGCGATAATAACCGTTTAGTGTGGCTCTACAGCCTCATTTTTAAGGTAGTTTTGGTGAGGCCGCGCGTTCGCGAGATGGTGGGGCACGGTACTTACTATGGTCTTGTTGAGAATATGCGAGTCCAGTCCAGGTTGGTAGAAGAAAGTGTTAGAGCCTGGGCGAGAGGATGGTGCCACCCGGTGGCCAGTGCTGCGCATGTGCACACAATACACGTTGTCGTGTACACGTAGTAGATAGATTGTAACACAGTGGATATGCTGAATAGTAGACGTTAGAACCACCCACCTTGTCACTTCTACTTAGTTACCTATAGTAGTCATACTACTAGAGGGACCTTTTTTCAAAAAGTACTACGTCTTTATTAATATTTAGCTGTTGTGTGGCGTGATACAGCTTGACTTTCGAGCTCACTGAGATGTTGCTGGGTGGCTCGTCACGCGAAGTGGCTCGGCACGGGTACGGGTACACTAATGCACAACCAATACTTTACGTGTTCCATTCGTTTCGAGATTTAGGATAAAAAGAACACCAATGGTTGAGCGTTAATGCATGTTGCATCCGTCTGAAAGCATTACGCCAACACCCAGGATCATATGGTATCAGAAGGAGAGGATTGTTCAATTAAACTTGCTTCAATATAAACAGCACATAACATCATCCCGAAACGACATGGCCTCCTTGGCTTCTTGATCGTGAAACATTACATTGCAATTTATTGCCGTTATATGTACATCCAACGCGGTGCACACGTGCAAACTGGCTCAAGCACATGCAGGCATTATTCTACTGGGTACGGCACCTGTTTAGCTTTTTCCTAAGTCTTCACGTCCAGTAGCAGATTGTACAGCTCCAAGAAACGGATAAGCAGACCACGTCACGAGCTCAGCGTGGTGCTAATTCCCCCACATCCTATTGTTAGAGGTGATAGCTTCTGGTAATAGTACTTCACATGACGTACAACTCGCTTCCTGGCGGACTTGCAATGTGTTGTTAATGCATTAAAATCGATTCTTTAATAGTACACGCTTTACAGTTGCAAACATTCCCAGTCCCTAACAACACTAAATTCCCCCACAAGTCCGGACAGCTAAAGAAAAGATGTCTTCCGTTACAAATGTCAACATGTAAGCAAAGCACCTAGTACTCTTGTAACCCAATCTAGATCCTTATTTACAATGCTAATCCCCGAGCAAGATACCTTGTGTCGTCTTACTTCCGTTTTCTCGTGTTGCCTTGTTAATTGCGCACTGTCCCAGGGTCGTTAGTTCTTCGACTAGATCATCTATAGCCTGGATCTGGCGAAATGCTTTTTCCATCCAAGGACTTATTGGGATTCTTCGAATCATGGGTGGGATGCTTTTCAACAGTTCAAGATCTTTATGAGATTGTGGCGCAAGAGGTCGGTGAAGAATACCGTAGAAAAGAGTGAGAAGGGCCGACATCGGGTAGTAGAGGACTATCCTAGAAGACGCATTGTGTTAGTGCACGGTTCATTTCAAGATTTTGCGATTTATTGATCAAGATCGAACATGGGACTATATGGGGGAGCGTCGATAAGTATACGTACCAAAAACAGTTCTCGTCGAGGAGATGGCTTGTCATTTGGAGATAGACCAACGACGACCGACTAGCCTCGATGCTCAACTCTAGACTGCTCCCCACACCCTCCATCTCATCTTGATTTCCAGAAATCCAAACCTGGCATCTACTTGCTGCCTGGTGAATAGCAGCAACACACTGGTTATAGTCTAGATGCAGCATGACCGAAGGCATAGCCAATATGTCTTTTGGTAGTGTCGCACGCGTAAATGCAACAGTGGGCCTGTATGAAAGGGGGACAGATAGTCTCCAACATTCGAGGTCATCGTCTAGCTCACGAATATCTCTCAAAATTTCCGCATCCGTTTTCCTTAATGCGCGAGCCGAGTATAGAGCGCTGTAAGCCTTTGACTTGATGATGCTCAACCATGGGGAACTGGGGAAGGTGTGTGCATTCTCGAAGCCCGTTTCGACCCTAAAGCCCATCATTTGCGGAAAAATCCGCTGAGCGTAGGTTGGTGGAATACTGATATCACAATGCTCGTCTTGCAGACATGGCGGCTGTCCCGTTCGGAGTGATAACTCTTTGTCCATGATGTAAATCATCCAGAAAATGTTCCGTAATAGATATCGCTCGCGATATGAAGGATTCGCGGATACGATGTTCACATCATCACACGAAGGATAGGTCGTGGTATGTGCACCGAGCATGTATATGATTCGGGTAGCGACCGAATCTTGAATAAGAGCATTTGCAAGGTCCCCAGAAAAGAGATGGTACATCATCTTAACTAATATTCAGCCAATGTACGACGCGATGGACTCAAAAGGACACTGATACATACCAACATACACGACGTTTGCAATGTTTCCACCGTTACAGGTCGAGTGTACGTCGTCAATATCCGATGCGCCGTCCATGAATATTTCTCCGCATTCGAGGTTATCTTTACCGATTGGCAGACGTTGAAGAAGGACACAAATGCCAGAAAAGCAAATATGCAGGCCTGTGCATTGTAAACGTCATCGGATGGGCCGCTTAATGTTGATGAGTAGGCCACAGAAATTGTAGCCTGAAGTCGAACAGGATCAACAAGGGGAAAGACGCAGCAGAGTAACGATTGGTGGTATAGGGCTAAACACTTCTCGACTACTTGTCGATCTGGCATGTTAATCGGCAAATTCACGTTGACTGCATCAACCGATGAACCCCAGTCTGAACGGGCGATACTATGCCAGGACTGGCGGAGTGCGGTAATTCGCTCAAGTGACGCATCTTGGCCTGTACGGGAGCGGATCCATTGTTCACCAAGCTCCGAAAACACGGGAATGCCGCTGCTTGAGTTAAAAGATCCTAGTCGCCAACCTGCAAAATGAAGGGAGCCCAGGGTGGGTTGCTCAATGGACGACGGCGTTGAAATATCGCGTGCTTCGTTATTGTAGTCATCCTCCCTGGTGAGTGAAGTATCTGTTGCTAACTTTGAAGGACCTGATAAGGGTTCACGGGGTAGAGATGCACCTTTCTTTTGTTCTAGTGATTTGGCCAGAAGTCGTTCCAGTCGATCGACACGGTCCAGTAGCTGGCTGCGATGCTGCCTACTGACAAGGGTGAGCGAAATAGCACAAAAACGGCGAATAGCTTTTTTGCATACTTAGAACGCCTTTTCCTTACGACTTTCCTTTCGTACGAACACTGCAAGCCACGATGAGCACACCAATTGCACTGTGGGGCAGCTCCATCGCATTTAATCTGCAGAGCTCAACGACGACATTAGTAACTGGACGCAAACAGCCACAACGTTGTCGGCTATGAGCGAAAGCTGCTGACCTTCTTGTTGTAGCAGACATCACATGCCCTGGTGATGCGCTTCGGCTTCTGTGATTCGATTGACTGATCCTCACTTGTATCCATTATCTCAGGCTCCATTCGGTTAGACTGTTTTCCTTGCCTCACCTAACAGAAATTATGGAACATGCAACTATGCACACGGAAGCGATTTTGGTTCCTCAAGTACCGAGAAGGTTGTTCAGGCCAGGGAAGCAACTCGTGCATCCGGGTCGATGCGGAAGAAGAACGGAGACGGATCCACTTCCGAAGACCGACGTTTGGAAATTTAGGAGCTCAACCAAACTTGATAAGCATAATAAGGTTTCGGACATGTTCCGAGAGTTCCGCTTACATAACAAAGAGCTCATGATGCTAGCCAAATCCGGATCGTGTCTGAAACGTAAGCACGTTTGACTAACTAGCCCTTTCCCGTTGTTGACTTTCTATCACTATCTAGCCGTGAGAATTACGAATGCTCTATCAGTTCAGCTCAAAAAAGGGACAAAGGAATGCTCCATTGTAATATCATTTCCCTGGCCGTGGGCTTTGTTTACTTCCGAGATAGTGACGAATCCCAACTTTTGTACGAAAGTCATCAATGTCTTCGTCCGACCTCCGATATCATAAATGTCTTATCTTATCTTTTCTACTATTAATTACCTCTCGATATCCCTTTGCTTTGTTAAGAAACGTTTCCACTCTTTTCCTTTCATAATAGACCTTTGGCTGCTATTCTGATATGGTCTTCTTCCCTATCACCATTTTGACTCCTTAGATTCAAAACTCCATATCTTGAAAAAACGATCATCATGTTAGACCACCAGCGCTCAGAGACAAGCAACCCCCAGTCTCCTGGTCACCGCCTCTCCATGACCTCCCACCAAAGCCATCACAGCCACCATCATCGCGAGTCTGAAACTATTGCTGGAGAGATCCTGCGAACCTTGACCCGCCAGTCCACATACTCGGAAAGAGTTCGAGAAAGGGAGCTTCGTGATACCGAGGAAGCGGACATAGATGAGGCGAGGACTGGCGATTGGAAAATGGCCCATGAGGTCAAAGAGATGAATGCAAACAATCGCGGACAAAAGCCAAAGCATTTGGGTGTCACTTGGCAGAACCTTACCGTGAAAGGGATTGGCAAAAGCGCGATGATACAAGAAAACTTCCTCTCTCAGTTCAACATATGGCAGAAGATTGTCGAATCGAGGCAGCCCAGCAGTATGAAAACGATTCTGGAAAATTCACATGGCTGTGTCAAGCCTGGTGAGATGCTGCTGGTGCTCGGTCGACCTGGATCTGGTTGTACTACTCTGCTCAACATACTCGCCAACAAACGCTCTGCTTATGCTGAGGTCCAAGGCGATGTCCGCTTTGGCAACCTGTCCCCGGCGGAAGCCTCCAAGTACCGTGGACAGATTGTCATCAACACCGAGCAAGAAATCTTTTTTCCAACTCTGACAGTTGGTCAAACCATGGATTTTGCTACAATGATGAAAATTCCTGACAAAGGCATTCGCGAGACGCAGACCGAACAGGAATATCAACAGCAGATGAAGGAATTTTTGCTACGTTCTATGGGCATTGTACAGTAAGTAACACACGGTGCGAAATGCAAGATTGGTATCGCGTTGAATGTAGCATTTCGCTTGATTCGACGTGGATTCTTCTTATCTCAAGAAATTTTGCTAACGTCTTACCGCAACTTCCAGTACACATGATACTAAAGTCGGGAACGAGTATGTTCGTGGTGTTTCAGGTGGTGAGAGGAAGCGAGTGTCCATCGTCGAATGCTTGGCGACTCGAGCAAGCGTCTTCTGTTGGGATAACAGCACTCGCGGTCTTGACGCAAGTACTGCTCTGGAGTGGGCTAAGGCAATTCGAGCCATGACGACGATATTAGGTGTCACAACAATCGCAACACTATACCAGGCTGGAAACGGCATCTTCGAACAATTCGACAAAGTCCTAGTTCTCGACGAGGGCAAGCAGATTTTCTACGGCCCAAGAGATGAGGCACGTCCTTTTATGGAGCAGCTCGGGTTTCTATGTAATCCTTCAGCCAATATCGCAGATTTCCTGACTGGCATAACGGTCCCTTCTGAAAGAGCCATCCGGGCCGGCTTCGAAGCTTCATTTCCTCGATCAGCTGATGCAATTCGTGAACGCTACGAGCAATCCAATATTCACCAGCGAATGCAATTGGAATATGCGTTTCCGGAATCAGACTACGCACAGGCAAGCACAGAGGACTTCAAGCAGTCTGTTGCAATGGAGAAATCCAGACACCTTCCAAAGAACTCGCAGTTCACTGTCCCCCTAGGCAAGCAGATATTCACCGCTGTCATACGTCAATATCAAATTCTCTGGGGCGACAGAGTGACCTTCATCATTAACCAGGCATTTACCATTGTTATCTCATTGATAACTGGTAGCTTGTTCTACAAAACTCCCGATACAAGCAGTGGTATTTTCGGTAAAGGGGGTTCACTATTCATCAGTGTACTCTCCTTTGGTCTAATGGCACTCTCTGAAGTGACTAGTAGTTTTTCTGGAAGACCCGTTCTCGCCAAGCACAAGGAGTTTGCTTTCTACCATCCTGCTGCATTCTGCCTCGCACAGATCACCGCAGATGTTCCAATCATAGCTTCCCAAGTTACTACTTTCTCGCTGATCGTGTATTTCATGGTCGGACTGAAGCAGGATGCTGGTGCATTCTTCACGTATTGGGTTCTCCTATTCTCAGTTTTCATCTGCATGACTGCATTATTTCGACTGATTGGGGCTGCTTTCGATAAGTTCGACGATGCCTCAAAACTCTCCGGGTTTACGGTCTCGTCTTTGATCACGTATACGGGCTATATGATTCCAAAAACAGCCATGCATCCGTGGCTTGTCTGGATATACTGGATTAACCCGTTGGCTTATGGCTTTGAAAGTCTGATGGCTAATGGTATGTTGTGGACAAATTTCTTTTGCTCACGTTGATGTACAGGTTTCAGTGCTAATAATTTACTTTAGAGTTCAAAGGGCGAACCATGCGTTGTGTCGCTCCCAACCTTATACCTTCCGGACCTGGCTACAATATGACTAGCAATAATGCCTGCGCTGGCGTTGGGGGAGCAGCAGTCGGAGCAAACTCCCTTAGTGGCGAAGAATATCTGGCTTCTCTCTCATATGCTGACAGTAATCTCTGGAGAAACTTCGGAATTCTTTGGGCGTGGTGGGTCTTGTTCACCGCTCTGACTATGTTCTTCACGAGTCACTGGAAGAATACCTTTACCGGAGGTGACTCGCTTTTGGTCCCGCGCGAGAACATAAAGAAAGTGAAAACTGTCTTGGTAGCTGATGAAGAGTCTCAGACGAACGAAAAATTCCCTAGCTCCTCAGACTCGAGCGGTGTAGTCGTTTCCTCCGCGAGGGACACATCTGATGGACTGATCCGCAATGAGTCTGTTTTCACTTGGAAAAACCTATCGTATACCGTCAAGACCCCAAATGGTCCACGGGTCTTACTAGATAATGTCCAAGGATGGATAAAGCCGGGCACTTTGGGCGCTCTTATGGGATCTAGTGGCGGTAAGTTACTTGCTGTACACCCTTGGTTCATATTTGGTTTTTGCTGACATAGCATACAGCTGGCAAGACTACGCTAATGGATGTTCTTGCTCAACGTAAAACCGAAGGGACAATCCACGGTTCTATCCTTGTCGACGGAAGACCTCTTCCGGTTTCATTTCAACGTAGTGCTGGTTACTGTGAGCAATTAGACGTTCACGAACCGTACATGACTGTAAGGGAGGCTCTAGAATTCTCTGCTCTTCTGCGTCAGTCAGCGGATACGCCAAGGGCAGAGAAACTTCGCTATGTTGATACGGTTATTGATCTCCTCGAGCTCCGCGACTTGGAGCATACACTGATTGGTCGAGCTGGCGCAGGCCTCTCAATCGAACAAACAAAACGAGTCACTATAGGCGTTGAACTGGTAGCGAAGCCTAGCATCCTCATTTTCTTGGATGAGCCAACGAGTGGCTTGGATGGCCAGTCTGCGTTCAATACACTGCGGTTCCTTCGCAAGCTGGCTGGGGCTGGACAAGCCATTCTCTGCACGATCCATCAGCCCAGCGCGCAATTGTTCGCCGAGTTTGACACTCTTCTCCTGCTCACCAAAGGTGGCAAGACAGTTTATTTTGGAGACATCGGTACTAACGCAGCCACGATAAAAGACTACTTTGGACGCAACGGAGCCCCATGTCCCTCAGAAGCGAACCCAGCAGAACACATGATCGACGTTGTTTCAGGCACTCTCTCGCAAGGCAAGGACTGGAATAAGGTGTGGTTGGAGTCTCCAGAGCACGCTAAAGTCACTGAAGAACTTGATCATATCATCGCTGAAGCTGCTGCACTGCCGCCTAAGAGCGTTGACGATGGAAAGGTTTTCGCCGCGGATATGTGGACCCAGATAAAGGTTGTCACACGCCGCATGAACCTCGCACTTTACAGGAACATTGATTACGTCAACAACAAAATAGCCCTACACATTAGCTCTGCTCTGTTCAACGGATTCACCTTTTGGATGATTGGAAATAGCGTGGCAGACTTGCAACTGGCTCTGTTCGCCAACTTTAACTTCATTTTCGTCGCGCCCGGTGTATTTGCGCAGTTACAACCATTGTTCATCGAGCGGCGTGACATCTATGACGCTCGTGAAAAGAAGAGCAGGATTTATTGTGAGTTTCCCGCGTCCACAAGTTACAAGCATTCCTCTAATTTTTTATTCTGCAGCTTGGGTAGCTTTCGTCACGGGCGTGATTGTCAGTGAATTCGCCTATCTTGTCCTCTGCGCAGTTCTCTACTTCGTCTGCTTTTATTACACCGTGGGCTTCCCGTCATCTAGCAGTAGTGCTGGCGCTGTGTTTTTCATCATGCTCATTTATGAGTTCATGTACACAGGCATAGGACAGTTCGTCGCTGCATACGCGCCCAACGCTCTCACTGCAATCCTCGTCAATCCAGTTGTCATCTCCGCCTTGACATCATTCTGCGGTGTCCTACTCCCGTATAGCCAGGTCCAGCCATTTTGGCGTTATTGGATATACTACATCAATCCATTTACATATCTCATGGGCGGCTTGCTCACTTTTACTGTGTGGGACAAGGAGATTACCTGCAAAACGTCTGAATTTGCAGTGTTCGACCCACCAAGTGGCCAATCCTGCGGCGCTTACTTGGAACCATATCTCCAAGGCGTGGGAAGATCAGCGAACTTGGTGAACCCAGATGCGATGCAAGCTTGCAGAGTGTGTCAGTACCGGAAAGGAAGTGATTACCTAGCCACCCTCAATATCAAAGAGCACTACTATGGATGGAGGGATATCGGAATATGCGTTATATTTGTTCTGAGCTCGTACGGTTTGGTTTATGCGCTTATGAAGTTGAGAACAAAGACTTCGAAGAAGGCAGAGTGATGCAGGTGGATAGGTTCATTTTTTTCAAAGACCGCCATTATATATCTAAGAGAGTTTACTATTCGAAAAGCAGCAGGATTATCAGGATTGTATAGTAGAAGACTTGAACGGTGTTTTATGCTTGTGGAAGTGATAGACTAGAATTTATACTTGCGGCAGAAGCAGCGGGTCTTGTAATAAGCGTTTCATGTCTTCAGAGAATAATGGCAATGTTATGTCAGCTCTATTGTCTTTCCAGGTTCTTGGAGATGTATTTGAAGACGATGTGAAATTTGTTGGTGGCCCGTCGACAATGAGAATGCACCCATCCAAGCATAGTATAACACCATCAGCGTATCGAATGAGTAAGCTTAGCCCGAAGTCGACTTCATATATGCCCGCTCGGGCCCAAGTTGTCACAATTATGTGCCTCTGGCCTAGGAAACCCTGCCAAATCCGTTGGAGTGACATTTCGTATGCGATACTGTGGAGGTGAGCCGCTAGTCGTTGCGCATCATTGACTGTCAATGTTTCGCGTATGCGCTGTGCGATCTCCCCAAGAGAGGTCCTAGCGACTTGCGAGGCAGTCGACTCAATGTTCAGCATCATGGTTGGTGATCCGATGAAGCCGACATCAAGCTTGAGTACTGGTCTAGTACCAAGCACGAGATCGCAATCGACTGATCCTTGCTCCTCCTGAAGACCACGAGCACGCACCACGCCCAACCAGATATGGGCCAACAAGGCGCCGTGCTTGCTGATTCTCAAATCTGGCAATCTGATGGAGATGTCTTCAGAGATGTCAACAATCAAGCTGGATTGACTCGAGGATCATAGCAATAACTAAGCTAAATAAAGGCCGAAGTACCACAGCCACACTCTACAGTACTGTTGGAATCAATTAGGACTCGAACGAGTCTTACGGATAAGCAATACTGATTGGTTGACACGAGCAGTGGCAGGAACGTCGTTGTCCCCGCTGCTTACCGAATCGTGCGTCTGCGTCTGTGTGCGCAGGCGCTGTAAATACTGGACACAATAGCAGATACAGACAATCAATCCGCTTCTTCACCATAGTATTGCAGCTGCAAGTTGATTCACCCCGTGATACCTTTATCGCGCCAACAAGCACAAGCCCCCAAATTGTAAACAATTACCCCATAGAACGGCCTTCAGGCAAATTCTTAGATAGCCTCGAGCTGCATAGACTCTAATGGAACAATAATAATAATAATGATAATATTAGAATTAGGTCGCTCTAGTAGTAGGACTACTACAGGTAACTAAGTCGGAGTGGTAAGGTGAGTAGTTCTAATGTCTACTATTCGGCATATTCATTGTGTTGTTGTCTGTCTACTACGCGTACGCGGCAACGTGTATTGTGTGCACACGCGCAGCACTGGCCACCGCGTGGCGCCATTCTCTCGCCCAGGCTCTGAACTTTCTTCTACCAACCTGGACAGGACTCGCATATTCTCAACAAATAATAATAATGAGTCAAGGATCAAGCTGATTCAAGCCAAGCTGAGTCAAGCTGAGTCAAGCTTGATAGGCCTTTGTGCAAACAGTGAAGCCATTAGTTTTGCAGTAACGTCTTTTTTTTATAAGGGCCTGTTCGGTTTCCAGCTTCAGTTTCAGTTGCAGTTCCAGTAGTGGCGTTTTTAGTCAAATTTGGCGTCCAGTTAAGCTATACTAAATTTGATCAAGAAACTGGCCAGCTGTTCGGCAGCTAATTTTTCAGTTTCAATTCGCTAGTGGGTTAACGTCATTTTATCGTCCTTACCTGTAACCAGTCAGTCAACATTCTCAAATATGGATCAAGGATTATTACCGCAGTCCTCACCGTCCGCTTACATGTACGCCGTGATAGCCCGGCGATCCCTACCAGTCGTCGCGTCACAGTCGTAATATACTACGTGGCAGCCGTCGCAGCCGTAGCAGCCGTCGCAGCCGTCACCTCCGCTGTTGTTTCCCAGTATCTCGCTCCGATAGCGAGTTATTTGGTCGATGGGGATGGAGGATACCTTGATTGCCTCGCTCTTAGAAGCAGTTAGGGCGGGGCAAAGGGCGGATAGTTCTTTCAAAAAGTCTGCTTGGGTTGCTGCGCGAGCGGCTGTCCAACATATTAGCCCAGTTAACGTTACGATAAAGAACTGTCAAACCAAATTTGATACCTTCAAGAAAGATTGGAAGCCGTGGGAGACTCTGATATCACGATCAGGCTTCAGCGTCAACGAGACTGGTTGCGTTACTAGCGACGAACGTGCGCTGGACGAGTACTTTGAGGCTCACCCTGCTGCTGCAAAATTTAGATACCGGCCGCTGAGAGCAGCAGATAGTCTCCACCAGTTGTTCAGTGATTATACTACAGGTGACGATTACGCCCCAAAGGTTGGAATTCAACTCCCCGAATTCAAAACTGAAAAAACAAAACCCCAAATTCAACATCATAAAAATAAATATAACACCACTAACCTTGTTTAGTGTATGTGGAAGTTAGTACGATTAGTGCACGCTCTACACAGCTATTGCTTTAGCTATTACATTAGGAAAAAAGATTGATTAGAAGTGACAAAACCTAATAACTCCTGGGTATAATCTGTTCAACTTTGTAGGGTAGGATACTAGGGTTATACTAGATGAAATGTAGCCACGCTATAGCCTAATGAAGCCTATGCGCCTCCATTTTTGTGCGCCCCAGTCATTACCGCCTGCAAGATAGTATGGTAGCCACCTAGCATACTCGCAATGCGAATAACGTGTTCTATATCCTTTTTCATGATTATGACGCGCTTGGCATGGATAGCAGCTAGGTTAGTGACTCTAGCTAAATGTTAGACTATTACATCAACTATTACATTAATAACATACCTTCGAATAGCGTTACTAGGAACGACTCTGCAGCCTACTGGAGGAATTTTATTGCTAGGCTCTGCCATCTAATATACGTACCAACGATGCCCATGTCCTTAAGTACATCTTCATAAACCTCTCGAACGAGCCTAGTAAACACTGTGGTAGGGATAAGTGTTCCAGTCGTTTTCTGGTAATATCTGATCTCCCTTAGAACCGAACCTATTAAACTTAGTAGGTGGCAAGTTATATAAGAATTGAACAACGTGGTTCACAAGCGAGCGGCCCACCCAAGTGAGCGGCCCACACCTCACCAGCGCGTCGACCTTATCACGACTACACGTTATGTCTCAACAATGCTCTACTCAAACTTCTTATACTGAATTAAATCTTCGGCTTGCTCTTTTTAATATCCAATTGCAACGTGTTCAAAGCCAAAGGCGTGCTGCTTCTATCTATAACGTGCCTCGAAGAACACTATCTTACCAACGCGCTGGAAGACGCGCCCAACGCGACTGCGAACCAAAATCAAAGCTTCTAGATAAGCTAGAAGAGGAGGCTATAGCTAAGCGTATTCTCGAAGAGTCTGCACGAGGATTTGCGCCTACAAAGGCTAACGTTCGAGCAATGGCTGATAAACTGTTACATGAGCGCGCTAGTAACCCTGTTGGCAAAAACTGGGTTGATAACTTTGTTAAGCAAACTCTTGAGCTCCGTACGCGCTGGAGCCGTCCTTACGATCACCAGCGAGCTATCTGCGAGGACCCAGCAGCTATCCAGCGCTGGCTCGATCTAGTCGAGGCGACAAAGCAGAAGTGGGGTATTGTGGACGACGATATCTACAACTTTGATGAAACTGGCTTTACGATGAGCAAGATTTTATCACAATTAGTTATTATAGGCTCAGAAGGATATGGCAAAAAGAAGTAGGTACAGCCAAGCAACCGTGAGTGGGTTACTGTGATCCAAGG
This sequence comes from Bipolaris cookei, assembly GCA_002286855.1. Classification (NCBI taxonomy): domain Eukaryota; kingdom Fungi; phylum Ascomycota; class Dothideomycetes; order Pleosporales; family Pleosporaceae; genus Bipolaris; species Bipolaris cookei. The sequence continues at coordinate 218,036 of NRSV01000033.1, forward strand.
CGTGGGCGCGTCAGGTCGTCGGATACCACCCTTCGTCATCTTTGTGGGCAAGGTGCTTATCAACGTCTGGTTTGAGAACCTGCCTGCCGACTGAGTGCTTGAAATCAGTCACAATGGCTGGACGAATAATCAGCTTGCTCTTGCGTGGTTAGAGCACTTTGATACCATACAAAGGGCTGCACTGTAAGTGGGTATCGACTACTCATTATCGACGGCCATGAGAGCCACTGCTCTGTCGAATTTCAAGATCTTTGTAAGGAGAAGAATATTATACTTCTCTGTATGCCCGCACACTCGTTTCACCTATTGCAGCCTCTTGATGTCGCTTGCTTCTCGCCATTAAAGCGCAAGTGTGGCGACGTTGTTTCAGGCTTGGCACGCAACCGCACCAACTATATCAGCAAGGAGACCTTCTTGCCAGCCTTTAAGGCTGCTTTTGAGCAGTCTATTACGAAGGAGAATATCCAAGCTGGCTTTAGAGGCGCTGGTATAGTCCCACATAACCTACAGACTGTGCTATCAAAGCTTGACGTCATGGTACAGACACCAAAACAGTCACCGCGACGGGCAGACACCTGGGAGGCGCAGACGCCGCACAACGCGCGCGAAGTTGAGCCTCAAAGTACTCTCATTCGACAGAGAGTAAGAAATCACCCTGGGTCTTCTGCAAGTTCTCTTGACGAGAAGGTTGTGCAGTTAAGTAAAGGGGCTCAGCAAATAGTACATGAGATGGTGTTATTATGTGAGAAAATAGGTAGCCTTGAAGCGGCTCTAGATACAGTAACTAAGCATAAGAGCTGTAAGCGGCGATACGTACGGACATAAGAGATTCTCACCGTTGGCGAGGTACAAGAAGTACTAGCTGAACAGGTGGGTAGCAGCCGTGGCGACGGTGAGAGTGCGTCGAAGAGGGTGCGAGGAGAGAGGCGGTGCGGGCGTTGCAAGCAGACTGGACATAATGCTCGTACCTGCGCAGTTGAGATAGATAGCGCAAGTGATAGCGGCGATTCTGACGATTATTCAGTCTATTATAATAGTTTATTAACTAGGATAAAAGTGCGTAATAATGGATGGAAGTTGTCGCGCTGGTGGGGCGTGGGCCGCTAACTTGGATGGGCCGCTCGCTTGTAAACCACGTTATTATATATGCTAGAGGATTCGCCAAGGCTGCCTTGTTCGAGGTCTTTGGGATGGCCACGGTTACGCCAAGAGTCCTATCGATAGACAAATAACTGCGCACGGACGAAAAGCGCCAACTTTACACGCGTTTTGCATACGCTACAGAGGCTCAATTTAGAAAATAAGAGCGGGAGGAGGTAGAGAATAGTTTAACGAGTTATCTCATATAGGTTTTAGGATGTGCAGGTCTATAAGAGCCAAGATCGATTTTGTCTGTTAGTAACAGGGTGATAGGGTGATGTAGGTAAGAGCAGCACCACGATGGACTGTCATCTGAAGTTTAGTGAACAATGCCATTGTTGAAGGGCCGGTCCGATGATTGCATGTCGTAACTGTTCCATTCTCAGGGGGGATGATGGTAATAGAAACCGTAATTTCTCGCTGTTGTTATATGTACACGTGCAGATGACTGCATAAGGCGCGAACTCTCCCTCCCCCTGGTCGTCGCGCCAAAAAGAGCGTTAGCGCCAAACGACGTCATGGTGACTTCGGGATGCTTTTGCTCACTAGACGCGACTGATGCACTCGAACCAGCTTATTAAGAAGACGCGCCCATTGTTCCATCACTCTCCTCGTCTGGGCACTGCCAAGTGATGCTTGTCGCCTAGTAACATGGCTTCAGCAAGCGACATCCTCACCCTCATCAGCTCTCTGGCTCTCCGCCTAAGCATATGGATCTTCTTGCGATGGGTGAGCATAAGCTGCCTACACTGCAACTCTTGCAAGACGACTGACTTGGCTGCAGATACCTACGACTGTCAGTATAGCAGTACACCAGATGACTGGTACATAAATCCAACTTGTCAGAGTCATGTTAACGCGACAGGTCATACCATGTAGATTGTACCCGCACTCACAACCGCACTCACGCTTGTCTACATACCATCCTTCTTCACGAGTTTCCAGGATACAGCCCAGTACAAGATTATATCCGATGAGCTCGACATCATCGTTAAGGAAACTGTGGGTGGCAAGAGCGATGACTCGAGCGACGACATCAAGCTCATCGACGGCGCAGACGAGGGTCCGTTACAGGAGCTAGATGTCCAGGAAACCGTCCAGTATGAGGAGAGGGAGCCCAAGGTACTGCGCACTCTTCTCACTGGGCTCCCGAGTCCTTCGTCGGCGCTATGGAGCTGGATCACCTTTGGCATCAACATGGCCCTGATTGCTATGGCCTTAGACGTCGTTTATCGTGCACCGTTGCTCCACCAGTGCCATGACGCAAGCTTTGCCCGCGTCGGATACGTGTCGGAAAATAGTGCGAAGATTCTGGTCAGAGAGCCTTTTGCCTTTGATGTGAGGGTTCTCTATCGCTCCATCGACGAAGCCAAACGCTCTTGGATGCACAAAACACACCGCGCGAGCCAGCCAGACTACTGGCTCACCAACGAGACCGACTTTACCACTGTCCTCAGCCTCGACCATCTACGCCCCGACCTGGCTTACGAATACATTGTTGAGACGTCGCATAGAAACATTACTGGTACCTTCACGACCCCACCACGGCCGGGTCACATTTCACTGCTCAAAGACAACAAATACACTTTCGTCCATTCGAGCTGCATCAAACCCCGTGTCCCATACACACCGTTTCAGCACCCCCTTGAGTTCCCGGGCATGAAGCACCTTGCACGCTGGCTTCCCGAACTCAAGCCTTATTTTATGCTTTTCCTTGGTGACTTTATCTACGTTGATGTCCCACACCGTGCCGGCAGCGACATTGAGACTTACAGACGTGAGTACCGTCAAGTATATTCCTCACCGTCCTGGCCAGCAGTTAGTCGAAATCTCCCCTGGATCCATGTCATTGATGACCATGAGATTCAGAATGACGTCAGTAGCTACGCCATCTATTCCTCTCACGTTTACCTTACTGACTAGGTATCCAGTGGAATAGCAACATGACGGGTGTAGCGGTCCCAGCTTACGATGCCTTTACACACTATAACGCTGCCCCCAATCCACCTCCCCATCGCCCGGGCGTCACTTACTTTTCCTTTACTCAAGGCCCAGCTGAATTTTTCCTCCTTGACACTCGCCGATACCGCAGTCCCGCCAACAAAAATGCCTGGGATGCTTCCAAGACTATGCTGGGCGCCCAGCAGCTATCTGATCTTCTTTCGTGGATCAAGAAGGAGCCGTCAGCTGGCGTGCACTGGAAATTCATCGTTACTGGAACACCCTTTACTAAAAATTGGCAGTTTGGGTCCGAAGACACGTGGGGTGGGCATTTGTCTGAACGCAGGATGATTCTGGAAGCTGCATGGGACATGTCATCTACACATGATATTGGCGTGGTGATACTGAGCGGCGATCGTCATGAATTTGCTGCCACCTCGTTCCCACCGCCCAAGGACGGCAAATGGCCCATCAGCGCCACGGTACACGAGTTCAGCACTAGCCCGCTGAGCATGTTTTACCTCCCCTTCCGCACGTACAAGGAGATTGATGACGAGGATGTGTGCTTGAAGTATCTTCCTGACGGCAACAGCAAGTTTGGTGCCGTTGAAATCACGACGCCCGAGCATGGTGAACAGAGCTTTGTCACGTATCGGTTGTTCATTGATGGCAATGAAGCTTGGACACACGCCATCAGTACCCCCCCAGGAAGAGCGGGTAGTCATAGGGCGAAGGATGCAGTATGGGGATGAAGGGTGGCCATTGCCAGAAGTGCTTCCTTTTCTTTTTTGATCATGTCAGGTTCACGGCTAATTTTTTTCGGAACACATAGATGTTTGATAATCAAAGGTTCATAGTTCAGAGGCCAAGGTAGTCTGTGTATGTATATCACTTTAGTACAACAATGAGTATCTTTTTGATTACTGACGACATCCTCATAATGCGTGGTAATGTTCAACGTTATCCCCACTTCCTTCTTGCTTTTTCTTCATCTGCCTTGGACCACTCTCTGGGCAAGACAGCAAAGACCAGATAGGAAGTGTGCGTCTTGAGCTCTGGCTCTGTTCGATGAACTAGTCTGCCCTCCTTGAACAAGGGCCTTGTCTCAAAATCCTTTTTGGTCTGTGCCAGCCGGTCGTGCTTGCTCGGGGGCACGCCCTCCATCTTCTTCTTGCCCTTGCGAGGACCGCCGTCTGCATCCCCATCGGCGTGCTCGCCCCTCTTCCTGGCCTCGGCCTTGCGCATCACCTCCTCCTGCTTCTCACGCTGCATACTGTGGAAGACGACAGCACGGCCTTCTACGTCGCGCAGGCGTTGCACCGCTTCTTGCACGTTTGCGGGATGTGCATTCCCACCTCTCACGCCTTCTTCCTGCAGCCCCACGCGCTCGCGACGAACGTCGAGACGCTTTGCATTGATCTCCACCATGTCAATTTCCTGCCAGCCGAGGGTGCGCAGTGCCGAGATGGTCTTGGTGACTTGCTCAATGCAAGGGCTGAAAGTGCAGATGCGGACTGCATTGCGAGGGTTGAGGGGAGTGCAAAAGGGGTTGCAATTTGTTTCTGTGGGTTGCACCGTAGGTGTGGTAGGATCATTGTCTCCAGAGGTGGGTGTGGATAGGTCGGTGGCTACTGAGTTTAGGGCGGCGGTGGAGGGAGGGGAGCGGGTGAGGTATTTAAGTGCGTGCCACGGAGCAGGGAGATCGAGAAAGATACAGTCGGCATCTGGTCCTGGCGAGTTGTCCAGACCGAAGCCGTCGTTGTAGACGTCACGGTGGGTCACTGTAACGAGAGGTTCGAGGCCGTGATCTTTGATTTCGGCTTGAAGTTGCTTTGCGCGTGGTTCGTGATACTCGAAACTGTAGACGCCGCCGGTCCGCGTCTTCCGCTTTCGCTTCTTGGACATGCCTACCACGTTTTCTTCTTCGCCATTAAGCTTGCCGAGGGCATCGCGGGCGCCCGGGTAACCATTGTAGACTGCGCGTATGGCAGCGTGTGTGAAGCTTCCACTTCCTGCGCCCGCCTCGATAATGTGGTCGCCTGGCCTTGCGCGCAACCTCTGCAGAATGTAGCTGTAATCGGGCGTGTATACAACCTGGGTGCGATGTGGAAGAGACAAGGTCCACATCTCTGGCGTGGGCGGTATCAGATGCGCAAACCCACTGCTCGCCGTCGCCGCCTTGACAATATCCTTCTTGGCCGCTTCTGGCTCGGTAGCCACTGTGCCCTCGCTCTCATCTTTGCCGTCTCTCTTCCTCTTCTTGGACTTGCCACGCGATCCAGTGTCAACGACGGATGCGAGAATCTGTGTGCCCCATGGTTGGCCGACAAGCGTGCTGTGGGGAAAAGAACCAAAGCGTGTGTTCTCTACCTTTCCCTCGGCGTAGTCAGAGTCGGCGTTGGGTTTGAGGAGGGCTGGAATGAGGTGATCACGGCGCAATTGCAGGATACCAAGATTGTCCGCTGTCGCATACGCTCCTGGGTCAAGGAACGGCGAGGGGACAGGCGCCATTGCGTCTTTTGCAGGCGAGATGGGCAGCGACGACGTGGGGAACAAGCAGCAGAGACGGCGAGGTGATTGTACAAGAAGATGCAAAACTCGCAATGTAAGCGTCGCATATGCACAGAGATATTCGGCGGGGAGCTTTGAGCGCTGTGATTGGCCTGTAGCGCCAAGATGTCGCCCGACAGGGATTCTGGTCGATTCGGCCAGAGACCACCCACACAACGTGACACTCTCCTACTGACTGACGGACTGACGGATTGACTGACTCACCGGTAAGCGGCAACCCAATCTACTTACACCTGGCCTGATTGTTTTTTATTCATCTACTTGGGTTGTTGCACTGTCGCTCCTTGTCACCACAGTGTCTCATCACATTGATGGTACTGGCGTTCCGGTCTTTGTCCCGCACCGTCAAGTCGTCTTCCCCACTTCTGCTCTCCAAAACTAGTCGGGTAACAAACCAAAATCAGCGCATTCCCAGGTTGCTCGCCGCCATGGCGACTCCAGCTCGCACTCAGCCACCATGGAAACAGCCACAGGGCTCTAGTCCCGCCAAACTCAAAGTGTGGAACTCGTTGACCAGATCAAAAAACGACTTCGTTCCCATTGACCCGGAAGGCAAAGAGGTCAAGTGGTACAGCTGCGGGCCGACAGTCTACGATGATGCTCATCTGGGCCATGCTCGCAACTACGTCACCAACGACATTCTCCGGAGAATATTGGCCCATTACTACGGATACAATGTCAAGTTTGTTCAAAATATCACAGACGTCGATGATAAGATTATTTTGCGAGGCCGTCAACAGCACCTCCTCGCCAAGTTCAAAGCAGATAACCCAACCGTCACAGAAGAGGTCATCAACACCACTATAAAGGCCTTTGATGCATACGTCAAGAAGAATCTCCCCCTTCTTAGCGAAGACGTAACTATTGGTAGCTTCAATGACGATTCCGCTCAAAAATACGCCAACGTCATTCAAGGCAAGTCAGTCGACGGCGTCGGTCCAGCGGGTGACAAGGAAGCCAAGATTAAGATGCACCTCCGGACAGCTGGTACTGCGGTCACTTCGTTGCTAGCCCCGTCAAAGTCGACACCTGAAGACATTGAAGTATTCTATGCTGGCGCTGAAGATGTCTTGCTACCCTATCTCGACTCCCTATACGGCTCTTCCATTGATGCCAGTGACCACACCGTTTTCACAACGCTTACGAAAAAGTACGAGGCTCGATTCAACGAGGATATGCGAGCTCTCAATGTGCTAGACCCAGATGTAGTCACGCGAGTAACCGAGTACGGAGACCAGATTGTCTCTTTTGTAGAAAAGATCATCAAGAATGGCATGGCTTACAGCACTTCTGATGGATCTGTCTACTTTGATATTGAGGCGTTTGAAAAGAAAGAGGGCAACCACTATGCGCGTCTAGAGCCGTGGAACAGAGGGGACACCAATCTGCAAGCCGATGGCGAAGGCGCACTGTCTTCAGTCAAGACGTCGGAAAAGCGAAACGAATCAGACTTTGCTCTTTGGAAATCAAGTAAACCTGGTGAGCCGGCGTGGCCAAGCCCCTGGGGTCCTGGCAGACCAGGATGGCACATCGAATGCTCTGTCATGGCCTCAGCGGTCCTGGGCGAACAGATGGACATTCATAGTGGCGGTATTGATCTTTGCTTCCCGCATCACGACAATGAGCTGGCCCAGTCGGAAGCGTATTGGTCACAAGATGGGCGCCCAACCCAATGGGTAAACTACTTCCTCCACATGGGTCACTTGTCAATATCCGGCTCTAAAATGTCAAAGTCCCTGAAGAATTTTACCACAATTCGCGAGGCTTTGAGTCGCGGCGACTGGAATGCGCGCAGTCTGCGCATCATCTTCTTGCTTGGAGGCTGGCATGATGGTGTCGAAATTACTCCAGACATGCGCAAGTCTGGAACATCATGGGAGAGTTACGTCACCAATTTTTTCTACAAAGTCCGTGATCTGGAAGTGAATCCGAACATCGGCTCGACAGGCGCAGAAGATGACAAGGTTCTCAAGTCGTTTGAATCTGCCAAACAAAAGGTTCACAGTGCTCTGACCGATTCCTTCGATACCCCTTCGGCCATGCGCGCGATTTCGGGACTCATTACGGACTACAATTCTGCAGACAAGGCGGGCCTCAGCGACTCAGTGTCGTTCGATGTTGCCCGCTACATCACTCGCATTGTCCGCATATTCGGACTAGACGGTTCAGCGGACCCATACGACGGCGGCATTGGCTGGGCAGGTATCGACATTCCCTCAGCAGCCAAAGAGCACGTATATGCCGTGTCACGGGAACGCGACGAAGTACGCCAACACGCCATCGCTGGCGACCTCTCCGATGAGGTCTTGCAATCCATCATTGCGCAACATAACCCCACACAGAAGCAGGATCTCGAAGCACTCCCGTACGCAGAGGTCTTATCTACTTTCCAGGAGAATCTGCAAAGCCTGGTCAAGAAGAAGGCCCCAGCAAAAGATTACCTAGACCTTTGTGACCAGCTGCGCGACACGCATCTCTGGGATCTCGGCATTTACCTTGAAGATCGCGAGAACGCGCCTGCAATGGTGCGCCCTGTTGATGCCGAACTGCAAGCCGCACGCTCTCAAAAAGAGGAAATTGCCCGCCAGAAAGCGGAGGCCAAGCTGAAGCGCGAGCGCGAAGAGGCCGAGAAGAAGGCCAAGCTTGCAGAACAAGCCAAGATTAACCCCAAGGATATGTTCAGGACTGAGGAATACAGTGCGTGGGACGACGAGGGCTTGCCGACAAAGGACAAGGATGGCGCTGATGTACCCAAGGCACGTTTGAAGAAGATGAAGAAGGAGTGGGAAAAGCAGAAGAAGTTATTCGAAGAGCACGCCACCAAAGCATAATTGATTTGTTTGTAGAGAGCATAGATGGTATGTGCATAGCATCCGTGTGGCAAGTCAATGTTAGAGTAGGCGTACTACAAAAGGGCTGCTAGGCAGCTGGCGTGTGGTTTTCATATTTATCCAGTAAAATATACAGGATACAACAGAAGAGTTTAGTGCACTAGGGTATGTCGCACATATGACTAATGCAGTAAGATGCTGAATATGTCGAGTGAATTGTTCAGGCGAAAAAGAAGTCCAATTTCAAAACATAGATTCAAGGCTGTTTTGTAGGTGAGCAATCGAGATGAAGATGGATGGTGCCATACCGATCGCTGAGCTCTGCAGAGTGGCAATGTCCAAGCGTCATGTTTTCAAAGTACAGAGTCCATCAAGGGCGTCGTCTCAACGTGTAGGGCGTGCCAAGTCCCGTAATACACGACTCGCGCACCACGAATGGAACTTTGTAAGTACTCTACATTGCGCTATGACGCCTGTTATTATCTTGTCAAGTGAGCAATAGACGCATTAGGGCTCCAGTATGTGTAAAACCAAGAATAACTGGACAGTCCCAAGTCCAAACTGCATTCATACTAAAGGTCAGTAGATACGTATTTTTAGAGATGCAGTGGTATGGCCGGGTTTTAGCACAACACATAGCCAGCGCCTTTTTTATCCCCACCAATGCCATTAGCACCAACCTCGAGCCCTCACCCACAATCGGATTTCGACTAGCTTCCGCGGCCGATGGGCGGCGGGGAGGGTCTACTAACTAACTACCCACTTGGCTCACCGTCGGATAAATCACCGAGTGACCGAGAATCCTCTTTACCTTTTCGTTGCTATATTGCCAGTCGCGCTCTGTGTTGGCACTTCCCTCTGCTTCATTCCCTCCCCCTGTGGACTTGATGATCAGCCCGTGGTGCTTTCACAATGACATCAATTCATGACGTCGAGAAAGCACTGGCTCCAACCCACGAGCAATTGACTACTGCCCAGCACGACTATGCCACAGCCTACGCTTCGATCAAAGCCCCGTCGCAACCGCAATCTCAACCCGAAACAGTCATGGCCAGAATACAAACCCATAATTCACACGCCTCACACACAAAGCAGACCATTGTTGGCCTCGCCAAAACTATCACTGCTCGCTCCAATGCCGACATCATCGACCCAGGCCCACCCCCGGACGGTGGTACCAAAGCCTGGACCCAAGCCCTGTGCGGCCACTTTGTCGTTTTCAACACATGGGGCATGATAGCCACATTTGGCGTCTTCCAGCAGTACTACACGCTGAACCTCGGGCTGGAGCCCTCTGCCGTATCGTGGGTCGGCAGTTTCCAGATGCTGGGCCACTTTGCACTCGGCATGCTCACGGGGCGCCTGTTTGACGCCGGTTTCTTCTACTGGTCGGCCGTGCCCGGCATGCTGATTTCGGTGTTGGGCATGTTCATGACGAGCCTGTGCAGTCGGTACTGGCAGTTTTTCCTGGCCCAGGGCCTCATGACAGGTGTGGGGAATGGTATGCAGTTTGCACCTGTGCTTAGTCTTGTTAGCACATATTTTGCTCGCAATAGGAGTGTGGCGCTTGCTATTATGGCATCGGGAAGTGCTACAGGTGGCCTTGTCTATCCGACTGTGGCGCGGCAGTTGCTGCCGCGCATTGGGTTTCCGTGGACCGTTCGTGTCATGGGATTCATGATGTTGGCTGTAGGGACGGGCTACAGTCTACTTTTGAAGCCGAGACTGCCGCCGCGCAAGTCGGGGCCAGTGCTGGAGCTTAGTGCTTTCACAGAGCTGCCGTATAGTGTGTTTCTGCTAGGTGTCTTTCTCATTGCCCTGGGCCAGTACTTTGCATTTTACTACATTTCTTCTTTTGCCGTTGATATCCTTGGTTTACCGTACGAAACCTCGATCAATGTCTTGTTGGTTCTCAACGGTATTGGCGTGCTCGGTCGTCTGGTGCCATCTTGGTTTGCGGATAAGTACACGGGGCCATACAATATCCTCATACCCTTTTGCTTCGTTTCCACACTCATCTTGTTCTTTTGGCCTCTGGTCAACAGTGAACAGGGACTATATGCCTGGGCTGTGTGCTATGGCTTCTTTGTTGCCGGCTTCCAAGGCATCTTCCCAGCAGTCATGACCACTTTGACAAAGGATATGAGCAAAGTAGGAACAAGAAATGGCCAAGGCCTTGCTATTGTGGGCTTGGGGACTTTTATCGGGCCTCCAATTGCAGGTGCCTTGATACAGAACTACGGTGGAGGCTACCTGAGTGCACAGCTATTTGCGGCTACGGCCGTGTTGCTGGGTAGTTCTGTTTTAGTTTTGGGTAGATTGAGCATCACGGGCTTGAAGCTCAAGGTGAAAGTTTGAGGATAGAGTCCTCAACTGGGAGATTTAAGCATTCGATAATGGAAACTTATTATTATTATTATTATTATTTTGGTTAAACATCCTTTCTCAGCACCTAGGGCTATATAAGACGTGCAGGTTGGTGATGCCCACAAGTATCTACGTAGTTACATTCAAATTGGTGTAGATTGAGTCGAGGGGGCTGTCTGAATTACGATGAGGCTCATAGCCGAGTATAATCAAAACATAACGTGTTTCACCACCGAACCGGCAGCTCCACCGAACCGGCAGCTTTCTTACCCTACCCCGCCTTCGTAACAATATCACGCAATACCACTATAGTATTTCTTATTAAGTAGAACAAGATATTATTCTTCAGACGCATCGCTGTCCTCTATATCCTCTAATTCTACTTGGCAGGTGCGAGAGTTGTGTCCAATTTGGCTGCAACGTCCGCAGCGCCGTTCACTGCGCACCCTCTTCGCAGGCGTTGCACCCTCATTACACCTGCCACCCTCTGCCTCAGCGATCTGATCAGCTATCTGGCCAACTGTCTGGGACCCCTCTGGCTGTACGTAGCGCCTCTTGCGAGTTTTTCGCTTTGTTACATCACTAATCGTAGCTTCAAGGCGATCAAGTTTCTCGTGCATAAGCACCATATTATGAGCTATCTGCTGAGCGCCCTTACTCAACTGCTGCATCTGCTCCTTAAGAGAAGTTGTAGGAGACCCTTGCTGGATTTGCATGCGGTTTCGAATAAGCGTAGCCTGCGCCTCCATTTCGTGCGCGTTGCGCGGCGTTTTCGGCTCCCAGGTAGGAGTCTCTTGCGCTGGTGGAGTCGGCGTACGCAACACGACGTTAAGCTGCGATAAAACAACGTGATAATTGTGTGGCGTAAGCCCAGCACCTAGAAACCCTCCGCGGATATTCTCTGGTGTAATAGCCTTATAATAGGCCTTTTTGAACGCTGGGAGGAAGGTTTCTTTGCTGATATGGTGGATATGATTGCGTGCCAAGACCGAGATAGCATCACCATACGCGCGCTTCAACGGCGAGAAGCAGCCCACATCAAGAGGCTGTAAGAGGTGCGACGAGTGGGGAGGCATACAGAGAAGAATTATCTTCATCTCTTCGCAGAGATCTCGAAAAGCTACCGAGCAGTGGCTCTCATGGCCGTCAATAATGAGCAGCCTATGCGTCCCCATAGGGCGCGCATGGGAATCGAAGTGACGAAGCCAGTCAAGCGCTAGATCGTTATTCGTCCAGCCAGTAGGACTGACTTGATTATCCAGTCGCGTGGCAGATCCTTCGTGAACCAGGTAGAGATCAGAACCTTGCCTGCGAAGATGTTGAGTGAGTGAGTCAGTTGTATTTAACGTCTATATATAAAGCCTCCCTTGGAGCATGTAGACGGGCTATGCCTATAGCTTGCCGTACTCTGCCTAGGATGCCTATTCTTATTTACATGATTGTAGTGATCTAGTAGTGGTCGTTCCGCCTGTTGATCGCCACTAAAATGATTGTGCAGTAGGTGTGTATCCACCTTCAGTTATCGTAGTTGANCGTAACCCACTCACGATTGCCTGGCTGGATCTTCTTTGTTCTTCCTGGTTTGTCTGAGCCTGTGATAACTGACTGTGATAAAATCTTGCCCATGATAAAGCCAGTCTCATCAAAGTTGTAGATATCTTCGTCTACGATACCATACTTTGCTTTTGTATTCTGAACCAGCTCGAACCAGCCCTTAATAAGCGACGGCTCTAGTGAGGCTTACATATTGTGCTGTAGAAGCCTGTGACTTCTAGGAAAGCGGCAAAGTCCTCTGGCTCTTCCCAGAGCGTCTGAAGGTACTTAGTTGCTTCGCTAGATGTCCTAGGCGGTGCTGGCGGCCGTCTTGGCCATCGCTGGAAGACGTTTGCTGTTGTGGTTTTCCGGCATAGTGCAATGTGCAAAGGCGTCTTTGGGCGCCCGCAGGAGCAGTTCAGAGTCGCGTTGTCATGGTGGAACTTCTTGTGGTACCATGCAAAGTCTCCATGGCTTGTTCGGATTGCCAGCAGTTTTGCTAGGGTTCGGCGTGTTAGCTCTAGCTCCTGGGGTGGTCGGGTGGGTTGGTACGGTAGCTTCCACTGGGTGTACCAGTTGGAGAGCTTGCTCTTTGCGCTATTCCACCAAGCTGCTCTAGCTGTGGCTAGTTGTGCCTTTTTGATCGTGCGTATCCCCGATACTGTCGGTTGTGCTGCTAGTCCGAATGGAGTAGAGGGTGCTTTCGCCTCCGCATCTGCAAGGCTGTCTGCTGTTTCGTTGCCTTCAATATCAGTGTGCCCTGGTGCCCATCGGATCTTGACATTAGGCATCGTGTCCAATATCTCCTGGCATTGAAGAAACGCCCATTGTGAAGAGTTTGCGGCTGTCCCGCGCAGACACCATATTACTGACGTGCTGTCTATACACATATAAATCGCATCTGTTGGTCCTGCTATCTGCGCCGCATGCTCAAGTGCTCTACATGCCCCAATCGCTTCAGCATCGAAAACGTGTGAAAGCGAGTGGAGAGACCCGCGGCCTGCGAAGATGAGAAACGCTGGGATACGCGTGCCTGTTGCGCCAACGCCTTGTATCAGCGTAACCCACTCACGATTGCTTGGCTGGATCTTCTTTGTTCTTCCTGGTTTGTCCGAGCCCGTGATAACTGACTGTGATAAAATCTTGCCCATAATGAAGCCAGTCTCATCAAAGTTATAGATATCTTCATCTACGATACCATACTTTGCCTTTGTATTCTGAACTAGCTCGAACCAGCCCTTAATAAGCGCTGGGTCTTCGCAGAGAGCTCGCTGGTGATCGTATGGACGGCTTCGGCGCGTACGCAGCTCAGGATTGCGCTGGACGAACCTATCAACCCAGTTCTTGCCAACCTTCTCTCCACCACGCTCTCGGAGGAGTCTATTAGCCATATCTCGCACGTCGTCTCTCCGACAGGGTAGTCCTCGCTCAGCCTCGACTATTACACGTTGAGTAATAGTCTGCTCTTCTGGTTTTGTTAGGTGCTTAGTTGGTGGTTCGTAATCGCGTTGTGAGCGTCGGCCAGCGCGTCAGCTTTGGATTGTTGTTCGTGGAATACTATAGGCAATTGCAGCGCGTTGTTCACTCTGAATTTGTTTAGAATCAAGATTAGTAATAGCAAAAAATAGATATCCTTCAGTACAGGCTTTTAACGCGTTGCGTGGTTGAGACAATACGCGTTGTTGTTGTGGAGGTGGGGTATCGCGGGGAGGTGGCCGAATCACTGGGGTGGCCGAATCACTGGTGAAACACGTTAGAGATGTTGTAGTTGAGAGTATCCCATGGTCTGAACCTATATGGGATGATCATTTCTGTCTCTTAGCTAGCTAGGATAGAGCTCGTAATAGCGTGTAGTTGTCTGGTCTTGTTCGGCCGTCTAGATTGTGAAGGCTTGTTTTTTGTAGCCTTGCAATAGCTTTCGTAATTGGATGAGTTGGAGCTAGCTGTATAGCTCGCAGAGCGTATTTTCGATTCGTTTAGCTTAGCCGTAGCGCTGGTGACAGCAAGCTAGCTTCGATACTTGTTGGGATAGCTGGAGCTGTTTTGAACACTCCTAGTACCTTTATGCAAGCTGCGTTGTGCAGCGGCTGAAGCTGATCTTTAATAAAGCTCTGGTTGCGCCAGTAGATTGGCGACCCATAATCTGCAATGCTAGTAACGCATGCTAGATATAGTTGTCTAATAGCAAAGGGAGATAGACCGTGGCCTATGTTTGCTAGTATCCCTAGTCTATTAAAAGCTGTTTTTGCTTGGCTGGCTCGGATAGCTACATGTCCCCAAAAGGATAGCTTGTTGTCGAGATGTACCCCTAGCCACTTGATTGTATCTTTGTGGTAAATTTTCTCCTTGCTAAGGAGCTCTAGGGGTATTTCTTTTCTTTCTTTCTTCTTCATAAAGTGAATTAGCTCTGTTTTAGCTATATCGAATTCGACAGCTAGTTCTTTTCCTTTAGCGACTAGTTTCTTAACCTCCCGTTAGAGTATACGGACAGGTTAGACAGCAATGTGATCAGCAAGCACGAATTGCCAAATATAATGTGTTGACGAGATTTACCCATCAACACCGGTGTTGCTTACGAGTCTCTTGCTAACGGTTGGAACACTGCACAAAGCCATTGTGTGACAGATTTTAAACAGCTAAAAACGACTCTTGTTCCATACGAGACTCAGCCCTCTACGTACAGAAAACTCCAAAACCTGATGCGGCTCTGGAAATCATGCTGCTCCTCGATGATTGCAAGCTGTACAGCTACTAAATTCATCCGTACAGACTCCATGTTATGAATACTAACGACAAAAGCATCACTGCGCCCACACGATTTCAGCGAATCATATCCCACTGTATCCATAGCCCCTGAATGAATTTTAAAGAAGATAAACAAACCCCTAACCAAGGCGCCTCGTATGCTATCAATTTATCCGAATATCACACGCGAAGCCACTTATAGCCGACAAAGGCTCTCTGAGAAGGTGAATTCACACTACTACTCTCGATTGTTAGACAAAGTCATGTATTGATCACATCAAATGGCTATAATACTCACATTGTAACCCCATATACGCGTGACAATCACTGAGAAGATCGTCCTGTAATCAAACCCGTAGCGCAGCTTAATGAAAGGCCAGGCTTTTGTGCTTATGAGCTTAGGAATGTAATGATAGAGAAGAATAGTGGAGCGAATTTGATTGGGAAGTATTTTATGATTTCTAGAAGTATTGAATAATTAGGAAGTAGTGGTAATAGAGCTGGGTAGCAAAGGATCCAAGTTTGTAGAGATTTCGCCTAGGCGTTTATGGTGTAATTTTCGCGCAGCGTTATGCAATGGGAACATTGCTTGTATTCTTATATGTTCGGGTTGAATTGGTTCGTATTCAAATTTATTATGCTGACAGTCCTGGAACTTCCAGCTTCCGCTTTAGTGACTCTAGGATTGCTGGTATAGTATCTGCGGTCTCTTATTTGCCGTGGATTAGGTGCATATTACATGAGCACCGTTATTTCTGTACTCTGTCGCGATACTAAAAGTGGTAAATGCCATGACGTCTCTAGTCTGAATTTACTTGCAAGTTATTTTCATTCATGTTAAGCAAGTGATAATACGACGTAGGATACATATTTTATTTCATGAACATTCATTACTCGTATCTAGCCATTGGTTCTAAGTTGGTTTTCAAGTCTATAAGAAACCCCGACACCCCATCTAGCCAGCCCTCTAGTTCTCAAGAACATACCTATACCTCGCCTTTCCAGCCTCCATATCCACAATTGCATTATTAGCATCGCTCATAGGCCTCTTCTGTACCCACGGCTTAATCTTCTTCTCAGCCGCCAATTCCAGCATCTCATTGATCTCCCACGGCGCACCAACACCACTACCAGCAACTCTAATTCCCTTCATGATAAGCGCAAGAGCGCTGATAGGAGGTAGCTCGCCCTTATCCGGAGCACCGACCTGAATGAGGGTGCCGTGGGTCTTAAGCAGTCCAAGGTATCCATCTAGCGGCATCTTTGCGCTTGAGACGGTGGAAATGATGAGATCCAATGTTCCAGCGTTATGCTTAGCCCAGTCTTCGTCTTCGTCAGTTGCGATATAGCTGTCAGCACCTAGCTTGAGCACGTCGTCGCGCTTCTCGGCTTTGCGGCTGACACCAACGACTTTGTCGGCGCCCAGGGCTTTTGCGAAGAGAACGCCGAAGTGGCCAAGGCCTCCAACTCCGACAATTCCTACAGTTTTTCCGGGGCCGCAGCCAAATCTTCTGAGTGGGGAGTAGACGGTCTGGTTGTGGCATATTTAGCATGTGCTTCATTTTTCATAGTCAATAAAGGGTCGACTTACGATTCCTCCGCACAGCATGGGAGCGGCATCAGAACTATCTAGGCCTTCAGGAATTTTGAACACAAAGTGTTTGTTGGTACGGTTGTGTTTTGCGTATCCTCCGTAAGACTTGCCCTCATCACCAGGGTAAATAGAACCATAGGTACTGACGTTTTCGCGTGAGCAGTGGTTCTCAATGCCATTTGAACATTCAGGACAATCTGGCTTCAAGCAAGAGCGTGCTTGTGCTCCAACACCGACGCGGTCGCCCTCCTTGACGTGCTTGACATTCTTGCCAACTTTGACGGCCTTGCCGATGATCTCGTGACCGACAACACAAGCTGCAGTACGTTAGTATGCGGGATAACCGATAGCAATTGGATATGCATACGGTATGGGGTAGGTGCCCAGCCAGAGCTTAGCATGTGCAAGTCTGAACCGCAGATACCACAGTGGGAGATTTCAATGTCGATATCGTCCTCAGTCCACTTCTTGGGGTCGAATTGGCCCCATTCCATGTTTCCCTTGATGCTCTCCTTGTCCTTGCCAAGCCATCCCTCGAATTTGGTATCTGTAGCCATTGCGTCGTTGATGGAAGTGTAATGTTCAGTGTGTGTTTAGGTATTGTTGTAGGCTTGGAAAATGAGTGTTGCTCGAAGGGCAGTAAATCCCTCACATATATGTACATATGTAAAGATCTGGTCATGACCTCTGCCGACGGCCCGTCATGACATGTCCATAGATTTTTGTCCATCTGGAGCTGCCTCCACGCGGACTTAACCCATTGACTCCGGATGTGGCCCGCAAACTTACCTATCTCTTGCAGCTGATCGGGCCATTGATCAGTCGAGGTGACAGGGGAAACGTCATCGACTCGACGTCAGACGGCCTGCTACTCTACTAATCAGCAGCGGCTGTCTTACCACTACAGTGGTAGCCACCGAGCCACACGTCATGAAGAAGTTACCCATTACGCTACTACCACGTGTAGCGGAATTGCACTTTTCTCTAATTGGCTGTGTGTCTCGCGCTAACAAAATGGCCGGTAGACACCGGCCCAAGGCCGGATTCGTCGGGAAGACCGACTGATGTAGATGGTTGAAGTTGAAATTTGTCGCAGACTATGCAAGAAAAGGCGTCTGCTACAGTGCACGGTCACTCAACGCCCCACCCACAACACAACAGCTTCATGAATATTGCAGCTGTAACGCCTCAACAAATCGTGATAATATTGCGCAAAAGTAGATATATACTATATACTAGCCTGCGAAGACTTTGCGCTAGTCCGAATCTTTTTTTGGGCAGCGGATTACCCGCGTTTTGGTAGTTTTGGGTGGAACTAGCTATGCAACTACCTAGGCTCCTACAGAAGCTGTACCACCCCCAACACGTTTCTGACGCTTTGTAGCTGGCTTATGAGCTTTTGAAGCTTTGCGCCTACCCTTTTGGGGCAATTGTATAGCTTCTTTAGCGTCGCGAAGCCTCTTCTGGTGTTGTTTCTTAGCCAGTTTTGCAGCGTCCTCCTTCCTCTTCTCCCTCTGCTTCTCCCGCTCAACACGCTTCTCAGCTTATAGTTGAAGCTTGCAGAGGCGAGCTGACTTGTTGATCTCGGCTTGCTCGGCTTGTTGTTGTAATGCCCGACGATCGCGAGCTCGTTGTACGCTTTTGGGTGACCACCAAATAGCTCCCCCGTGATACTCCTGATCCTCATCAAGCTGGAGGGTGTAGGACTTGTTATCCTGTCTCTTCTTGATGGCTAGAGACTGCCTGAGGCCCCTGACCTCTTCACGGAGGATACCGTTTTGAGCTGCAACGTGGTACAAACTTCGTTAAAGCTTCGTGACGTCCTTATCGCTCTGATCCTTCACTGTACGGCGTACAATTGACTTGATCTTGAGCCAATACTCTCCTGATAGTACTGACTGGCTGCTGTCAGAATCTGAAGCTTCCTTGGCAAACTTCTTGAGTACAGCGTCTGGGTTGGCTGGCTGTATACCAGTGGCTTCAAAAGACTTCTTGATGAGTGGAGGTTTGAATACAGAGATCCAAGACCTCCAGAAGAGCGGGAAGAAGTCTCCTTTGGTCAAATCGAGTAACCCCTGGCTATCCTGGAGGTACCCAGCTAACTGAGTTGAGTAAGCGTTCGAGAGGGGTTTGAACATCCCAACGTCAAGCGATTGAAGCGTATGGGTAGCGTGAGGGGAACACAGCCAATAGGATCTTTTTGTCGTTACAATATTCAATAAAATCCATGGTTACATGGGATCCGTGGCCGTCAAGGAGTAGTAATCGATACCCGGTTGAAGCGTATCGTCTGGTCTCTCTTCCAAACACCTGTTTGAGTCAAGCTAGTCCTATATCGTTGTTGCTCCAGCCAGAGGGAGATGAGGTAACAAACACTGAGTGCTCTCCTTCTTGTATAGCATCAACCCAGCTTGATTGAACAGCTCCGTTGGATCCCTGGAAAATGAGAGAAGGACTCAATACACTGCCATCCGAACAAATACAAGCCACCACTGTTATCCACTCGCTTGAGCCATCTTCAAGAGCTTGCCTTACCCCTTTTTGATTCCAGAGTCTCTTGTCAAAGATACGATTCGTTCTGCCAACTCGTCCAAGTTGAAACCCCTTCTCGTCCATATTAAATATATGGATGGGCTGTACGTTGTACTCCTCTATCTTTTCATGGAGAAGCTTGAAATACAAGCTGTGCTTAGCCCCTGAATCAGCTTTCTGCTGTTGCTTGGTCATGCCTTTGCTAGAGTGAGAGATGAGATGGTTGGCTTGCCGGCGGAGGAACCGGGAAACCTAGCTTTTGAGAACTATTTGCCACCCACCTGGCTGACAAACTGTTGTATCATCACCCTTGTAGGTGGCAAACGTCGTTCAGTAAGCGATTGTATATATCGTACAAGCTCGGCTTCGTGTTGTGGGTGTAGGGATCGATGGGAGACCCCGCGCCGCTCGTGCATGCCTTGGTGCCTTCGAGCGAGCGTACTGCGCTCAACACCGAACTTGGCAGCAACTTTGCTGTACAAGAAATTATCTCCTAGCTCGCACGATTCTATATATTCAATCGCTTCTTGAATCGAACCCATATTAGTGGAGTTATGAGGCGTTGCAGTTTTGTTGTTATGGTGTTGGGGTGGGGCGTTGAGTGACCCGGGGCGTTGAGTGACCGTGCACTGTAGAGGCATAGCCGCAGACAGACAAAATCCGAAGCACCACAGTAGTACCACACAAAGAAAAATAAACCCTCACATATAAATAACAAGATAGAACGGCCTACGGCCAAAGTCTTCCATAGACCCGAGCTGCATATAGACTCTAATGAAACAATAATAATATGCAAGGACGAAAATTCATCGAGGAGATCACGGCCGACACGGAGGGTAACCAAAACGTGCACAACAAGGGACTGTGGACAATGTCGAAATGGAGCAGGAGAAGTAGCGGGGATGGCAGCGACACTACCAATCCCGGCGCTGCAGAGGAACAAAGAGGAGGAACCCAACAGGACGAACCAAGGGAAGGCAAGAATCTTAGGATAAAAATTCTTCCCAAATAGCGGACAAGCGGACCTGTCAGACATTCACCCAGACTTCAACCCCATCCGATTCGACGTGGAGCACAGGGTAACGGCACAGGAAATTGAGGAAGTAATCCGCGAACTGCCGAACAAGAAGGCCCCCGGACCGGATGGGATACCGAACGAGGTCTGGAAGACCCTATGTCACATCATCAAGGAAGACCTCGCCGAAGCAATCACCAGGATCCTTAGGGACAGGAACATCCCCCACGAGCTTAAAGAATCCACGGCAGTGGTACTCGGCAAAGAAAAGAAAAGCTACTACCCCCTCCCAAGCAGCTACCGGCCAATTGCACTGGAGAACACTATGGCGAAAGTTGTGGAAAAAAAATCGTAGCCAACAGGATAGCGGCAGAAATGGAAGAAAGACACCTCATCCAGTACAACCAGATCGGGGCACGAAAGCAAAGGTCCACCCTCCGCGCTGGAACTCCTCACAGGCAGCATTCAAACAGCATGGGCAGCGAAGCAACCAGTAGTATCCGTACTAGCACTAGACCTGGCCGGAGCGTTCGACAACGTCTCACACCAACGCCTATTCTGGGTAATGCGAAAGAAGGGATTCCCGGAGTGAATCGTAGGCTTTGTCGAATCGTTCCTCACAGACAGGCGCACAAAGATAAGCTTCAACGACTATACAAGCGAATGGATGAAGACGGAGACGGGCATACCCCACGGATCAACCCTGTCGCCGATCCTCTTCCTCTTCTTCATCTCAGAACTACTGGAGAGATTCGAGAATGTCCAAGACGGAACCATGGGATTCGGGTTTATAGATGACACAAACCTGGTCGCATGGGGCCCCTCCGCTTCAGACAACTGCCGCCGCCTCACAATTGCTCATGATATATGCCTCGCATGGGCACGGAGGTTTGGGGCCAGCTTCGCTCCCGAAAAGTACCAACTGATCCACTTTACCAAAAAGAAGAGAGGAACAGAAGATCTCCAATCGACAATCACAGTCCAGGGAAAGAATGCTGAACTAGTTCCTTCAATGAGAGTCCTAGGGGTGTGGCTCGACCCAAGCCTGAAATGGCATGAGTACATCACCAGGGCGACAGACAAGGGAACAGCAGCGTTCCAATCGCTTGCAAGGGTTACTGCATCTACTTGGGGACCATCAGTGAGGAAGTCGCGACTGATCTACACAGCAGTAGTTAGACCAGCAATGATCTATGGCTGCCAGATTTGGACGATCAGGAATATGGGACAGGGACAAATAAAGGAAATGACAACTAGTCTGGGGAGGGTACCAAACAAGTGCCTGTTAAAGGCTACGGGTGCGTACAAACGAACACCAACTGCAGCCATCGAGAAAGAAAGCGGTACCCCACCGGCGGACATTTATGTCGACATCCTGGCACGGCAGAGAGCAATCAAGAGCGCGAAGCACCCAGTCACCCAGGAGATCAACAGGAATATGGACAAAGTATGGACATCAATCACGTCTAGACAAGAAAAGAAGCGGAGGGGACGCCCTCCCTGCCCCCTGGTGAAGCCAGAACTACCCATGACTACATACCGCACATCTTGCCTGAAAATGGCCGAGGAGAGACAACGGAGCAACACCCAGACGTCAGCCCGGTGCCGCCAAGTGCAGGCCCGAAGCGGCTCAAAGGAACTGGGCCAGCTGTACACCGAGGAATGGGAACGGAGATGGAAGGTGGAAAAGATCAAATCACATCGGACGGCACCTACCTGGAAAGATCACTGGAGCTTCCAACCACTACACCTGTACGACGACAAACCCAAATATCTCGCAACAGCCATCATGCTACTAAGGACTGAAGTCCTCGGACTCCAGGCATGGCTGGCGAAGATTGGTGTACCTGGAGCGGAACCTCACTGTACATGTGGCCACAACAGACAGACGCTCATCCACGTCCTTGCATACTGTCCGGACACGAAGGAAGCTAGGGCTAAACTCCTTACCAGAGTGGGCACAACCCAGATCCACGAACTCCTCAGAGACAAGAATAAGGCGGCCATAGCCGGACAGTGGCTCCTAGACACAAGCCTACTCGAGCACCTAAAAGTCGCGATCAAGATTGAAGCAACAGACACGACGGAGTGGAAACCATTCAACATATTCAGCTCTTGACAAAGAGCTGGCTACACACACTCTGCTACCCCAAATAGGGGCAACACAGTCAAAGGCGACACGGGGAGGAGAAAGGACCGGGATAAGTAACGAGAAGTAGTAGAGGTTTTAAGCAGGACAATCTGCTATGTTTGCTCTACGCGCCTAGAATAGAAAGATAGTGTTCATAGATCCGAAAGGAAACCAGGTAGCACTCTAAATTGATTTGTTTATTTATTTTAATATGCAAAGATATATCGGCATGAATTACATCTGATGTTATGCCAAGATACATCGGCGTGAATTACAGCTGATGTATGTTGATATTCTACATGTAACAAGCCCCTGCAATGATCGTGTACAAAAGACAGTCGTAGAGAGCATTACACACAGCAACACGCACATAAATTCACCGCATCTACGCGTGCGACAAAACTTTATCCAGTAATTTCAGAGTTACAGGGTGGGGATAGAGAGAAATCTATTGAACATCATGTGTTGAACGGCGTAGATTGAAGCGCACGGAGGTATGCCCCGCTTCCACAAACTACCGGTAGTGGACCGACTTACAAGCATGCCTCTGTCTCATATCGATTTTTTTGTTGGGATAAGAATGGAATATTGATTTGTTATTTTGTTCATCAAGATACTATACATACATGCGTGTAGTAGAGAGTTTCTCTTAATACTAGCTCTAAACTTACCGGAAGCGCTCGAATCGCTCTTCCTCGGTCATTCTCTTATTTACGCGCTCAATCGTTTCAGCGCTGTATAAATCTTCAGGGCTCTTTTCTCCCTTCAATATCTCCTTCTCGTGCTTGCTCGCCTCTTCCTTGGTCATGAGAACCAAATCTCTCATCTTGAGATGGCTGTTCTTCTGTCCTGGAGTGCTTTGATCAACAAAGCTTTCAGTTGGCTTCCTCCATCTTGACAATATCAAGCGTGTCGATAAGCCGCTGATTATGCTTTTCCCATTATACACTTCTTCTACCAAATAGCCAACATCGTCTTGTGTGATGGGAATCTTGAGACCGAGAGGATCTTCACTGAACAGTGCGCGAGCCAAGCGTTCTTCAGCGCCTTGGAGAGCACCTAGAATACCATCGTACATCTTGTCTCGAGATTTAGATGGAAGATATTCATGTGGGTAACCAGAAATAGAGAGAATGACATGGTTGGCAACGGCCAGGCCAAAGATTGCTGGCATGGTGCCTAAAACTGGCAAAATTCGTACCCGGAAGTCTGCGAGAACACCCAGCTCCCCAACGTTGCCTTTTGCGAATTCTTCTTCTGAGAGCGGTTGAAGCTCAGCCTTTCCAGGACCTGGCCTCTCGGTCGAGTAAACGACAGGTATCCCATCTTTTACGCCTTTCAACCGCAGCTTTCGTCTCGTAGACTTTGACAAAGGGTCATCTGTGCTTGCTGAAATGTCGCCAATGAAGATCCTGGTAGGATCGGACTTGCAACCTGCACCCATGGAGGAGATAACCTTGATGTTGTTCATGTAGCAGTAAGCTAAAAGAGCAACTTTGCTGTCGATGTTGTCGATGGCGTCTATTACAAAATTCGGCTGCTGGCCATTGAGAGGCGCCAATTGAGCAGCTGCAGTCTGCTCACTGAACAACTCGTTTCGGCATTCGAAGTGGGTCCATGGTGTGATTTGTTCGAGCCGCTTGCGGAGGCAGTGCACTTTGGGTGTTCCGACATCTGCGAGAGTTGCTACTGCATGTCGGTTGAGCGAAGACAAAGTAACTTGATCAAAATCTATGAGACGGAGCTTAGAGCATCCTGATCTTGCAAGAGCTGCTGTTGCATGTGATCCTACTCCACCACAACCGACTACGACTACGAAAGCGCCCCGTAACTTCGCAAGTCCTTCATCTGTAAGAAAGACCCGATTTCTTGCCAATTGCTCAAGGATAAGATCTAACAATCCTGTGAGAACTCAATGTAGTCGTTTTTCAAAAGAGATTGACGTCTTACCGTCGTCATAATCGCCTTTTCTCGCTCGCGCGGCGAGTGCCATGCTGCGCTCATCTTCTTTACTTGGAGAAAACACATGTGAAGCCGCGCCATATTCAGTCAGCTGTAAAGCGTCAGAAAAATTATGGATTTCCAAGAATGAGGCCGTCATGGCAAAAGTTAGCCGGCGCAATTGTTGTACTTGCTCTTGACGGATGGTGGTCTTCACTGAGATCTGGAATAGACGCTTTTAAGTCTGCTACTCTCGTCATGCGTCGAGCTTTTTGATAACCAAGAATAGCACTTCCAACTACAAGGCCCGAGACGGCAGCGGTCGCCACAAGCTGTGCATTGTGGGACTCTGAGGCCCGCGATATCCACAAAGGCATTCTGGTGGGGTTGAGTCGCACAGCGTGAGAAAGTGCACTCAGTCTATAATGCTAGGACTATACAGGAAGAAAGCAATCAAGGGAAAAGAAAAAAGATTGAGAATTCTGTGATCTGGGAATGGCTGGGATGATTTTTAGTCATATTGAGAGAGCTGGCTCTCAGTTGTCGACGCTAGTGCGTATGCGGTAAGCGTCAAAGTCTGCTTTGAGAAAACGCAGATGACCAGCATGCAAAAAGCAGCCAGCAGCGAACCGTACGGGGACAAATATACGCGTCTGAGATACTCCTCACGCGCCAGACAGGACGCTGGACTGTGCGAGTGCCTTGTCGCCTACAAGAGGCCTCCACATCCACTTCTATTCTTTGCGGCCCACATCTCCAAGGACTGAACTGCAACCATGTCGAAACTGACATTCGCCTTGATCGGGGCAGGCGGTGCTGCTGCCGGAGCTGCAGTAACAGCAGCGCTGTACTCGACCAGAAGAGACAATTTCCCGCACACGCCAGCTGCCACGACAACCACCACCACAACTGTGACTGGATCCACACGAGCAGGCCCATCCCCTTCAGCCCCCGCTGCCCCTACAGTTCACGCGCCTGCGGTTGCTACCGCTGCTCGCAGAGCGGTTGTAGACCCCAACGGTCTCTTCCAATATGGCTTTCCCGGCCCGGTCAATGACTTCCGACCTGCTGCCTCTCTCACATCGTCGTACGACCGACGGACGCGAAACCCGGCATGGGTAGCGGAACACATAACCCCAGAGTCGCTAGCAAACAACAACGCGGATCGAAAGCACAGCGTCTTCGTCGAGGATGTCTCAATTCCTGAGATGTTCCGCGCAAAGCTCAAGGACTACCTCCGCAGCGGCTATGACAGAGGCCACCAAGTCCCCGCAGCAGACGCAAAATGGAGCCAAGAAGCCATGGACGACACATTCGCGCTGAGCAACATGTGCCCGCAGGTAGGCAATGGCTTCAACCGCGATTACTGGGCCCACTTCGAAGACTTCTGCCGTAGACTCACACAGAACTATCCCTCTGTACGCATCGTAACCGGTCCCTTATACCTTCCCAAGCGCGACGAGGATGGTAAATGGCGTGTTTCATATGAAGTCATTGGCTCACCACCCAACGTTGCCGTCCCCACGCATTTCTACAAAGTCATTTTTGCCGAAGACGGCAATCTGGGCGGCAAAGTCGCATTGGGGGCGTTTGTGCTGCCCAATGCAGTCATCTCCAACAGCAAGCCCTTGTTGGACTTTGAAGTGCCCATTGAGGCAGTGGAGAGGGCAAGTGGCTTAGAGTTTGCAACAAAGCTTAGCCCCGACAGGCGGAAGAAGTTATGTCAAGAGGTCAACTGTGGTCTCATTGTTAAGGAATATGCACAGAGACAGAAGTCGTTTGGCAAGCAATAATTGAAAGTCGGAGTCTGGTATTCAACCACATGTCTTATCTTCATACACAGCTTGTGTTGCTAGTCGTACATTGTATAGTACATTTTCATATCGATACGTCACCCTACTCGTACAGATGGCATTTCTGACGTTACACATGCGCCCGGAAAAACGAGACTGTCCTCGTCTACTCTGTATATTTTGCCATGGCATCCTTCCTTCTACAAGCCTTTATCTTGTATCCTCTCTGCAAAACTTAAAAGTTTTGCACCGCCGCGCCGCCCTGGGCGCTTTCACGCTGTATCCTCCCGACGTATTGCTTGCTGACAGTGTTCCATGCGCTCATGTACTTTTCCATGCATGCAGTAAAGCAGTTTTCTTCGCCTTTGGAGAGGGATGTGCCAGGCTTGGGGATACAGCGTTCAAAGCAGTGCTCGTTGAGTTTCTGTGAATTCATCAGCATGGGAAATTTTTCAAGACAAATACAAAATGTCTAGGCGTACCTCGACAAGCATGCGCGCATTCTGCATGGCGGCTTCTTGCTGCACCTGGCGCATGACGGCCGTCTTTGGGTCGCTGGGGCCTAATGAGTTCATGGTGAATATCGTGTGTTTTTTTGGTGGAATTATGGTATCAAAAAGTAAGGATTGCGAGTAGGGTATGCTAATTGTTGGGCAGTGGCTCCCACGTGGAAAAGCTGTCGACGTCAAGAGCGGCGTTGCTCGCTAGCGTGGTTCTGCAACCCAAGACCCCTGCATTGCACGCGGAGGTGATAGAGTGGCCTTTCCAAACCCTAAGTCTCAGCTTTGAGAGCTCCAGCACGTCCGAGTCGCCAACCTGTGCTGCCATCTTCTTTTGATAGATTCAATCTTCCGAGGCTTTATTCCCTGTCGATTCTAAGATAGAAGTCTTCTTCCATTCTTTCTGCGCGCCAATTGCCGCTTGGTATCTTAGGGATCGCCCGTCTCAGGCAGTAAGAGGGAACGTCGTGCGACCATGTTGCTTGCAAGACCATGGACAAGCTTGTGTTTGATGGCGGGGAGCTTGACGGGTGCATGGGCGCGGTCTGGAGGATTAACTGAAGATCCTGATATCAAAGCCATCTCGGTGCGTTGTTGCTACACGTTGAGTTGAGGAGCCATTGTCGCTAATCAGAACATAGCTGCGGACACACACCCTCGAGCCTGTAAGCCGCCTCTTCGTACCGTAGTTACTGCTGGAGGCAGAAGACTGGAATTTGCTCTGACAGCATTTATAGCCATATCTCGACTCGGACATGCAAAGCCGTTGGTGGGATTTTGGCGGAGACACTATTATTCGGACTGATAAGTACATTCGACTTGCTTCGGACAAGCCCTCACGCGATGGCTGGATCTTCTCGAGAGTCCCTCTTACAGCCACAAATTGGGAGGTTCGTGCAAAAAATACGGCACTGCTAAACTAGACACTCACACGGGCAGGTCATGTTTGAGTTCAAGATTCACGGACAAGGAAACCTCTATGGCGACGGCTTTGCCATGTGGCTCACCAAGCAGCGCGCACAGCCAGGAAACGTCTTTGGCCATACCGACAAATTCGAGGGCCTCGGTATCTTCTTCGATACCTACAAGAACAACCGCCCAGGCACCGTATTCCCCTACATCATGGCTATGAACGGCGATGGAAACACAGCGTATGACAAGGACAACGATGGCAAGGCCAACGAGCTTGCTGGATGCTCGGTGCGAATGCCCAAAAGTTTGGAATATATGCATTCTAACAAGTTAATCAGGTCCGCGGCATTCGCAACGCGCAAATCGCAACCAAGGCCCGCCTCACGTACTTTCAGGAGCAGTTCCTCCGCCTCGAGATCCAATACAAGGCTGAAGACGAATGGACCATGTGCTTTGAGATCCCCAACTTCAAGGTCCCGCCTGTTGCATACCTGGGCTTCTCTGCCGAGACTGGTGAGCTCTCCGACAATCACGACATTGCTTGGGTCAGGTCAACAAACCTCTACAAGAAGAGCCCTGGTGCGGTGCCATCGACAGGAAGCACCGGTGGCAAGACCGCTTCGTCCATGAGCCGCGAGAGACCTAGCAGTGGAAGCTGGACATGGACTTTTGTAAAATTCGTGCTGTTCGGTCTGGGATTAACTGGTGCATACGTCGGTTTCACCGTCTATAGGGCCAGGCAAAGAGACCGATTCTAGGGGAAGAATTCATATCTGAAGTTCGGTGGGCAGAAAAGGCAAAGCATCTGGAAACGTCCGAGATTACAGGTCGATGAGTGCGTCGAAGTTGGGGATAAGAACAACTGGATAGCATTGTACAGTGTTGGATGATGGAGTTGGTGGTGTGAAAACGGCCTGGAAAAGGTCGTGAACCTTGTTTACAGTTTCCTAGCATATTTCCATATTACTCTACACCTGGTCTGTACCGAGTCACAATCGCACATACAAAATTTATTCGAAGTAAATGTATTGTCTCCGCTCATAATAACAGATCTCTGCACTGGAGCACGCAGGAGCTGTCGATGAAAGCAAGTGGAGTGGGTTGAGTATTGTTCTGGCATCCAATTTAGGTGGCCTGGCGACATGGAGAATGTGAAGCGGCCATGATGTTGGATGCACAAGTTCTGAATAAGTAGCATTGAGATCTATTCGATCTTCTCGGTTTAATTCTATGTGCTTCTTGTACGATTCCTAGTGCAAGCTTCAGCATGAGTTGGCGGAACCTGGAAACACGGTCCTTGCGATGAACAACAAGAAGAGAGAAGCCCAAGGTTTAGAGGGGAATGTGCTTGTCTGGAGAGGTCGGCAATACTGCTTTTATGTGGCCACGCTTCGCCAAGATCTGGCTTCCCATTCGGGTAGGTTTAGATCTGATGTTGATAACAGGCTCATCGACATGCAGCTTACGTCACTAGCGTGCTACTAGCGCAGTCCCGTGATTGCGCGCCTGCTCAACTTTGGCGCGTTCGATAGTCGGCTTCTCTCACCACCCACAACCCGAGCTGCGAGTAAGTAACTTAACGTCAGTATTTCTTCCTGACTTGCTTGTTTTTTTGGCGCTATCGAATAGTTTCAAAGAAAGAACTACTCTAACGCTCTAGCTAACACAAGTCAGACCCCAATGAACGACAAACCTTCGTCACAAGGCGATGCTAGGGACTAATCCCCCCTGGCGTCTCACTGCATGACAGACAAGAACGGAAAGCGGAGGGGGTGCGCCATCATACTAGATGAAGCCATACCACCGGCCACATCATTGCACAGCGATGTGCCACAGGTGGTTTCACAAAGCTATCGGGTTCACCTTCACGACAAGCCGCAGCCTCAACCTTTCCCACCGCGCACTGAGGACAAAGTAAAAGAGTTGAAGCGCCGTGCTGCCTTGCCTCAAAAGCTTGGAGGACGCTGTTCGCTTATGACAATCTAATTGTAGTTTTCAATCCGAGCGCCTTTGCCGTCAAGGTATCGCAAGTGTGGGGAAGCGTGGTCTTTGTCGTTGGGGCTCGCTGGTTTGTGAGGCGGTGCTCCTGTAGGTGGGTTGTTCTTTTTCTTGCCAAGAGCCCGTTGTGCAGACGGACGAAAAAGGGTCCAGTGATGATGTCCCTGTGGGGCATCAAAGCCAAAGTCGAGTTGAGGAACCCATTTGTTGCCTATTAAGAGGTCGAGAGACTGAACAATGGGGGGCAGTTGAGGTTCCTTCTGAGGACAGCAGGAGAGCTAATCTGAGGACCAAAATATATGGCATATATTTTCTTCGAGTCTTTACCGTGTTGGGCTGACGTGATTGATCACTAGGCTTCATAAAACATCTTGTTCCATGCATGAAAATTCTAACACTTGACATTAAATACGCGCCTAATTTACTCGTAGAGGTAGCAGAACGGCCCATCGACTGTACTGACTAGGTCCTTGATCTGCAATGGCTTTTCGGACACGAGCACGTCCATATCAATGGTGTCATTCAAAGTTGCCCGTGTACTGTTTTCTCCGTTCCAAAATAGCGTACCGCCCGAAATAACCTGCTGCCTATACGGAAAATCAAGCGCTTGCCAAGTCGCATATACCAGATCAATCATGCCATGATGGAACCAGAAATAAACATCTGCAACACAGTTTATTAGTAAATGATCGAGTAGCAGCAGGGAAACGGACTGAACGTACCACCAGGCGAAGCGTAAATATCACTTCCCGGATCTACACCGACACTGTAATGGCCCATACTGTGAACGCTTGGATTTCCCTGCATTCTTGTCTGGAACGACCCAATGTCTGTGTTATTCAAGATGAGATCAATGACTTTTTCCATTGTGCCGTCGCGTCGTGTGAGATAGCTGGAAATATCACGTCTGACACAGCGAGGATTATATCCGAAGCCATCTGCACGAGGGTTCGGCCGGTCAGGCAGGTTCTGTGCGAGTCCGCGAGGTCTGGGTAAGATGTGTTAGTTGGATTGCTATAGTAAGGAGTGTATTTCGAAATGGCAAGAAGAGGAACAACTTACCCAAGGTTCATTTGCAAGCCCTTGAACGGTCCACTAGATATACAACCACCGCCTTCACCAGCAGGTCTCTGAGCCGTGCCGTTTACTTTCACCTTGTATCCCTGGCCACCAAGGCTTGTCGGGCTGCCATCAAAAAGCGGGCTTGTCTCCAGGCTTTTGGACCATCGCGGCCAGTTCCAGTATGGCTGTGTCCCATTATAGTGGCACTCGTTTCTCAGCGTATTTTCAAATATAGCCACATAGTAGCGGTGCCAGGTTAGAAAGTTTCCAGTGCCGTGGATGTATGGCGTTTGTTTCATGTGGACAACGATGAAGTCGTCATAGCGGGATTTGGCGCCAGGGTAATCGACAGGATTCAGCTTGGACGGCTTCTTCATAAGACATTTTACAGCAGAAATGTAGGCGAGTTTGGCTCCAGCGGATAAGTCACCCCTTGGTACCGAGTCAATATTGCGAAAAAGGGACGACTGTGAAGTAGACGACGTACCATTCCCGACGTATACGCAATTTGTCCTTGGTACAGGTCGTGGATTTTTCAATCGCAGCTTTCATGGCCGGTCGGCCACGGGCCATCAACGCATGGAGAGGATCTGCGGACACCAATACACTAAGAAACAAAAGCGCGACAAAGAAAGTATACAGCGCTCTGAAGTTTAGCACCGCCATTTTTGCTGTAATCAAAGAAAGTAGCGATCGACAGTGAGAGCTAGACAATGCACTCTGATGGATACTGGTTCAACTGCAAAAAGGGTGAATCTTTATATATCCATTCCAAGATCTCGTCGTCGCAAACTTATATAGCACCCAAGCTTAGTGAATAATAGATGAATAACGCCGGAGCCCAAGCCTACAAACGCTCTGATCATATAAAGAACGGTCTATTGCATTTTATATCTGCAGGAAAGCCAAATGGGAAAGCACCGCCAAGAACTGCGGCTCATATGAGGCTCTGAAGGGCCTTCCATGTATGCTGTTCGGGCAACGAGTCAGTGACGCAAGCGGCTTACTTGCATATGCTAACACATGTGTTACGTTAAACCGGAAGATCTACGGTAAGACTTTCTAGAA
This sequence comes from Bipolaris cookei, assembly GCA_002286855.1. Taxonomy (NCBI): domain Eukaryota; kingdom Fungi; phylum Ascomycota; class Dothideomycetes; order Pleosporales; family Pleosporaceae; genus Bipolaris; species Bipolaris cookei. Next base: position 249,710 of record NRSV01000033.1, read on the forward strand.
TATATGGATGCTAAAATTATAGATTGAAAATGAAACCGCAGAAATGTAGCAAAACCACTGCGCATCGACCTCGATAATTTAAGCCTTCTTTCCTTCGTATGTCTTCGCTGGTGTTTGAAACAACTAAAAACACTAGGCGACATTTGCTAGGCTATCCACACACAACAGCACCTTATCTTGCCAAACCTGACACCGCGCGGCGGATAGGATACCCCAGCTGCAAACACTATGCTATATATCATGTAAAAATTAATAATACTTCCGATCAAACATGCCAAGATCATCGCATTTAGCCCGTTTCACTCCATACGCTTGGCTTCTGTACAAGTCCAAACACGGAGCTAATAATATGTTACTAGACTCGACTTCTCTTTTCGCACGGCAATCGTATGTCATGATCTGCAAAAAAGATGCGCCAGACCAAGGATGCAAGAAAGCAAGAAAAGCTTTGCCAATTGCGCGTGCGTTTCAAAGATCGTCCGCGCTATTCCTTTACACTTGGAAATAGTAATAAGCCTATAAGCACAGTAGTAGTACGCAAAATAAGCAACGTCTTAGTTACATCATTTGCCGATAGATGGCATCCCTGGGGTTCACACCTTGGCATACTAGTTTTATTTTATCGTCGTTGTTCGGAGTTCTGCACCACATATTTGTAAGTAAGTAGTAACTCTTGCATGTGACGGCTATAAGCACATACGCAGGTAAGATTCGCGGCTTTTTTCGATTTCCACTCTAACCGGCGAGAGTAGTCCCGCGTCTATCATGGTCAGCCCTTTGCTAGACTAGGAAGTAGATCGCCATTTAGGTAGAGGCGTATAAACTACCTGGTTCTGGTATGGGTACAGTTCAGTCCACTGTTGCTCGGGGCCCGAGATATATTGCGCGTGGTTTGTTGTGGGGTTCATCAGGGTTGAAGGGCCGAGAGAAAATGTTCTTGTTCTAGGGCTGCCGCCGTGAACGGACGGGTTAATAATTTAGCATGTTATTATCGATGAAGACTTGGTTTAGATAGTCCAGTGGATCTCTTTAGTGAGTAGACTTGCTGTTACTGGCGTAAGAAATAATCCGTTCGCTATCCGAAAAGACTTACCATCCCGTAGCAAATCCGTGTTCGGAGGAGACATGTCTTTCATACTGTTTGGGAATTTTCCAAGCCAATAGTTCGGTCCCTAGGCAGTTGTATCACTAGAGTTCTACCTGAATTCAAACCCTGCATCATTCGTTGATGAGCAAGAGTAGAACCTCTAGTTCAACACAAGCGAAGAGACATCCAACTGGGTAGTGAAGCCTACAGGAACAACCTTGTGCTAAATGATTGAACATGCACTTTGCAAATCACCTCAAGACACTAGTTTATTAGAAACTTATGTCCTCAATTGTAAAACGTGTCATTAGCTGAGTGTGGAACCTGAAGATTGTTAGTAGTGGAGATGACAATTGCACTAATCAGAATCACAACCACTGCTCAAGCTACGGAGCTCTTTACAACTTGTTATCCACAGGCTATATATCCTAGAGAACTACTCGACTAGACTCAAAAAAAGCTCCTCTACAGCCTCCACGGCCTCTCTAATTCACCCTCAAAGAAAATCTCCTAGCACAGTACGTAGTTCTCCTAGACGCCGCACAGATCCAACGCAATCCCAGAACGCCATCACCACCACGCAGTACCATCAACCGATACCACTTACCTCGCATACAGCACCCCCCAAAACCTCAAATCTCACCCTTGCCCCATACCCTTAGAGCCCAAGCGCCCCACCCATGCTCTCACCACCCAATCCTAGAACGCGGATCGAGTAAGCACTTAGCATCTTGAATAAACCAGCATTTCGCTTTCGCGAAATTCCATCACCGTGTTGATCTGTTTTTTTGCTATTCTGGGTGCGCAAGGGGTGTATGGATATCATTTCTCCATTCAAATAATCCCATTTCACTAACTCTGCCTCATACATCACACTCGCAAAAAAAGACCACCTTTTCCATTCGAACATACCGAAAAAAATTTAATTCACTGTGATGGCATGGAAATACGAGCCAAAATAACCTTCCCATGCACTACTCGCCCAATCCAGACTGGGAAAATTGAGAGAGTAACTCTTGCTACGAGACATTAGCACAACCCCACATACCCATCCTGTCGCCCACAAATATCGAGACCATACATAGATAGTACTCCCAACTTCATGGCAATCACATGCGACCGTATATTTTGCGAGGAGAAAAAAAAAGATGACGTATATGTCCAGTGTATAATGAACAGGGTTGACCCATAAGTAATTCTTCGCAAGTGCGGCTATCTACACGCAGATACCCAAAGTAGCCTTGGTGTTTCCCAAGAGGAAAACATCGAAGAGAGAGATTTCATAGCAGAAGGATGGAGTCGGACGATGAACGTGAGTAAACCAAAAAGGCAACCCTTCCAGAGAAACGGCAGCGTTCGAAGCTGAGAAGTATATTCGAGCTCGATAGAACCAGATAAAATATCACATATCTCCTTCTTAACTTCCCCCTCCTACTCCCCCACCTTACTTCGTCGCCTCAATAACATTCCTCTCAACCCCTCTAACCGCCTCCCTCACACTCGGCGCAAAATGCCTCCTCAAAATCTCGCCCTCCCACACCGTCCCCGCAAAAGGGTTACTCCCCTCAATCTCCGGCTTTAGAGGATCAAACACGCCGTCGCCGCGCCTCTCCTCCGTATTCCACAGCGGCGCCACCTTCTTACCGTGAGTCTTTGTAATGCGGTTCAGCAAGCCGAGCATGGCGACGCAGGATTTCTCAGGTAGGTGCATGGAGATGGTCATGAGTTGCTTTGCAAAGGCTGCGACACGCAGGGGGGGCACCGCGCGGATGGATGTCGCAGGCAATAGAACGGAAGAAAGAGAGCGGATTAGCAGGACGATGGTGGTTTGGACGTTGATCTTGGCCGTGTCGGCGTGCGAGGTGCCTGCGGTGGGATCGGCTAAGTGAAGCGATTTGGAGCTGAGCTCGATGTCTGGGTTGAGCGCAACGGGGTGCAGGGCGCGGTAGAGGTGGGTGATGAAGTAGCTGAGGTCGAGTTTGAGTGCTGATGCGGTTTTTGCGCCTTCTTGGCCTTCGAGAAGGGCAAAGGCGGTGATGACGCAGAGGAGGGATTCGCGCGTGAGGTTGCGCTCGGGGGCTTCGTTGTCGTCGTCTTCGTTGGAGGCGTCGTCATCGTCGTCCATGGCGGCAGCTGCGGCAGTCAGTTCGGCGGTCGCAATAATATCGCGTAGTGCTTCTAGGATGTCGCCGAAGAAGTCTTGATTGATCAGGTGTGCGTATCGTGCCAGACCTTCCAACACGGCGCCCATGAGCTTTGCGGAGCGGGCCTTGAGAATTCTGAAGTATGCCACGAATACCATCTTGAGCGTCTCGGCTTGCATCCGATCACGCTCCTCGTGGCTAACAGCGGCATCAGCCTCCTTGAACTCTTTCTCAATCGCCTTCTTTTCTTTTAGCTCTTTCCGAAGCCTTTTCGTCCTAAACTCGCGCTTCTGCTTTTGCTTCTTACTATTGACTGTTGGCTCTTCCGCCTTGTCTACAGAATGGTATGAAGCCTTGTGCGCGAACTCGGAAAGTAAACGAAGATGCAGAAAAGTGTTCAACACACTCTCGTCAAAGTGATAGTTCCGGCTTTTCATCATCTTGGTCAGCATGGTAACACCCTCCAACGAGACATTGCCATCCTCGTCGTTTTCAAACACCTTCTCCATAGCCTCTCTACACCGCACAAAGTCTGCATCAACTTTTCGCGTGCTCAGCTTGCCAACCAGAATCTTGAGAAGCTCGCTGCGAAAATTGAAGTGCGGTACTGAATTGAGCAGGTTACACGCGCAGCTCACAGCGACAGTCGCCAAACTTGCAACCTGCTCCTTGTCTGATCCACTCGCCTTTGCCAGTTTTGCCAGATGCTTAACGTAAGTCTCGTAACCCGACACAAGCTTTTGCTCGAATTGCCGCAGCTTCTTGACTTCCTTTGAGATCTTCTCCTGCATCTTCTCCTCCGACAGCGGCCGTATCCTGTATCCGGGGATAATGTCTTTGAAAATCGAGGCTTGCGTCGCCAGTGCCAATTTCTTGACTGTAGAGTTTTCTGAGTCGGCAAGCGCTTGTAATGTCTTCAATGCCCCAATGTGCTCCTCTGGATCCTCGTTGATCAGACTTGCTACCCGAGCAAGTTCTTCTTTCGCCTCCAGTATTTGCTGTCGTGCCGGTATTTTTGGCTTTTTCTCCTCCAACTCTTCTTTTTCGTTGGTGCTCCCATTCCCCTCATCCTCACTTCCCGTCCCTAGAAAGCTATCCGAGTCTTCTTCCTCCTTGATGTCCTCCGCAGTCGGCTGCGGCGCCACCCAGCCCTCTGCTGCCCTGACAGGCAATTTCTTATTTTCCTTCTGCTTCTTCAATTTGCGCGGCCGCGTCTCGTAGTCCTGCTCCAGATCCCATTTCGCCGCATTCTTCAAGAACGTCGCCTTGTGATCGACCGTCGTTCCGTTCCCGCGCTCTCCATCCTCGGGCGGCGATAATCTTCTTCGCTTGGCTGCTGGAACGCGGGACATAATGTGATGTATGCAAATACAAAAATAAATCGACACAAGGCTTTAAGAAATTGCGCCTGTGCTGGGTGGTGTCGCAGCAGCGAGAAGAGGAATGCGCATTGGAAATTTTGGCCGCGGCGGAGACTAGTCCTGCTTTGCGCTCCACATTTTTTTACGGGCAAAAGCACATCTCGACTTTGCGAACTTGCGCCAGACCCAGCTAGCCCAGCACAGCTTCCCTCCAAACCACCCAACCGACACCTGGGATACATATATATAGATTTGCCCAAAATGAGGCCCCTCACCGAACCAGAAACCAAAACTCTCTTCGAGAAACTTGCTTCCTACTGCGGAAAAGGTATCACAAACCTCATCGCCGACCCAGCTGGCGGCTCCGACCGCAACGTCTTCCGCGTCCAGGTACTTTCCCCCTCCTCCTTCCCCCCTTCACAAAATGATATCTCAATTCCCAATTACTAACATTTCTACCAGGGCTCCCGCGTCTACTACGTCCGCGAATCCCTCGCCAACCTCGCCACAAGCGTCGCGCGCGACAACCTGCTCTCGCTGGGCATCTGCCTCGGAAAATTCACAAAAACCGGTAAATTCCGGCTCCACATCACGGCGCTGAGCGTCATTGCGCCGCATGCGCGTTACAAGGTGTGGGTGAAGCAGAATGGCGAGATGCCGTTTCTGTATGGCGGTAATGTGCTCAAGGCGCATGTGGGGCGGTGGAGCGAGGATTGTCCTGAGCATCAGGGTGTTGTGGTGTTGAGTATGAATGATACGCCGTTAGTAAGTTTGGAATAGTCATACTGTTTGTGTTTGTGCGGAAAGTGGGCTAATAGAGGTTGTTAGGGGTTCGGTGTGAGTGCGAGGTCGACGGCTGATGCGAGGAAGTTGGATCCGACGGGCATTGTTACGTTTAGGCAGGCGGATATTGGGGAGTACCTGCGAGAAGAAGATTCTTTGTTTACGACTTGAGTGGTAAGAGGGTAAGGAAAGCTTTTATTACATACGCTTGGAAGGTAGATTGTAGTGGAGGCAAGAGGAAAAACTAAACGCACAATGGGGTTGAATGCCTGTGTCAAAGGAAACACCATGCAGCGCGTAGAAGCTGGAAAAAGTGCGCAAGCAACGGGGGTTGGCTTGCTTGAAGAACTCTACAAGAACAAATGAGATACCCAAGTCCTTCCACCGTCACGCAGCGAACATGTAGATACGAAGCCCACCTCTTTTCACATCCAAAAGCAACTTGTTTCACAAAACACCAATCTTTTTCTTCTATAAAACATCTTAATTCATACACTCTAGCTCCAGACTCGCTCTTGCTCGTCCGCCAATGATACTGATATACATGTGAGCTTATAAGTTGTTGATAGCCGAATTGTTCGGCCCAGATAAAAAAGAAAAGAAAAGAAAAAGGGTATATCGGTCTTTGATCCTTTTTTCTTCCTTTCTTCTTCTAGCCTCGAAGAAAGGTACAAAAAAGGGATTGTCGGCTAGAGGAAAAAAAACAAGACCAAACCAAAACAAAGGCTGCAATCTGTTGTTGTTGTTGTACAGTTTAACCCCAATTCTCTTCCCTCTTTCACCCTCTCAAAATAATTCCGCGGAGGGAAAAAAGAGTACGCGTCGAATATGCCAATCATCAAATCATCCCAACTTCTCAAGTAGCTTCCTCCTCCTGCGCTCGACAAGCTCGTTGTTGACCTCGTCGAGGGTAGGCACTCGCCATCGTACACCGTCGCCCGCGTCGCCTGGTAGTTCGATCCATTCTTTTTGCACTTTGCTCGCTTTCTCGTCCAGTTCGTCGCCCAATAACATGAAATTGTCCCAGGCCTCGCGCTCCTTTGCCTTCTCGTATGCTAAGAGCGTGCCGTCCTCCTCGTCCAGGTTGTAACCATAATAACCCGCATCTACTTTTTGCCTGAGCTCGCTCCTCTTTTCACGTCCCTTGTCCATGTCGTCCTCTGGGCGGCTCTGCCTTTCAAAAAGCTCCTTGACACCTGGCAACTCTTTTGCTCGCCCAAAATACCTATACCCCTTGCCACCTCCAGGCACCTCACGCCCTTCCTCATCCAGCACTCTTCCGCCTCGCATGTAGTTGGGCCCTCCTAAAGACCTGATCTGGCTCTCCCACATGTGTTTCTCTCGCATGAGTTTGTTGATCTCATCGTTGAGATCGCGAATCTGGTAATCCGAGAGCGCCTCGTCCTGGATCTTTGTGACTTTGCGCGAGATCTCCTTGAGGACCTGGCCGCGCCATTTTTCGCACACAGGAATCGAGTTGACCGACGTGATGAGCTTGGGGCGGCGCGTGCGCGAAATGTCAATGATTCCCGCCTCGGCAGCCTGCGCCGCGCGAAAGCGGAAGAGCATGGAATGCGCCTTTTCAGAGTTACGCGCCATGGTTGCGGTTGTATGTTGGTATCGTTCTTAGTCAAAGGAAGTTTTGCCGTTGTCGTTGCGCGGCGTTGCTGTCGTCGTCGTCTCCGTAGTCGTGCGAGATGGTGTCGTGCGCTGGGTCGCGCTTTGGCGTGTTTGCGTGGGTGTGATTAGAGTGGTCAAAAGTCTATTATAGGTATACCGGAAGCTGCCCGCAGTTGCTGAAACGAAGGTGGAACAAGGAAATGGGATGTGCGATTGATTTTGTGTGGTTGTAAAGGAGGGAATAGACGAATGGGCCTCGCGTCTGGCCAGGAGCGAAAGTTCGGTCTACTACTTCAGTTTAGCGGTGACGCAGATTCTTGGCATTTTGCCCCCCGGAGAATACCGCTTTTGCGACCTGCGACCTGCATCCTGCATGAACATGATGCGAGCATGCCCACTTGGCCGCCGTCACGCGCATCAATAATAGTAATAGTTAAAACGTAGTCTCTCCGCATGGTCACGAGCAAGGGCACATGTTTCAATTTACGTCTTTCTTCATTGGCCCCCATCGTTCTAGCCATTCGCTGTCACAGTAGTTCTATCACCACCTATCAAACATTATCCAACTCCGATATGCTGCCAGATCAAACATGCGAAACTTGACAACTCCAGAGTGAGGAGAGAATGAAGGGTCTAGTTACAAGCTATATGGAAACATGCCCCGACAAATACAGCGAAGTCGGAGCCTAGTGCGAAGGAGAAGCGTTAGGTCGTCTCAGTGTACAGCTCCATCCCCACTCAAGCACGCTGCGCAAATCGGACAGGCAATGCTTCACCGCCCAAACCCATGCTCTAGGCTCCTGTAGCGACCACTCGAGGTTTATTTGTTGTTTGATGCGAATCCAGATCGAATTGTAACGTCCAAAAGCCGCAAAACGGACAGAGATAGACATAGGAAAAAGGGACCGACTCCCACGAGTTATACAGAATGCTAGGAAAATAAAGAATGTCAGTCAAATCATGTGACTAGTTCAAGCTCGCAAAAGCGAGCCATGTGATGCTTAGGAATGGGTTTTAGGTAGTGAGTAGTTTTATGCACCAGCTGAGTAGTTTGCTGCCTCCATCTCATTTTGGTGGCGGAGTTGTTCGTTGCGCATCTCAGTACGTGACTCTGTGCGAGACTCTGTGCGAGATTCTGTGCGCGACTCAGCTCGAGACTGTGCCCGCGAGCTCATAGAACCGAAGAGCGAAGGCCGAGAACTAGAGGCCTTGACGTATCGACCTCTGATTGAGTGTTGATGAAGATGTCCAACATCGTGTTTACCTTTGCAAATGTTAGCTCACACATGAGGGTCCAATAGGAGGGGAAGGTACTTACCATCGCAGCACGCTCGAACATTGGGCATGAAGTCTTCGTCTTGCTCCAAGTGCTCGTGGATATCGCGACTAAGCTCCAGATGAGAAGCGCTTGGCTCTTCATACATTGTTGTCTCCGGCGTGTTAGCCTTGCTGCTTCGACGGCTGGAAAAAGATCCTCGCATGGCCGAAGCGCTTGGTCGGAGCATGCTAGTGAATCTGCTCGCGACAGAGCCATGAGCCGGTGCCTCGGTTGAAAGTGCGCGTTGCTGAGAATAATTTGATTGTCGGATCGTGGGTACCTGGCCAGGTTCACGAGATGATGCGCGCCTAGTAGCGTACGACACCACTGAAGCTCTTGATCGACCGGTTTGGCGCGAAGAGCTTCTATATCCGCCGTTGAACTCGTCTTGAATTTCCTCAGCAGTTGTAGGCCTATGCTCTGACACTGGCGAAGACTTTTCTTCAACGCCTTCAACGCGCTGACACAAATAGTTCAGAGCATTGAACCAGGTCTCGTGTCTCTGACCCGTAGTCGCAGTAAACTTCATTGATCTGCCCGGCGTGATGACTAGTAAACTCTTCTGGTGGAGCCCGGGAGGGAGAGGGTTGGGGTCATCGACCTCTTGGACAGATTCAATAGCTACACTCTTAGCTTTCAAGGTCGATTTATCGGCACTCTGAGGATCGCGGTCACTCCAGTACAAAGTCCTTGTGTAAGGATGGATCCAGAAGAAGCGTCGATGCCGGTTTTCAGACATGCCTTCACGGCCAGTCTTGCGGGTATACTTCCATAGGTACTCACCAATCATGGTCTGAGTAATGGCCTGAATCATCCGCGGGTCTGTGGCACCGGCAGCTAGTCCACCTGGAGCAAACGATGGGCCTCCAGGTATGTTGAAGCGCTGATCAATCTCCGACGTGAACGAAGATAACGATGATCTGTGACTGAGAGGCGAAGACGCGCCGCTTCGCTGTGATGGACGACGCACACGTGGAGTAGTGCCGCCTGTCATAGGAGTGAGATTGCTGTTGCTTGTCTTGATGGTTGGCGTTTGCGGTCGTTTCTTGTAGGCTGAGGCAGGAAGCGAGGGCGGTCCCATTGATCCAGGAGACATGGGTCTGAGCGATGCAGCAGCAATGACTTCTTTGTGGTCCCGTGGTAGTGGCGGAGGCGTTTCTATACGCGAACGCATGCTTCCAGAGCTGCCAGGACGTCTTGGAGTCCGGAGAGGATCGGGTGTTGACCTCCTAGGTGATCCAGGAGATGAAAGGCCCTTGTCTGACCCTCCTAAGGCCGCTGTGCTGCTCCATAATTGACTTCGAGCAAGGAGTAACTTGTCAATCTGCTCGGCAGATACCATAGTCTGAGTCCCTCCGTCAGCCATTTGTATTTGACTTTTCTTAACAGGAATATTGGCGCTTATAGGCATAAGGGGTGCGCGTGTCTCTGGGCTATCTTCCGATGAAGGAATAGTGGTGATTGAGGCATCCTTGCTAGTGGTTGGACTGGCATCAAAGTAGCTGATCTTGGGCACTGATGGCCATTTGTTCTCAATCGTCTCTGTTTGAGTAATAGTCGATAGAGTGAGAGGTGGGGGGTTCCTGTGTGCAGTCACAGGTCTTGACGGGACCACTGGTTCAATACCTTGAGTTGCAACAGATGACAAGCTCATGACAGGGGCTTGCTCTCTGTCCGCTGTGGATGGCCTGCTTTTGGGATTTGGGAGAAACGCTGGAAGCGTTAGCGACTCAGGCTGGGCATCGTGAACTGTTTGTACGTTGGACATGTTGAGGACAGATCCCAAAGGAAGAATTGGCGAGATGGGTTCTGTTTCGACCGTGTCAACGGTTGAGAGTTGTGATGGCGCATGCTGTGACGGCTTGACAGGATCTGTGACTTGCGATTCTACACTTGAGAGACCCATAGAAGCTAGTGTCTTTGGCGTCATTGGCTCGGTCGCTTTTGACAAGAGACCAGAAAAAGATGATAGGGCTGGTCTCGAAGGCTCCACAGGTTGCGATGTCTCGAAAAACAATGAAGAAAGCTGCTGTGGAGCTGGCTTGGGCGTCTCGACAGGGTCGGTCGACTGGACCGAAAAGTTTGACAGCTGCATGTGTGGTAGTCGTGGTGCAACAGGCGCGGTAGCAACGTGCGAGTAAAGTTCAGAAAGCTGTTGTCTCTCTCGACTGGGCATTCGCGGCTCTATGGCTTGGGTCAACGTTATTGAAAACGCTGAAAGTGTGTGGGGTGCATCCTTGGGCGCGATTCCGTTGGACACCAGGGCTGATATCTGCAGAGGTGTCTGCTTGTGCGACGCATCTCTTGGCTCGGTTGCGTGAGTAGCCACCTTTGACAATTGCAGCAACTGATGCTCTTGTGCTCGAGGTCCCTGCTGGGGTTGTACCGAGTCAGCCTCTTCAGAAGTCGATATGGACCTGGGAGCATCAGCAACGGACTCGGTTCTTTCTACAGGCTCTGTTGACTGAGTTGATATGGCCGATCTCAACAGCTGTAATGGAGCTAGAAGCTTCGAGTTATTAGTTTCTTTCGGTTCAGTAGCCTGATGAGATATGGAAGAAACGTCCAACGAAGCAACGACAGGCTCTTGCACATGTGGTGAGACAGGCTCAGTGCCTTGAGATGAGAAACCTGATAGGGCAAGAGGTGGTGGAGTAGACTGTCGAGGCTCCGTACCCTGTGACGAAAAGCCGGACAACCCAAGAGGTTTTGAAAGAGCATGTCGAGGCTCTGTGCTCTGAGAAGAGAAGTTTGACAATCCGATAGGCTGTAAAGGAGCATATCGAGGCTCCGTGGCCTGAGATGAGAAATCAGACAGCCCAAGAGGCGCTGGAATAGCATGTTGAGGCTCTGTTGTATGGGCAGACACCGATGACATGTTCAAAGGTGCGACGGGTGCAGCACGTGGTGCAGTGTCTAGCGAACACAAAGAAGAATATGCTGACAATGGTACCAAGGGGGCTTGCGGCTCCGTCCTTTGGGCAGACAAGGAGGACACAGCCAATTGAGGCAGCTGTGGTACGCGAGGACTGGTTGCGTTTCCAGAAACACTGGAGAGACGAAGCATTGGTGGGGGCACCTGCTTTGGCTCTGTACCTTGGGAAGAAACTGAAGACACTTGGAGGTCTTGTGGACGCGGGGCCTGCGGGTTTGTGTCATTTGAGCGCAAAGAAGACAATTGTAGCACAGGCATGCGGATGGCCTGCGGTTGAGTATCCTGACTAGAAATTGAAGAAATGGTGATGGGCTCAGGGATATCTCGCTCGGTCATGGTGCCCGAGTCTACCATAAGTGGCCTGGGCATAGCAGTGATGGTCCTTCGCAGTGCATCCGTTGACGATTGACGTGAGTGTATAATGCTAGAGCGGCTTGGTGTGCCATCGACAGTACCTTCAACAGAGCTGCCACCATCGTCACTCAAGTCATTCAGCTCCGCAAACAGACTCTTGCCTTGAGCAGGCGTATTCTCATTGCTACTGCTGATGTAGCTGGCAGGAGAATCCCTAGATGCAGGAGGTGTACTAGCGAACAAACCCGAGCCGATCTTGGGTGTTGACCTGCGAGAGCTGCTTGGCCTCAACCGAATACGAGAATTTTGATGGTGTAAAGGCGTCCTGAAATCCGGCTCACTGAAGTCGTCGCCAGACGTAGACGCTGTGCTCTGGTAGGAAGCAGCACGACCCCGACTTGATAGTGAGGGTCGACTACGACGCTCACTCAGTTTAGGAGGCCTGGCCTCAGTTTCGGTTAGCTGATCACTGCTGTCTCCGTCAAGTGTCTCTGCTCCTGTTTGGAAAGCATCCGACTCGGTTGCCATGCCGTCACGTTCATTTGCAGTCTCAAAAGCAGCATCCGACGTCTCGTTGGCGGTCTCAAACCCTTCGAACTCGTTCGTCTCTGTGGCAGATTTGTTTCCACTAGAGAAGATTCGAGATGTAGAGACAGAGAGGTGCGGTTGTCGGCTGGGTGTACTTGGCATGCCCTCCTCCTCTTCCCACTCGTCATCCTCGATGATCTCCTGTGTGCCACTACGCAGAGCGCCAAGACGATCTGGTCGAGGAGGCTTCTTGAAGATGTCCTTTTCGCTTCTCCTTCTCTTGCTGGCGCTACCAGGTGCAACTTGAGCGCGGGCTGTATCCAATTCATCACGGGTATCTTGCAACACTCGCTTGAGCTCGATTTTTTCGGTCTTTTCCCGGTGGATGTTGTTCTTGAGTTGCTGGATCATACGGTGGGCGTGTTGAAGAGAGTGCTTCAGTGTCTCGGTCTCGAGCATGCCATGGCGGGGAGTAGCCTTGCTTGGTGAGGGTGCAGGCGAGTGTTCTGGAGTTCCTGATTGTCGCTCCACAAAGCTATCGTCCTGCGAGGAATCTTCAGAGCGACCACGCTCTTCAGATCTTGCGCGCCAGGCAATAGCTTGTGCCAGCTGCTGGTTCTTGGCTGTGAGTTCCTCCACTTTGCGCTGCATTGCACTTTTTTCAGTCTCGGTCATGGCCACATTGCGACGAAGAATGGAAAGTTCTGTCTCGTGCTGCTTGATCTTGTTGATATGGTCGTCATTGAGCTTTGTAAACATCTGCTTCAACTCCTCCAGTTCCCTTTCCAAGGTTGACCTTTCTGTGCGTGCGAGATTTAAGGCATGGTTGAGGCGGTGTTCCTTGTCTGCCGCCGACTTGGACTGTACCTCGGACTCGCGGATTTGTGTTTCAAGACTCCAGTTGACATCCTTTAGTCGCGACTCACTCTCGTCAAGAGTTCGCAAGCGCTGCGACAAGCCTTCGACTTCGATCTCGAGTTGGGACCTGTCAAGGTCGGCTGCCTTGAGGGCCTCATCCTTCTCAAGTAAAACAGCTTGGAGCTCCTTGAGCTGGGAGAGCAGAGACGTGGAGATTTCGGTTGCTAGCGCGATATCGTTGATGCGACTGGGCGGTTGGTTCTTCTGCTTCCGCGACGGAACGCTGACTTTGGTAGGCGACTGGAGGGCTTCGCTCGAGTAGACTGAGCCGCCGGTTGCGGCGTCAGTCTCTCCGCTCGGAACGCGGGATTTGGGGAGGAAGACGCGAGCCGTCTCCCGTCCGACCTCGTTAAACTCCTTCTCCAGCTCGGTCAGCCTCTGGCGCAGATCCTCGCCAATGTCATTCTCCTCTTGCTGCTGTTCTACTTCCTGCAGCCTGTCTTCGAGTTCCTTTCGCTGTTGGACAAGAGCGTTGCCGAGGTGGGATGTCTCTTGCAGTCTGCGAGTTGTCTCTGCCAAGTGTGCTTCGAGGGCGCGCTTGGCTTGGGCAGGCGATCCGTTTACGTAAAGGGAGAACTGCGAATTGTCGAAGGCCGAGTATCGCCTTTGGCCATCCTGCGGGGGCACGAGAAAGGGATCTGATCCATTGAGGTGCTCCACCGGCAAGGCGCCCGGTGGAGGGTTTGCTGCGGTCATTAGTAGTCACAAAGGCCCAGTCTCCTATTGTCCCATTGCCCAGGGGGGAGTGTTGAGGGTAACGACGCGTAGGGAATAAGTTTTTTTATGTAGTTTTTAGATAATGGAGTAGAGGTGGTGGAAAAGGTATAATTAAGGAGCAGGCAAGGGATGTGGATCCGGCGACGAGTGGCGGCAGCGGTGGTGTTGGTGTGCTGAAGACAAGAGTGACAGGGAGCGTCACTTGGTCGAGGCGAGGTCGGAATGCACAAAGGGCTTGGTCGAGGGCGACGCGCAAAGCCGACTCGAGACACGGCCGCGGCTGCTGGTTTCGGTCACACTATAGAAAAGAAGCAAATGCGCATCGCTGGGGGCAGCGGCGGCGAAGGGTAACAAAAAAGAAACAAGGGAATGCCGAACGGGCTGGAGGGGCGACGGAGGCGACAAAGGCGACAGAGGAGTGAGGTTCAGCAGAGGCGGAGGGTGCGGTGTGTCGACGAGCGAAATGAGGCGGCCGTGCACGTCAGGCCGGGCTATGGCGAACGAGGCAGCGCGGCATCCACAGCATCAACAGCGCTAGCGGCAGTAGGCAGTAGTCGGCAGAGGCCTCTCCACCCATGGCCAGGTACATGCATGTGTATATCCATCTAACTGCAGGAGAGCACACCAAGCCCCCACCTGGGCTTTGCGGCTCCCCCTGGCACATAGCCATTAATAGGCGGCGCAGACAGGCGTTTACATCTATCCATCCATCCACTCAGCAGTTCCCTTTGGCCTTTGCTCGGACACCGATGGCACTACCTGCGTCACAATACGCACCCCATTACTTACATACCCCAAGACTGCGACGGCCTCTTCTGCCGTAGTAGGGGTGCCATGGCATGGCAGATAGGGGCCACCGAATTCTGCCTCTGTGCGCGCATAATGCAATCGTGGTCTATGTATGTATTTTCATGTATATACTACCTCCATTGCTAGCGCGTATATTTGCAACACACCCCTTTGCACACGAGGCTGGCAGCCCCGATCCGCGTCCCATTGATGCTGCATCCCAGGACTGATTAGTCAGTGGACAGCCATTCACTCGGAGGCTTCACCATCACCGCACCTACCTAGCCACTACCTATGAACTATGTGCGCCAACCGTCCTGCGCTCCAAGCCGACTCATCAACTCGGTCGGATCAGCACCATTATGAGTGCATCTCCACGTGATTGGTCTAATGGTCACATGGTTGGTCGAGTCCGGCCTGGGTATGCCCGGACTATCTCCCGCTCGCCGTCCCAGCTCCTGCTACCTGCGCCACTACCCCAGACCACGTCACGTGATTATTGGTTTCTCAGCCACAGCCTGTCTGCGACTTTCTGTGCTCACCTCGCAGCTCCCCTTGCACACCCATCTACAAGCTCTTAGTCAACTCTACAATCGCCATGGATGCACCAGTCGTCAAGTTCAAGAAACGAGGAGCCAAGGCAGCGCCTCGCAAAGTCGCGCCTCCCCCACCGCAGTCTGATTCAGACTTCTCATCCGGTTCCGACGCAGAAGGCGAAGACGGCCGTGTAGTGAAGCGGCGAAAGGTCAACGACAACGCGCTCAAAGCCTCTACCACAGACCAGAAGACGAACACGGCCATCGAAGGCACAACACAATACGCTGCCAACACCTCTGCGGTAATCGAAGCAAGCAACGATGCGACAAAGCAGTCCAACTGGTACGACGAAAAGGCTGATGATGCTCTCAGCTCCAAGAACCTGTTGGGCAGCACGCGCACGAAGCCCTCTTCGCTTATCGAAAAGAACCCCGACGCGCCGACGCGCCAAGTAGGGCCTGTCAAGGCATCCACCAATATTCGAACAATCACGGTTACCGACTATACGCCAGATGTGTGCAAGGACTACAAGCAGACGGGTTTCTGTGGGTTTGGCGACAACTGCAAGTTTCTGCACGCTCGTGAAGACTACGCAGCAGGCTGGAAGCTCGATCGCGAGTGGGAAATGTCCACCAAGGGCAAGAAGCCCAGTGGCACCGTTGTCGCATCTGCCAACCGGGACGCCAAAGAAAAAGACGAAGACGGCATCGACCTGGCGCTTTTGGAAAAGATACCATTCGCCTGCATTATCTGCAAGAAGCCGTACAGAACGCCTATTATAACAAAGTGTGGACACTACTTCTGCGAGACATGCGCTTTGAAGCGATATCGAAAGGACCCGACATGTGCAGCGTGCAGTGCAAAGACGTATGGAGTCTTTAATGGTGCAAAGAACCTACAGAAGCTACTAGAAAAGAAGCAGAAGTGGGAGGATAAGAAGAAAGCCGAGGCGGAAGAGAAGGCAAAGGAGGAGGAAGGCGGTGACTGAGTACCTGGTGGACGAGAACCGAGCAGGAGAACATGAATGCCAAAGAATCAGCTGCGGCACGGTGCGGCGGCGGAGCTGACATTCTGACTAAGGCCTCGGCTTGCCTGTCTAGTGTGCCGGTGGTACTTTCCGCTTCCAACGCCACAGAGTAAGTCGGTCACGCCGTGGTGAGCAACGGCGCTGCTTTTAGTCCATGTCAACGAACCAAGCAATGCCATCGATGTTGGCTTCAGGGTGTTCTAAGCTGCAGTGGTGGAGAGCACCAGCTATTCGAGCCACGCGTAGTACAACTAAGCCCATGGTTCGCGGAGCGATTGAATGTAGGCATGGCGACATTGTCCAGGGCATATTGACAGAGGCATTTTAAACAAGTGTTGAGGCATCTTATCACTGGTCCAGAAGGACGTATGTATATATGTATACTATGTAGAGTGCGCTCAACAGCTCAGACCCGAGTAGCTATTCGATTAATTACAAAGTTCAGAAATTGTTCCCAACAAGAAGTCTAGCATCCAATCATGTAGTGTCTCTCTATCCTCCCCGCACTTATCGCAACCACTCCTGCAGATAACTCATTGCGAGCATGTGAAATGGGTCTAGACACATGGCTTGTCTCTCCGGTGAAGTAGGTTCTCCCTTCTTGTCAGCACTGGTGCATTTGTGCAAACCGAATATCGGGAACACCAAGCAGACCTATAGAGATCTGGCAAACCAGAGTTCAGAGGACGGGAAGATTGATCGGTGTAAATGGGTGTAACTTGGCTTGGTGGATAACCGGATGAGGAAAGCCATGCACGCTTGACATGCTAGTGCACGGGGGGGCGCATACACAAGGCGTCGGTAGCGACCATGGCGGATTCCCGACCTGACCTGGCGCGAGTACATACATATGATATTCGGATACATGAACAGGCTGTTGCAGGCACTCGTTGCGTAGCACCAGCAAGGCGTGAGTGGGCGTGGTGATAGCCGTCAGTGCAAAGGCTACAGTCCTTCTAGAAGCGTTGATTTCTGCGCACCTGCGCGTGGTGCCCCACCGCACTATGCCTCGTATGAGGTCTGGCGGCTGTTCGATAATTAGTAGAAAGCGTTCAGTTTCCAACTTGGGCCCCCTCATGACACTGCGCAACAACAGAGATTCTGCCGTTTTTCTTGCTGGCGCCTGCTGAAGCACGCAATTGACTGCCGCCGCCGCTGGCTGCCCGTTGCCTGGGGGTAAGATCAGTCCAAGGTACGGTATAGCCGTTGAGCCCTGTGACTGTCCGGGCCCAGCCAATCGCCGCTAGGCGAATGCGTCACTCGCCGACACAAGGTATGCCATTCCCACAGCCAAATGCGACAATGGAATGCCTGTGCTGCCTCTACCCGCCGGTAATGCCTCCCACTGACACTGATACTGCCCAGGTGCAGACGATCCAGTGTCGCCAAAGCCTGCAACACGCTCAAGGCTGCAAATCCTGTCCACCGCACGCCCAAAGCGGAATCTCCCGGCCGATCAGAAGACTCCCTCGTCCACCGCCCAGTCCATGCTTCTTCAATCCGACCCGAGCCTGGCCGAGGTTCCAGGCTTCACCAGAGAGCAATTGGACACCCTCGCCCGCAGCGTCGAGCTCAGAAGGCAGCAGCTGCAGGCCGACATCAACGACTATATCAAATCCAAGCAGGACGAACTGCGCAACTATGGCCACCAGGTATGTACTCAACTACTCCCACTACGCCTTTGCCTTTGTCTTTCCTTTTTCCCTTTCCCCCGGCGGCTTTCCACTGTTTCGCGCCCTGTCCATGTTTGTCAGAGTGCTGTTGAGGACTGATTCCGGCCTAGCTTGTAGACCAGTACCGCTCAATGCAATGCCCTCAGCAATTAAGTTCTGCGCAGAAAACTTGTGCGAGTAATGCTGAGGACACTGCTCCTTCACCAGCACCGCAGGAGCCTTCTGCGCACTCGCCGCCCCACGCAGAGGAAAGAATCAAGCAGAAGAAGCACACAAAGGTGCACAAGAGAGAGCAAGAGCTCTACGGTTTAGTCACGCCCGTCTTTCTACCACTGCTCGACGCCCGCGACAGTTCGCCAGAGAAGAGAAAGAAGCCAACGCCAAAGTCAGACACTGCGTACGGCCCAAACAGCGCAGCAGGCACGCCCGTGGCAGGAGCGTCGAGAGATGCTGAGCAGAGCAAAGAAGGCCGGAAGCAGAGGAAGGACAACAAGGACATGGAGAACCCAGCCTTGGGAGTGCTGACGAGGGAGAAGCAGCCAGCCGAAGCAGCCAAGAAGTCCAAACGCTCGACAATGAAGAAGTCGGCGCTGCGACACAAAGACAAGGCCAAAACACCGCGCAAGAGAGTTAGTCTAGTCATTGATGGCCAGACAGTCCATCCCTCGGACACTGTGGACGAGCCATTGCTCACCTCGCCCAGCAGCGAAACAACGTCAGCCTCGAATTCCATTGCCTCCCTTGACGACATGATTGATCCGCGCCTTACATCGGAGACCCCAGTTTACATTGAGCACCATAATGCCGTACATCACAGCCTCCCTCTCCCAATGGCCAACGCCATCCGGTCCGCCAACAAAGCCTTGACAGAATCCCAAACACCAACACCTGTATCTATTGCAACTGAGCACTCGCCACCCCTTCATTCGCCACGCTCACCAAACATACCCTTTGGGTTCGCACAAACCGCATCGCGCACCTTCCTCGACCCTCTGCCTACCCAACCGCCTCACCCAATACCTGAAACCGCTGGTCCCAATCCAATTTTCCCCAACTCGGCAGTCGCTACCACGGAGCTCGAGACGGACGGCCTCGCAGACCAAGACCAAGATTTCGACACCTACGTCGGCGGTCTGCACGGCTCGGGCGTCGCTGATGTGGATCAAGCAGGCAGCTACGGCTACCCGAGTAGCCTCGGCGCAAGCTACATGGAAAGTTACATGCAGAACCGCCCGTTGCGCGTGCGCATGGAAGCAGCGAGCAAAGCGGGTCTCAGCGAAGCGGAAAAGAGGAAGTTGCTAGAGGAACGGGTCGAAGAAGAGGAAGACGAGCATATCGATCATCACACCGACGACGACGATATCGACGATGTCGTTGATGATGATGAAGAAGAAGAAGAAGAAGAAATGTTTGAACGTGATGTGCAGCATGGGAGACACCGGGGCCGCGATATCGGCGATGTGGATAGCTTCATGGGCGATATGGACGACTTTTGACATGTGACAGCTTACTCGCATTAACTCCCCTACTACTGTTTTTTACTCTCCGTTTAAATTTTTAGGGGGCAAAGTTCGGGTTCGCCTTATCACGAGGCATTCCGGGCTTACACTGATTCACTAGGACCTCGGCGCCTGGTTTTCCCGACGAAATATTCTTTCTGTCTCAGACATGTGCCTGCTCTACCCTGTCTGTTCTCACGAGATGGGGCGTTTGCATGGGAAAGTTGGGCACATGTGAAGAGGGGCTACATGGTGTTTTGCAGGATAAGAAACCGGCTTGTATCTTTTTTTGGAATTTTCCAGGCTAGCTTGATGATGGGACTAGCCATGGATTTTGTTTTTTGTACATATGGACGACTTTTTGTTTTTGTTTTAACTTGTGTTTTTTTTCTGGGAAGGAACTTTGTATAACGTAAAGCACCACCGAGCCGGACACACCACCGAGCCGGACACTTTTTCTTGGCATCGCGAACATCACTTGCAAAGTAACATGTCCCAACTACGTAAAGATACATTAACTCAGAGAGAAGGCAGAATTACTCTTGCTATTCAGGCCTATCGTACGGGCCAGTTTAAGAGCATTCGACGCGCTGCTGCTGTCTACAACGTTCCTTTTCAGCGGCTTTCTGATCGGCTTAACAAAATCACTTTTCGACCCCAGATATCTCCAAACTGCCGCAAACTAACTGTCAAAGTGTAGGGTGCTGCTTGTTCTACTATCGACTCAGAGGTAGAGGTCTCTGCCTTCTACTTGTCCGTAGTAGACTCAGAGCCAGCTTGATTGAGAGATTGTAGAGAGAGAAGATATGTGCTAGGGAAGAAACACTAATTGATTGATCGTTGGTAGTGTGAATTGATCTTGTGTGAAGTGCTCTGTCTTCTATCTACTTGCTATCCTACTACTATATATATTAGCTAGAATAGATTCTAGAAGAGTCTATCTAGTAGTAGCTTGCGTAATCTATAGCGTCATAGATAGATGTCTATTGATCGATTATAGTCTTGATAGATCGACTATAGACTTGATTGATCGCAGAGTCCGGGTGTGGACTGCGCATCCGGATTCTGTCGTAGAATAGCTGAGTAGCTTATCTACAACACGCCCCCTTAAGCTAGGAAGCTGTAATATGAGATATATCTACTAGATTTGATCCGATTATAAAGTCTCGAGTCTTNCTCCGCCATTCATTATCTACAAGGGACGCGTCCATATCTCTGCTTGGTACGAAGAAGTAGATATACCGTACGATTGGAAGCTCTCAGTATCACAGAACGGCTGGACAAATAACGCGCTTGGTCTTGAGTGGTTAAAGCACTTTGACGAGCATACAAAGACGCGTCAGGTGGGGTCGTACAGGCTACTTATTCTTGACGGCCATGAGAGCCACCTAAACCAAGAATTTAAGGACTACTGTCTTGAACAGAAGATTCTTACTCTTTGTATGCCTGCTCATTCATCGCATATACTTCAGCCGCTTGACGTTGTCTGCTTTTCGCCTCTTAAGCAGAAGTACTCCCAACGCGTACGAGACTTGGCACGCCACCACGTCTGGCATATTGATAAAGAACGCTTCCTGCCAGCCTTTCGAGACGCGTTTCGCGACGTATTTACGTTCGATAACTGCAAAAAAGCCTTTAAGGCAGCAGGGCTAGTTCCTATTAACGCGCAGAGAGTCATTGATCGTCTTGACGTACGCCTTTGTACCCCACCACAAGAAGCTCAGCTAGAAACACCCTGGGAGTCTAAAACCCCTAGCAATTCGTACGAATTTGGATCACAGTCGAAGCTTGTGAGAGATCCTTTCGTACGATCACCAACTGCTGCACAAGAAGGCTTCTCAAAGCTTATTAAAGGAGCTGAGGAGATGCTACATGAGAATGTGCTTATGAAGGCCCGCATACGAGAGCTTGAAGAGCAATTAGCTGAGGTAACAAAGCGCCGAGGGCGTAAAAGAAAGCGAATTCAGACAGGCGGGACACTAGACTTTGGTGCAGGAGCATCGCAGGCAGCTGAAAATGCTGCTACTGGTCGTACGGCATCAAAGAAGGCGGGTGGTGGGGGTAGTCAAGAAAAGGCTCTACCAGGTCAACGGCACTGTGGAACCTGTGGGAGAGTGGGCCATAACGCCCGTACGTGCCAAAAAGATGTAGAAGAAGATTCTCTATCAGATACAAGTGAGTTGTATAACGCATCTATAGCTAGTGTAGAGTAATTCGAGTTTTCGTACATGAAGTTCGTGATGCCAAGAAAAAGTGTCCGGCTCGGTGGTGTGTCCGGCTCGGTGGTGCTTTACGTTAGTAGATGTTCAAGCAAATATACGTGTATATGCCTATGATAGGAATCCTATTAAATTCTGCTCCATTCCACATTATAGAACTTTGTGTCCCTCCTCTTATTGTCTGGTTTATTATGTATGTACACTTATTGTATCGAACACACTGTTCAAGTCTTTGTAAGTCTGCATTTTTCAATCTCGCTTGCTCACCTGCTGCACGCGATTCACCACTCTATCCAGCAAACTCACCATTTCGTCGCTGACAAAGCGTGGACCGTCTCTTTGGATAAAGTGGCCGCAACGGACCGCAGTAATAGGGCCAATAGCCTTGCCTTCTTCGGTAATGCGGCACAGCTCTTCGTTGTAGCGGCGCCATGCGGGGTTCGCATAGGTCATTGTGAGGGCTTTGGGGGCGTTGAGGGGGTAGTTGGCTGTTATGGGATACAGGTTAGCTTTTATAACAGACGTATAATTGGAGTGGCGGAAAACCATACAAGACTGCTCAGCAAACGTCTCCCAATCATGGCCCACAACCGTCAGATAAGGGCCTCGACCCAGATACCCCTCTAGCTTCGGGGCTCCAGCATCCGGCAGCAATTTAGCTAGGTTCCTACGTGAAAGGCCCTCGGGACTCGGTACATCCGGGTGAAACATGCTCCTGTATTTTTCTCTCACAGTGCGGACCTGGTCGGCTGTCACGTCGTCGGGGAGCATGTGGGGATCAAAGTCTGGGGCATCTGGGTCGGGCCAGAACTCCTGGTAGTCGGAATTTGCCATTATGCTGTCGAGGAAGAGGAGACCGGAGACGGTGCCTGGGTAGCATTGGGCGAACAGGCGGGCGAGGGCGCAGCCTAGGCTGTTGCAGACGAAGATTAGACAGGGGTAGTGGGTTGGCTTATTGATGTCGAGGTGTTCGCGCCAGATTTGTAGGGTAAACTGCTTGAGCGCTTTGACGGCCGAGATGGCGTCATGACCGTGTGAGGGCGGGGGGTGAGGGTCGTCGGGGTCTGGGTCGGACTCCCCTTGTCCATATCGATCGTAGCTTAGTAACCCTGGATATGGTAGCCGCCCTGTGATTCGTTTTTCCAGGAAGCTGCGTATTGTAGCGTCCCAGGAGCTTCGCGGCATCATGGCCCCGTTGAGGAAGACAATGAGCGTCTGGGAAAATGGGTTGGGGTGGTTGCCCTGCGGTTTCGAGGCAGGGTAGTATGTGTAATGTATCTGTGCGCCAGGTTTAATATCGAGGGCCAGCGAAGATACCTCCGGCTCCGGGAATGGGGGAAGGTCATCATCTTCCGTGGTATCCATGCTTCCGGGAAATGGTATTGGGTAGCTGCGGGTGCTCGTGGTACTGTGTCTCCTTGCCGTGTTGAGAGGGTCCACTTGCGACAAGTTGGTTCCCGGGGAATTTGCCTGGCTCAAGAAGGTGACGCTGGCCTTGGTGCTGTCACGTTCTTTTTCCACGGTGGCATTTCTGTCTCTTTCTTGCTTGGATAGGCCAGCATATTTGAGATGTGGTGGGATATATGGGAAAGCGTCCATGACTGATCCTAGCTGGCGCGGCTGGGAGTGATAACGATGGTCAACACATGCGTGGGTGTGGCTAGTCCTCCGGATTGGGAAAGCGCACGATCTGGGGCAGTTGGAGAAGCGGAAGATGTCGGAAAGCAAAACTGCCGTACCCAAGCAGGTGGCCTGGAATTGTTTGAAACTGGGGTACGTAAGGCAACTTGGTGCGTTCTAGACGTCTACCTTTGGGTTGTGATAATTTTTCCGAGAAGAAGGCTTACCCCTCTTCAGCCCCGCGAGCGGGAACGGATGGATGGCAGGTTTTGGGTCTTTGGCCTCTTGATGACGAAGTGCCAATACCGTCTCACGTGCAGGAGTCTATTATCGTGCCGCCAAGGACTGGGGACTCCAAAGCCGGAGCGGTCTCGAGTTGCTGGGGCCGGGGAATCTGGGAGGGGAGATGCGGCGAGGTTGGGCCGGACATGATGATATCGGGGGCCCAGCTCAGCCAACAAGGACCTCATGATGATTGACGGGCTAGTGGGTGGATTGCACCAGCTCGCAAGCCACGTTTGGGGGTGGCTTGGGAGGGCGAGTGTTTGGCTGATGCGGATGCAGGAAACATACTGCAGCAGCAAGACAAAGCCGGGCCCGGGGGCGGGGGATTGGGGGAGAGGGGTGGGACGGAGGTCGATGCAAATGCACGCCGCAGCCGCAGTCGTGGTTGCTGGGGTGGACGACGCACCACACACGATGCACCACGCAGCGCCAGGCACGAGCGCGGCTATGACGTGTGACATGGGTCTTTGCTGGATGCACGTCGCGATGCAACCACACGCCTGCGTTTCGCTTTGGGGCACACTTGATCCACCCACCACTCCACGCTTACTCGTGCCCGTTTTTGAAATTAATTAAGCCAGAGCAGGGCGCCCTCAGCCTGGGCTGCCGCCATCCTTCCTCTGCTCTCGCCAACACCGCATATCTGCATATCCCACCGGCCACCACGCACGTCACGCACGCCTAGGTTGGTCACTAGGCCCTCTAGAAGACGCAGAAGCCAGCTAACCGCCTTCTAGCGTTGCGGTAACCTCATCATGACATACATCCATGCCGAAACCCAGACCGTATGGGCGGGCCTCACCAAGATGGACATTCGTCCTGACCTTCTCTTCACTGCCCCCAACACCACCACCCCTCCCGCCGAGCTGGTCCCAGACAAGCAACACGACATGGCCGCCATTACAGCCCCCGCCCCGTTGGGCTCCCTCGATGCCCACGCTACATCCTTCGGAGGATTGCTCCAAAAGCGGCAGAAACGCCCAGAGCTCCCAACACGCATCTCTCTGCCCACCTCGGAGCTAGACGACGAGGTCCTTCCCTCCCCGCCGCCCACACACGCTATCCTTTCCCCGCTACCCGAGGCCAACAAGCTGCATGCCGGCCACACTCCACTGATTCCCCGCGCCCTCTCCCCAGTCTACGACGACCAAGAGCCAGCTGCTCCTGAAGAAGTGCCTGCTGCAGAGTACTACGAGCCGGAGCCAAGTATGCTACCAGACGACCAGCCCCTCATCGGCCCCCTCATGCTGCCCACGAACCCCGTGGAAGGTGCAAGTGACCACATCGCACTGGACGTGCTAGACGACGTGCTCGAGAAGGTGGCGAAAGACCAAGACAGATTCAGCAGGCTCAAGGATGCACCAGAGCCCTCGGTTGTGCCAGATCCTTCCGCTGCACTTGCAGCATATGCAGACCCAGGCCTGCCACTAAGCCGAAACACATCGTCCGACTCGCGCAAGTCGAGTAATAACACAGAAGTCGTCGACGGCGTCAGACTGAAGACTCCACCATTGAATTTTGGAGTCCCTATAGGACAAGTATAGTCCATTGGTCAACGCATCACATTTCAGGATATATTTTCCCATGAGTTTCTTTTATTTCATTCGCATTTGAATTTTGGAACTACAAAGTGGAACGCAATCATGGCACAAATTGGGTGGGGGCGTTTTGAATAAAAAAAGACCAGAGGAGAAGCCACTTCTGAAGAAGGCGGCGGTGGAAGAAAGAAAAAATGCGATACCCAAAAAGTTTCCATATATGCCCACCAGAGGCACCGCCATCATATCCAGAGCCATCGCAAAGGCTATAGATCTACCAGCCTTAGCGCTATGCAAAGGGCCACAATAGAATATCAAGCTATGATTTAGTAGACATGCTTTCTGTCTCAAAAGAAATCCCCCCTTTCCCTCAATATCAACCTGCGTCACACAATGGCATGGTGGAAACAGGGTGGGGACTGAAACACATCCATTTCAATGCTTTGATGGCGTCTAGCCCTGGTCATTATACACATGCTATTCGTCACGCCAATTCCTTTTCTAGTCATCCTGGTCCCAGTTGCCCTGCTGTGCCTTGCCCGGCATCTTGGGTCCACCAGCCTGCTTGGCCACAATGATCTGGTCCACACTCAATACCGTCCTTGCTGCCTCCGTCGCTAGCTTGATGGCCCACATCTTGCTGACCCACAGATCCAGAATGCCCTCCGCCTTAGCGTCAAGCGTGCCCGTGCCGTCGTTGTTCTCAATGTCCACACCCACCGTCCACTCATCGTCTTTGCGGTTCTTCTGTGCTGCGTGTGCGACGTACAGCTTGGCTAGCACTTCAGTCGCGTCCAGACCAGCTGACTCGGCGAGCGTGCGCGGGATCACCTCAAATGCCTCGGCATATTTGCGGATTGAGTACTGTGCCAGGCCTGGTGTCTTGTCCGCAATAACCTTGACTCTCTCGATCAACTGCATTTCAGTTGCTCCAGCACCGGGCACCAACCGTGCGTCGCGGGTAATGGCCTTGACTACGTTGACACCGTCGTCAATCGCTCGCTCTACATCGTCGAGGTGGTTCTGAGTGGCACCGCGAAGCACCAGAGTGGCAGTCCGTGTCTGTTCGTTCTCTTGCCTGAAGACTGTGACGCGGTCACCACCAATCTCCAGTGTCTCGACCACATCAATGCTGCCCATTTCATCCGGCATGGGCGCACCAAGACGGGCGAGCGGTGTGGCTCCAACCACCCTGCACAACCGTCGCAGCTCGAACTTGGAGAGAATCTTGATGACCAGGATGTTGTAGCGGTTCAGGTAGTGCATGGCCAATTCGCCAATTGTCGATCCAGCAACAACCACCCTCAGGCCAGAGTCGTGGAGCTCCTTGATAGCCTGCTCCACTTGTTGCTCCTCGCCCTTTGTGAATTCCATCATTTCCTTTGCGTTGTGTAGCAGCACCGTGCCCTTGGTCTCGGTTTGCGAAATATCGATTGGGCACGAAAAGACTCCGACCTTGGCCTTGATTGCCTTTTGCATAGTACCATCGGGCTGTCTTGCGAAGACCATGCCCTTGACCACCTTGCTCTGCTCCAGAGCTCCACCCATGATCTTGACTACGCGGACGTTGTCGACATTGAAGTTTACGGGGTTCTTGGGGAGGACGGCGAGAACGGCTTCGGCGACGAGGTCAGCGAGGAAGTCTTCGCTGCCAGACTGTTTAGCAGCAACAACGGTGCGGATAGCCTTGCTCAGTTGCTCTTGTGACCGGATGTCCTCAACCTTGTCGCATACGAGCTCTGGACTGAATCAGCTCTGTAACCATTGGACATGTCTGCAAGATCACAAACCTTCAAGTGTTTGAAGAGCGGCAAGCTGTGCCTTCTCGTAGCCCAAGACAATGTCACTTGTCTTGAGACCCATCCTGATCAGCTCCTCGGCTTTCTTCAACAACTCACCAGCCAGTACGATGACAAAGTTTGTGGCATCGCCCATCTCTGCCTCTTGCTGCTGGCTAGCCATGACCAGGAGCTTGGCTGCCGGGTGTACAACCTCGAGTTCGCGCAGTATTGTTGCCGCATCTGAGGTGAGGATCATCTTCTGGAGGTGGTTTATGACAATCTTGTTGCGTCCATATGGTCCGAGAGACGTCTGGACTGTCTGGGCAATCGTCCGGCAAGCATCGATGTTGCGGATGACGGCTCCATCTTCGGCGTCGTAGCTGTTGCGGGGTGGTTAGTTGAGTGTTTACAGTGGTTGCGGGGTTGTGCAAGAACATACTTTTGGTAGCCTTGCTTGAAGAGGCCGGCATTGGGGGCGTTGGGTATCGAGAGAGACATTTCGGGCGTATGTGAGGGGTATCTTGATTGTGGTGGTTACCTGACCCAAAGGTCTGCGCGGCGAGAACGCGTCCAGTCCCAAATTTCGATGCCAAGACTTGGGGATCGGGAGAAGAAAAGACCGACAATTCACGACGTGGACTACGGTCAGGGTTGCATTTTGGAATATGTAATTTCATAGGCTCTCTATGACGCATATACGGTATGCGAGAGCCTGCTGCTTATGATATATTGGAACTTAGCTTCGCATTGAAGGTCAGCATAGATTTCACCATTCCTTTTATCGTGGGCGCGACAGATAGTACTTCAGTACATCGACCACAAGCCGTGCTCACGCCAAAGTAGACGACTGGTTGCAGAGAAGCAGTCTACATCTTCTGTTCATGTGCAAAATACCCGTCTATCTCAGGCGCGTAAACATCACGTCTTTGAGGGCATGCAAGAATGTGAGCAATGACTATCTAACTGTACTCTGGAGAGTTTGTAAGGGTACCGCTAGCGAATTTAGATTGCTCGAATTTCTCTGGGCACCATAAAAATGGCCAACATCTCATGAGAGTGCGAGTATGCTGGAGATAAGGAAAAGTGCCGTGAAGAAGAAACGACGGTGCCCGCGCGCAAAGAAAAGTTATTCGCATGTCTGCTTAGGTAATGCCGAGCTAGGCCTAAAGCACTTCCGCTCCCCGAACTTTTCCAACGTCTAGAGATGGCTGCGCCAGCATCGTAATTCGGCCACGGCCTTGGGGAGATATGAACACCGGACAGCAGGCGACTAGGCGTCTGGCCTCGAGAGCCGGTATGCAACATAATTGGCATTGGGCGCATCCTGATTGCTGACGAACAAAGGCCCCTTGATATGTCGCTCATGTAGAGACACCATCACCCGCACCTACGCATCCGCCGCCACTGCTGTACAGACCCAGGATCAAACCACTCAACATATTCCCCCGGTTGCTCAAGCCTCTCCTTCAACCGCATACGCTGTCAATGCTGGTGTCGTTCTGTCCCGCCCTCCGCAAATAACCCGCGACCTGCATCCATTCGAGTCCGCCTTTTTTCTCTACCAAAAACGTCTGAATGAACGACTCGCACTTCCCTTTACACGATACTTTTACGTCAAGAAGCGAACACCGGCTGATCTAGAATGGAAACGAAAGATGAAGCAACGGCTGACCCCCGCCCGTGATATCGGACGGTACAAGGGCTACGGAGATGAGGCCTGGAATGACGAATTGCTTGTTGGGGCACCTGAGAGTGATTTCGAGCATCAGGTCGGAAAGCTGCTAGAGGATGCCGAGCAGTCTGGTCTGGAAGATGCACCAGACACCACAGGCGCAAATAAGATGGAGCGTGAGCCCGTGGAGAGGCCAATGCCGAGAGTGACGGAAGCAGACAAGAAAAACGACACAAAGAGTTTGAACCGCGCGCTGCAACGGACGCTGTATCTTCTCGTAAAGAACAAGGAGGGGCAATGGCAGTTCCCACAGGATCGCCTGAAGGATGAGCATCTACATGGGGTATGACCCCGCCCCCGCTTGGACGAAAGAGAGGGTGTACTAACAAAGTCTTAGGCCGCAAACCGTATCATTACCAGCACCGGTGGCATCAACATGAATACCTGGCTCGTAGGCCATGTACCAATTGGCCATCACCAACTGGAGTATCGCGAGCCTCGACCTTCTGGAAATCTCAAGGAGTACGGCGCGAAGACCTTTTTCATGAAGGCGCGCATCATAGCTGGCCAAGTCGACTTGAAGGAGAACAAGCTCGGTCTTCAGGACTTCAAGTGGCTAGCCAAGGAGGAATTACAGAAGGAGGTTAACAGTAGTTACTGGCGATCCATTAAGAATATGCTTGCCGAGCGGTGAGATTGGTTCGCCTTTACAATGTATGGCATGATGAAAGTAGATGACGTGTAGCATGCACCAATTCTTGTAGCATTATGTACATTATTCAGAAACATTGGACAATGGGTTGTGCTCAATCGAGGAACTATCCCAGAGATGTCCAGCTGAAAAGCCTCACAGATGTCATCTTGCTTAGGTGAACGAAAGAAAGCATATATCAGCCTGAGCAAATGTATGTTCAAAGAAAATAGGGGCCTGTTAGACTAGGACAAGAAGACTCAAAAGATCGACACCATTGATACTTCCCAGACTCAGCCAGCACAAACCCCTTTCAATTTTCACTCACACTTCTCCCAGTCATAACTAAACCCCTGCTGCGTCCCATAATACTGCGTCCCAAACTCCACACTATCCTCATACTCGCTCTCCACAACTCCCGTCTGCCCTGTCTCACCCATCACCCACAACTCCGTGCGGAAAGTAAACAACCCACTCCCGCATTTCTGCTGTGGAATAAGTTGAGGCGGATAACTAATATTCGAATAGTGCTCTTGAGCATGCGGCCCAGATTGCAAGGGGCCCGTTAGATTAATTGTATCAGCAACCTACATATTTTTCAGCTCAGTAAATCGTGGTCCTATACCCTTTCCCCACCATCACGCGAGAGACAAAGGAAGAGGGATAGAAAGGGAATACCATACCTCCGTCCTCCCCTCCCCCTCCCCAACATAATACGCCAAATCCCAGTACACGCTCACCCCCTCATCAAGCCGATACGTCAACAGCCCCTTCGTCCCATTCTTATGCAACCTTAACTTATACGCCTCTGCCTCCGTCTTGCCCTCCGTATCCGCATACTCCTTATACGCGACTATGGCTTCACACCAGCTATGACGTGGTCCGGAGGTGAGATCGACGCGTAGCCATGGGTAGGCGATGAACCAGTAGTAGATTTCTGAGCCATCGATTGTGTTGGTGCCATGGGTGGGGCGCGTAGTGCGGATTAGAGAGCTGTTTTTGCCGGTGTCGGGGCAGCCGGGGCCGAGGAGGGAGGAGATGGTGAAGGGCCAGTTTGGGGGGAGGATGCGCTACGGGTCTGCTGGGACAGAGACGAGGGCAAGAGCGGTGGTTAGGATTGTGAGGAGGGAGAGGGCGTAAGTGGTGTATTTCATTTTGAAGGTTTGGGATTGATGGATTTTGGGTTGCTTATTGTGCTATTGTGTTTTAGACGCGGTTGTGCTAAGTAAATATTCATGGGGCCTTTACACTTGTTGATGAGTATGGCAAAGGCGTCATTTGGATAGCCTGGGGAGCTGTACCGCAGGCAATACGTGCATATCACCTTAAATCTGTTTGAGAAGCCCGCTGGACATATTATCCCACATGTTCACAGGGTTTGTTACTATATCGCTCTATGAGTAATGTCAAAGATTTCGTGCAGAAGGCATACAATATCAATATCGTATCGAGAAGAAAGCTATTTGCGAGCGGGGTTGATGGTCGGTAAGAAGTTGATGAGTAGAGATGCAATCAAGCGACCATCGCTCGACGTGTAACTAGTAATCTGTCCGCTTATTTCTGAATTCTGTGTTGTCTGCGTCCTGTGACCCGACTGATCATCGCTATCCTGCAGTCTATCTCCAGCACCAATCCGGATCGATTTGGAGTTTCTGTGTCAATATGTGGTTAAATAGAACCGTGTGGGGAAGTTTGGAATAGGACGCATGCAGCAGCTCGTTAAAGTGTTGACGCTATGCAATGGCGGTTGTCTCCGTCAGCACTGTGGAACTTGACAAATTACAAGCTTCCCGTAAGGTAATGGGTTCCGTATACGTACAATGGGCATCGTTTAGCCTATAGTAATTGCGGAGAGCATAAAGTAATCTGCAGACGATGGAACTGATGCTGTAAGGGGATGGGTTTATATGAAGTATCGCGATCCTCTTTGCTCATTTGCTTGTTATGCCAGATCGGCTGGTTCTGATGGTATTGATTGACAGTTTTGATGTGAGATTGTCGATATATTATGAAAAGTGCGCGATTTGATGGACCTTCATAAAGCCTGTGTTTGGCGAAGAATGTAACTGACGATTGTTGTACTTCTACGCACCATCTCTATACGCGGAGAAGCTAAACCGCTAATCGGCCAGCCAGTTGTTAGTCCTCCAAAGTTGCTTCTCAGAGTATTGACACCATCTCATTTCGTGAGCCCTTTCTAGGCAATAAATTGATCTCATGTCCACATTGTATTCATAGCTTTCTGATTTGTACGCTTCGATAATTAGAGTAGAATCCTAATCATTGATCCCAAAAAGAACTATAACCACAGTAATCTTTCTCTATTGTGAACCGCGTTTTAAAATCTATTGCCTAAGAGGATGAAACCAAACCCACCAATCCATTCTACTAACACATGAACGCTCGAGAAATCTCGTACAAAGCGCTTTTATTTGATAGCAGTAGGACTTCGTACGAGAGAAAATGACACCATGTCTTCAAGTAGTTCTAGTAGCGACTCCGAAAGCTCCGTCAACCTGCCCAAATTCGTAATCATGCTTACAAAGTAAGCCAAGTACGCTCAACACAGAGTTGCAAGGGCGAATCCTGATTCAAAATGCCGATATCTCCGCGACTGGTAGGATCGTACGTCGTGTTACGAATGTGCGGGAGTATTTCGGCGCAAGACGATGCTGGGTTGACAGAACAAGATTAGCTACCTTGTGAAGCTTTGCATTTGCGGTATTGATTGCGGTATCGATTGCGAGGTCGTCCAAAAACTCGTTATGTGGACTACGGGCATCATGAAATGCCGAAGGAGGTCCTCAAGGAAGGGCGTGCATTTAATGGACATTCTTTTGATACGAGCGATCCCTATTCGTCGTGAGGTCTCTAATCGAATGTTCAAAGTCCAGTCACGTTAAGTTATCTGCAGAGAGCCCTATTTCTCAGAGGTTCAAGTAATCTGACTTCTGCTGATACGCTGATACGCTTATATAGTCCTCGGCAAATCATCAAGTGATTGCTTGTACAATGATGAGGTAGATTGGACTAGCTACCGGAAGTCCCAAAAGGGTATCGCGATGCGCTAAGAGGAACCAAGATCAATGCGTCTGAAGTCTGATAGGTGCTCGATGCGAGGTAATCAGGCTACTAATGATCTTTACTATTCTTGAGATGCGGAGATTCGTACGATTTAGTCCGTGGCAATAGAGAAGCCGTCTCACTTGAGCTGTGGCCTCAACTTCAGCCTCAGGTTATCCGTCCGTCAAGGTGAGCTGTCTGATGAAATCATCGGCTCGAGCTGCTATCCCACACATTGGCCAGGTCATTCAGTATCGAGACTGGGGGGAACTTGCTGATGCTCAAGACTGTTCTAAGAATCTTGAGTATCCCTTCTTGCCTTTCCTTTGTCTCAGCACAAAGCGCAGCTAGTGTGCTATCAGTGTGCAATCAACATGAACGCATCGCTATATACTTACCTGCATATATCGCTTGGAAGCTGACGAAAGCTGACGGCAAATTTTGTGATTGCTCTGCTACAGCGATTCCGCATATAATTGAGGTACTTTCGTGAAGGAGCTTGAAGCGAGTTTGGTACGTGTTAAGACCGCCAGTAGAAGGTTGGTTAAGCAAAACGATTATCTTTGCAAAATGATAGGTTTGGATAGCAGCAGCATGTGCCCGAGGATGAATCCATATGGGTTGAATTTGAGTCATCCCCAACGAGGGCGGTGACGTTACTTGGGATACGGATGCAACAGGAATAGGATCGAATGATGGTGGAAGAAGCTGTTTCCATGCATCAAGTATCCGAAGGAGGGTTTCTCCAGCTTCGATGTAACCAGCGATATCGCCCTGTTTGGGCGTTGCCGCAAACTGTACACATTTGGCAGCGATATATATGATACGTGTCGTCAGCCCCTCTAATGTAAGTTCTGCCATTGGTGTGCTTGGTTGGTGTATAGTTAGTGCCGGTCTCCCAGTCCAGAAAGCTGCCCATATGTCTTGTCGTAGCCATGCCCACCAGACTGCACGCTGTAATCCGTTTGTAGACTCTCCGCTCGTACCTGAGTTCCGTTGGATCCAAAAGGCTCCTCTTAGATGGCGATCCCAATTGCTGTGGTCGGAATTTCCTGCTGCAAACATCTCGTATGTCGAGATCATGATACCAGTTGTCAGTATTTCCAGAGAACTTGTATATGACTGGTACACTAAGTTTTGCGATATATACTGCAGTGTCTCTAAATAAAATTGCTCGGAAATCATTCGCGTAGTTGCTGACACAATAGAACTTGATCTAGATGTTTGAAGATGTGCTTGAGATGCGGACTCATTACCAATGTTCTGGTCTGGGTAGAGACTCATGTGGTATGCGCCAACTGCCAGGATCGACTTGAGCAACCCGACATTGCGCAGAGCGAGATGTGGCACAACATTGGCAAAGTGATTCTCGGTATCAAACAGATCCAGCATTGGCGCTACAACGGTCACATAATGTGAGAAACATACCAGTTCTTCACTTTTCAATTCGATCTTCGTCTCGGTATTCCACGGCTGGGTCGGGATAGTCATTGATTGGGTATTCATATTGCTGAAAAGGCTATCCCCTTGTTCTAATTCGATGGATTGCTGGGGAGGTTGTCTTCTCGACAGACTTGTGATGTCAAAGTTTCTGTGCCAGCTTTGAGGTGGACTCTGCACGCAGTTGATTGCGTCTTCTGCAAGCAGATCATACCTGCTGAGCGTCAGTTTCTTATCAGCTTTACAGGTAAATAAATACTACCATTGAATAGGGCCGAAATCAGGTGTCAAACTATCTCCGAAATTGAAAAGGCTGTCGTTAAGAACGAACCCCTCGTCAGGAAGAACGTTATCAGAATGCACTTGGTGCCCCGTAGGAAATGGTATCCATGATTGGATGGGAGCCACAACCTCTGAATTTAGTGTGGTTTCTGATATTGGAGCACGTGCTTCTGACTCGCTATTTAGCGGCACTGAATCAGTGCCAGTGGAGCCTTCTTCGGGCTTGCGGGCACTCAAAGCTCTGGGTCGCTGAGGTGCAGAGGATTTCTCGGCATAGACACATTCGCGGGTAACCCTTTCGCAATTCTGGCAATTCGGTCGACCTTCATCGCACTTGACCCGGCGCTGGCGGCACGTCAAGCTACCAGGAGTTAGTGAATGTGAGGAACCTCATTACGCTACAGGGAGTCAAAGGTGTAAACATTTGCAAGTCGCAGCTGCACCAGACACGAAGGCCATTGGGCTTATTCTTGGAGCAAAACCATTCACGGAACATACCAACCCGTAGAGGTTCTCAAACCTCTTGATTTGGAAGGCATCCCTCCAAAGTCGTGCAATACGTAGGCGGGAGCCAATGTATGAAGGGATCGTGTCGAGCTGGAGATAGGCGGGCTCGATGCGGGCGACTGGCTCAAATAAGATCTAGGTAGACGCACGGAAGCTAACCGCAGTCGCGTGCGCAAATCTGCGGAGGTACCCCTCGTCCAGCTCGGTCCAGCATGACTCGAAGTGTGGGGAAATGATACGAAAGCACCGAGAGTGTAGCATGTTGTGAGTGGTACGATGGACTGCTGACGTAGGAGCTTGAGTTTCACGTGGATGACGTTGGTGTCGTTATTGGCGTGTAGAGCAGCGTTCATGACACGGACAGGTTACACATGCGATAAGGAGAAACACACCGAGTTGTGTCTTCACCTTTCAATGACAATTCAAAAAGGCCTATGCAAGAAGATGAAGATGTAGTACGTATTATTGGTCTATATTGCCATGATGAGAGGATTTCTCCATTCTAGTACCAACGCGCTGTCTGGGCAGCGAAATCCAATGGGATACAATAATAGTATACAACGTTTAATACACAATATAAACGACACCCCTGTTCATCCCCTCCATAAGTCGCCCCCTCTGCCGCGGAACCCGCCCCGTCTGCCTCGTCCTCTGAAACCACCTCTGCCACCTCTGTACCCTTCACTCCATGGGCCGCGATCTTCACCAACCTCTACGATGCGATCATCATCGTCGAAGCTGTACTTGTATTTCATCTCTGTCTTGATGCCTCTTCCTCTTCTGACCTCGCCTGGTGCCCAGTCTCGGCTTGTCTCAGCATCTAATTCCTTCAGTCTAGCTTCAGAAACTTCGTCCGAGACAGGGAGGTAAAATAGTTGTGGTTTTGACTGTGTCGATTCGAAGAGTTCGTGGAGTGTCTTAAACGAGGCCTCGGTATCTTGACGAGCATCCTTTGTCGGCACTGAGGGCCACTGATGGACGGATGGACGACGTGTATCTTCACTTCCACGTGGGCCTCTTGATGCATTTGCGGGAGCGGTGGAACCGACTTCCTGGAACACTGCTGTGACTGAACCATCGCTAGATTCGGGATACACGACCTCAAAGCGCTTCGGATTAGTAGACCTTCCACTGGCACGAGCTTCCTTTTCGGCAGCCACTGCATCCTCCTCTTCTTTTATCCAGCTCTCGACGCTTTCTTCAGGAATGAAGTCGACCCATAGTTCCTTCCTCTTCCCCTCTGGTGGCCATATCGAACCATGCAATGACGCTCGTACTCGGGACGCGGCAGTCTTAGTACTGAACAAGACAAGAGCGTGTGTTTTCATTGCATCCAAGAAAAGAGCTTTGACAATTGTGGAGTCGGGTGAGCTGGAAGGCGGAGAGGCGAGAGAGACCAAGTGTGCACGCAGCGGTTCCGGATGCAATGGGCGCATAAAGTTACGAATGTACAGAGCTGATGTTACTGGGTGGAGTGCGGGCACCGTTGGTCGATCGTCGGTCAAGGCTTCCTGTGGTGTTTTGTTATCACTAGACTTTACTAAGTCTTTGTATCGAGCTGCCTTTTCTTTTCCTTCGCGCTTTGCATTGGCCTCAGCCACTGGAGAGTCTGTTTCTGGTAACACAGCGTGGTGGCCATTCGTTTGATTCTGTTTAGCATCTGTCACATGATCGTCTTCCTCTGGTCTTTGCTCCATCACTACATCTTCATCTTCTTTAAGATGTACCTCAGGCGCAGGGTTTTCGCTTGGCCGGTGCTTTTTGGCTCTGATATCTTGGGCCTTCATCTCCGGCGTCTCACTGCGCCTCTTTCGCTTCTTAGAGTCGGCCTCGAGTTCTTCGGTGTTGAGTCTAGATGTGTCGTCTGGCGAATGCTCAGACCCAGTGGCAATATCCGGCTTTTCCACTGATTCTTGTTCATTGAGTGTAGCCGAAGTTGACCTCCCGTCCATTGTGATGTCTTGAGAATCTTTGGGTGCTTCGGGTCCATGGTGTGCCAGTCGCAGGGCCTCAGCGGCTGGACCGGGGGCTTCTAGCAGTTCGTCTTTTGCAATCTTCTCTTCGTTTCCATCCTTAACCTCTGTATCCGCGGGCTCAGTAACTGTCGGGCCCACTACGCTGTCTGGATCCGCAGGGGGTGCATTGAAGATTCCTGCTGGCTGTATTGAACCCGGCTCGTCAGCTTCAGTGACAGCTTCTACTAGCTTCTCGATTGCTTGAGTCCGGTCCGGTGGCGGAACGTCGCTGTCTATGTGTGATACTGTCTCTGGCAAAGAATCTGTCGTCGCTACGGGTATAGGCGTAGTGTCAGGTTCGGGTTCAAGCTGCGCTTTAAGCTCTATTTCCGATAAGTCGCCAGTCGCATGAAGTCTTTGAGTATATAATTACCTCCGGTTTTTGCAAGCGCGGATCCAGGTACTTCTGGTTCGGGGGTGGCTTGCTTTGCGCTTACTTCCTCCTCAACCTGTGGGATTGGCTCAGCAGGTGCAGTGGGCGTTTCCAGAGCACCGTCTACCTCTTCAAGTTTCTCGATAATTTGCGCCTTTCGTGTCAGGCCCGTACTCGGTATGCCCCGGTCTTTTAGGATCTGTCGCAGCTGCGCAACTGTCTGCTTGTTGTAGTCCGCCATTGTCGGGTCAGTCTGTTTAGCAGCGTTCAATGTGGTAGAATTGTGGTCGCATAAGCAACTAATATCTGATGGGAACCCAATTTTTTGGAGAAAATATAGGTGAAGGGAAAGGTTAAAGTTGCGACCAGGCTGGTTGCCAACGTCACAGTCGAGAGATTCGCGCGCGTTGCGTTAGTGTCTTGGCGTCACGGAAGTGGCTCGTGCGCAGCCTGCATATGTGGAGAAGGCTTGCATTAGGGCCCTGGCCATTGTCATTGAGACTCGTGGGGGTCAACATTCTAGATCCAGGTTATCATGGCTTCTTGTGCCACATCAAACTGGGTTGAACTTTTCTAGGGCATATTCTAATATGATATAGTGTACTTGGACGCTAAAGTGAAGAATGTCGTCACAACAAGTACCTCTTTAGTTACTATATCATAGCCTAGATGCTATGTCCTTAAAAAAAAGTGACCAATAGAGTTCCATTGCGGCACTGGGGGAGGTAGGCAACCAACAAGGCTGGCGGGTTACCAGACACCCCATCTCACTAGCACTCAAGGCTAGGTAATCCACAAAGAAGGCTGAACGGCACGATTATCTAATGTAGCTAGGATGCAGATCGCAATGGCCCTCT
Source organism: Bipolaris cookei (assembly GCA_002286855.1). Taxonomy (NCBI): domain Eukaryota; kingdom Fungi; phylum Ascomycota; class Dothideomycetes; order Pleosporales; family Pleosporaceae; genus Bipolaris; species Bipolaris cookei. The sequence continues at coordinate 287,343 of NRSV01000033.1, forward strand.
ATGCTAGGTCATTCTCTACAAAGGATTTCTGCCCAAGTTTACCATTGGTCAGCCTCGTCTGCTCTGAAGGATTGAGACTTGCTCTTCAGTATTAATTAGACTATTTCTGCAGCTCGCACCGGCTTATGCACGTGCGGATGCACCATGTGAAAGCGTCTATCGAAGCAAGTGATAGTAGTGGCTGTATTTGGAAACAGATGGCTCGGAATCGAACTCCGCGTTGCTAGTATATACATGATAGAACGCTAAGACCCTTATCTCTAGGTCCTTTTGCACATCTATTCCTGCAATAATGGATATTTTACCTTTCAAGGGTTTTTCTTAATACCAAAAAGGAAATCCGCATCCTTGAACTTAGTGCCAAACTTCCTCTAGATGGTCGTTTAGTCAGAGCCTTGTTACACAATATGCACATCAACTATGCAGCGATTTCATACACCTGGGGCAACCCTATTGCATACAGCACGATGAACTGTTACGATAAAAATCAGCCTATTTGCATCAATAGAATGCAGCTGGGTATACCCTGGAATCTAGCTGCCGCGTTGCATTATCTGCGGAAACGAGAAGTAAGCAAGGTATGGGTAGATGCACTGTGCATTGATCAAGGCAATATACAGGAGCGAGGGAATCAAGTCAAGTTTATGGGTAGTGTGTACCAAAAAGCAACACTCGCTTTGGTATGGTTGAGCCCGGCGACAAGTGACAGCGACCTTGCGATGAGTTTTCTTGCGTTCTTAGCCCGCTGTGCCATAATGGCGGACCCGAAGCGGGCCTTCCTAGCCTATGCTGAAATGCGATAATACGATTCATAGATGGCATTAAGCCATTTGCTGAAGCGCACCTGGTGAAAAAGAGCGTAGGTAATCCAGGAAGTTGCATTAGCAAAAGAGGTGGAATTCGTATGCGGAGACAAGACGATCTCAGGATCTGAATTCATGAATGTCGAACAACTGATCACCAAATACTGGACCTATGTCTTTCCGACTTACCTCAACAAAATAGTTGGACTGACAGGGCGCATGCTGGATCCTTTTCTGTTCCTGTTGTAACGGGCTGAGCCCTGAGTCACATGACTAGGCTGCTAGCCTAGTCGCGTCTCTGGCAAGGTAAGGGCCGTGCGCCAACCCAAACAAAATAGGCTCCCCGCTCGCGTCTTACCTTCTTTCTTCATCTTGATTGTAAATAGCATCTGGACTAGGTAGCTGGAATACAGTTCCTACAGACCGTTCACACCTGTCACGCATGCGCATCTTCATACAGACAGGGAAGAAGCTTGAAGTACTTCCTCTATTGTGGTCAACCAAGCAAACTATTGTCTCCGACTCTCGCGATCTTTTGTTTGCAAAATATGGCCTATCAGGTAACAAAGCCACTACACTTTGTTCTCCGACTTACACTGCACCTTTCGATAGCATTTATCGAAGGTCCCTAGAAGCATACATTGAGAAGGAGAAAGACCTATCGATCATCTACAATGCTGGCTTATCTTTCAATGGTCTCACAAGTAAATTGCCATCTTGGCTGCCAGACTGGGGCACCCCGAATCTGTCATATCTTCTGCAATGTTCTTGAGATGGTGGTTGGCCTGTCTACAGCGCGTCTGGGAATACGGCGCCTGATGTGAGGTTCTCAGGAGATGGAAGCATTCTCTATGCAAAAGGTATTATGATTGATACTATCGAAGGCGTACAGCTTGATCCATGGTGCCGTGAGAGCTTCGAATGTGGCAAGGGGTGCCAATCACAGTCGGAAACCTGCGCTTACGGAAATGGAGAAAAGCTCTTTGAAGCTCTTTACCGCACGACCGTCGCGGATACATACCGTCAGGAAGCACCTTTTGTCCCTGAAAGAGCCCCTAGGGAGTTTGGCTATCTCTTTGCGAGGAAATGCAGGGAATGCGATGAAGATCTCGCCGTCCTAAACGAGCTGGAAGGTTACATGCCAATCAAGGCTCGTTCCAACGCTTCGAATATTGAGAAGCGATGACATGGTATAAGAAATCTTCTATTGGGAAATACATTACTTACTGAGGTTATTGGCAAGGCCTTGTTGGAGTTTCCCGGATCCGAGTCCGAAATCATGAGTTCCGATGATGAAACCATCGTGAATCATCCTTTATGGGCATCCTTTGAGCGTAGTATTGGACAAGCTATGACTCACAGAAGAATCTTTACAATTCACAACGGATATACTGGTCTGGGTCCTCGTACGCTGACGCCGGGAGATAGTATATGTGTAATGCTGGGCTACATCACGCCGTTGATTACCAGAGCAAGCTCCAACAAGGGCCATTACATAATTTTGAGCGAGACTTATATCCATGGTGTAATGAGCGGGGAGACGATTGAACGGTATCAAGTGGGGGGATAGAGGTTGAAAGTTGAATTGGGATTTACTAGCTGTCGGACCATGATCTTTGTCGACGGGGAATTCTTTAACGAGTCTTTTACTTTTCGGACCGTTCATGTTTGCAGTAGAGATATAAATAAATAGACACTGTAAGCGAATGTTGTAGGAAGCACAGCGAGGTACTTATTCCTCAATGAATTGCAGCCTTGCAGCTGGAAAAAAGTGTTGAAGACGGGCTGTGTATGTACTTATAAGCCTTGCATAATTGACCAGGTCTTATCTTTTGTCCACACATATACTTCCCCTCCTACATCTTCATTCGCATAGCTTGTCTTGATGATTCGCAACAAACCTCATAGCATATAATCCTTGCCCAAAACGATTGATAAGAGGAAAGCTATATTATTACGAAGGAAAACACTATGAATAAGCATCGCGAATCAATCTCCTTAACATGGGCACCCCTCGTTGGCTCAGCCGCATGCTTATGTGCCACCGCATATCTAGCTCGATTGCTTGTATCTACCAAAGAGCGGTACATTCCAAACCTGACCGCCAATATAATCCAGGGCTTTTGTTCCCATAATCAGCTACTCATCTCTCTTCTACCAGCCTACGGTGCGACAGAAACCTCATACAGCAGGTTACTGCACCTTTTTCACGAATCTCACGCCTCAGTATATGTATGTAATGGGCTGCTCAAGCGTGGGAAGACATCATGGGAAACGGTGCCAGACACTGTACAACTGCTATCAATTGAAGTGAAACGAAGAACAAGCATTCCCAGCATACTAGTTAGCAGAACAACACTGATAACCCTTCTCCTCCTGACCAATTCACGCGCCATTCACGAGTTCTATTCTTCCTCTGGATACCGAGCCGCACTAGGAATTTGGTGCGGCCAATGGTAAATTCAATGGGAAATGGGACAGCAGCACGCTCTTATCAGCTTGCGGTCACATGATTCGCATTCGCCAGCAACAGACATGTACGCAGCTGTTTTCTCCGCAAGAGTTGATGCATGTGTAAAGATGATGGCAGGCGTGATTCAACATCCCAGTGGATGCCCAAGCAAATTCGCAATGGCGTTCCCGGGCAGAATGCCTGCTGGTGAGTATTACCTCGAATACCAAGAGAAGGGGTTCGCACTGTCGCATGGCGTACGCCATATATACAATATGAATGATGGAAAAGTATCCGTGGTAGATTTTCTTCTGCAACGGAAAAAGGAGCAAATTGTGTTTGTTATTTCACGTACTGGACAGGACGAAGCGGAAACAATTCTCGATCTGCCGTCCAGCAAGCAGGAATTACATCCTGTGCGCATGTATGTCACGCCGAACGAACAAGCGGTCCTAGCACAATGCCTAGATTATCTTCCCTAGGCTTACTTCTCCTGGTCTATCCATCGCGGCATGAGAGACATCCTGCTCGCTTTTTCCCGGAAAACAATGCATAAATATCGTCAACGGTTAGCTTGGCGACTATGTGATGCAGTGTGCCAGCACCGAGAGGTGCTTGTTAAACAAGACTGGGAGCCTTCCTTTGTAGATGAGTACATGGGCACCGTGGCCTCTTCAGCTATTCTCGCCGAGCGCGGTAATTCGGGAGATGCCGTTCGCATAGTCACTACACTGGCGGCCTTAGAACATGCAAGGGGGGATGAAACTGATCTATCAATTCTCGATGAGACGGCCTTCTGGAGATGCAGTGTTAGTGAAAAAGTAACAGGAAAAGAAGAAGATGAAGTGGATTTTGGGTGGCTAAGCAGGGATACTGTCGCGGCGCTAGTGAAATGCTTTATGTTGGAATGGAGTGTCGACTTTGATTATCAGTTTTATCATCATTTGCCGATAGATATCCTCTTCATCTAAGTTAAGTAGTGCGTTTGATCATAATACCGCCTAGCTATATCACATGTAGTTGTTTTACAATGTCATCCTGTTCTCAATCCTTACAGCGATCAAGGTCTGTACGCAATAGAACATGTGTTTGAACTACATAAATGACTTGAGAATAGTCCCTGCGCTGCTACGACTGATTCTACGAGTGTCAAACTTCTATCTAGTATATAAAATACGAGGCATCAAACCCAACTGAATATTCCCAGCACCCCACCGAGTCAAACTCGCCAAGCCATGTAAATCGCCTGACTCGAACCACAAAGAATTCAACACTCCATCTAAACCGTCAAGCTTGAACTTCCACCACAACGCAAATGTAACCAATGTCATTCATCCCGCGCCATGCCTTCCCGCTAATCCCCTCGCTGCCCCGGTCCTATTTCCTGGGCCACCACAAATCCGGGCTGCAAAAGATAAAATCCCTACTCGCCACCATCGATCTCGTCATTGAGTGCCGCGACTACCGCGTACCACTAACCTCTCGCAATCCGCTCTTCGAGAGCGCATTAGACGGAAAAGAGCGAGTAATTGTATATACCAAGCGCGATTTAGGCGGCGGCTCCCGCGACAATCGTAATGAACATGTGATTGCGCAATGGCATCATCCCACCACGACCATGTTTGTGAGAAACGGCAAGGATGCAGAGAGCGAAGCTAGCAGCCGCAAGAGCGTGACGAAACTTCTCGATGTACTGAGAGAGCATGCGCAGAAGAGGTGGAAGTTGGTGGGTCATCGAGTCATGGTTGTCGGTATGCCTAATGTCGGAAAGTCCACGCTTCTGAACGCTTTGCGCGCCCAAGGAATCGGAAAAGGCAAAGTCGCTGCTACGGGTGCGCAGCCCGGTGTTACTCGTAAAGTTAGCAGTAGCGGTGTCAAGATTATTGCGAGCGAGGACGACGTGGAGTCTGCAGATGTTAGTGCGAGAAGAAAACTGCAAGGCGTAGGCGGAGGCGTCTACCTTCTCGATACCCCAGGAGTCTTTATCCCGTATGTACCAGATGCAGAAGCAATGATGAAACTGGCGCTGTGCGGCTCTGTAAAAGATACCATTATCCCGCCCGTCATGCTCGCAGATTACCTGCTCTACCACCTCAATCTCCAGTCGCCAACGCTCTACTCTGAGTACGCGCCCCCCACCAACGAAATCATTGAGTTGCTCTCCGAGATTGCCAAGAAGACGGGTAGGCTAGGGAAAGGTGGGACGATAGATACCGAAGCGACGTCGTTGTGGTTGATTCAGAAGTGGAGGAGCGGTAACATGGGTCGATTCTTGCTTGACGATATTGACGAGAAGAGTCTGGAGAAAGCAAAGCTTAATGAAGAAGGCGCGGTGCCGAGCTTCAATCAAGCGAGAAAGGCAGAACGAGAGAGAAGGCGGGAAAGGAACAGAGCACGAGGAGAAAAATAATCATGATTACAGCTCGTAAACGGCGGTGAAGAGGGGTGTAGCTTTGCCTCCGTATTATTCTATCTATTCATTGATATAACTACCCGCTTGCGATCTGGTGGAGCAGAGGTTCTAATAGCTAATTAGGTTGCATTGCTTCGTGCACGAAAACCCGCTCTGTGGACTGATCATAATATGCAGCTAAAGCTGTAATTAAAAGTTGAGAGTCTAATTCACATATAATATGAATGCTATCGTTACTGATAAAGGAATATACTACAACATAGGAAATCCATCACGCTTTCGAAATTGCCCGCTTCACTTTCCCTTCTCCCTGCCCCCACTCCTCCTGGAATCCCACCTTCATCTTCACAATCACTGTGTATCATCCGGATTAGGAACAACCACCACCGTCTTGAATCCGCCAAGTGGCGCCATCACAGTCTCAGGCGCAGGCTTCACCTCAGGCTCCGCAGTAACAACCACCGTCTTTGTCGCCATAACCGTCGAGGTTGGGATGGCATACGTAAGAATGCTCAGCGACGGCTTGCTTAAAGTCTTGCTCAAAGACTTGGACTGCACAACTGTAACGCTGGACAGCACCACAACCGGCACCTTTGTCGTGACAACAGCAGTAGCAAGGGCGCTACCACTACTACTGCTGCTAGAAGATGACGAGACAGTCGCAGGCACAGCAAGTGGGAGGAGTTCATTGTCCCTGGTATCCACGAGACTCACAGTGCGGACAGGAGCAGTGGTGGTAGCGGTACGAATGTAGATGGCGATGTTCTGAGCCTGAGGCGACTTCTCGCACTTGCGCAGTTTGCGCGCGGGCAGCTCAATGCGGATTTCTTGCTTGAGGCGCTTGCCGCGGCCTTCCCACTCGGCTTTTGCACACAGAGTCATGCCCGGGTACCACGGGTTATGTAGGTAGACGGGACGGTGCCAGGACCGCTTGCCCAGGGGACCCGCGTCGCCCGACGAGACGGTCACGACGGGCTGGATGGACACGGTTTTGGTGTAGACGGGAGCGAGAGGGCGCTCGCCGCAGTCGGTTGGATTGTCCGGGCTGTAGCGGCATTCGAATTGGCTGAGCATCTTCTTGGATTTGGAGTAGCATTCGTAGCATAGGATACCGCCGGTCCAGGGGTGAAGCATCCAGACGCCGCGACGGGGGCCTTGCCACCAATGCATGCGTTTATCGAGGGAAGTGGAGTTGCCGTTTGGCGTTTCGGAGTCGGAGTCTTCATCCCAGTCGGAGTCGTCCGAGTCGTTGTCTGAATCGTCACCGGAATCGTCGACTTCAGTGCTGTTGTGAACAACAGTCTTGTTGGCGGCTGGCTCGACCACGGCTGGTACATCTTGCTCAGCTGTCTGGTTAATGGCAGGCTGGGTCTCGTTCCATGAAGTTTCCTTGTTTGAACCAGGCGTAGGCCTGAAATTGAGCTTTCCATCTACAATAGCTGGCCCATAGTGCCGAACCGTCAAGTTGCCCTCGTTGGCCTTGGGTGTCGAGTTGAAGTTGGGCTGCCCGTTGACGAATGCCGGTCCGTGGTGGCGAGTGGTCAAATTTCCATGTCTGAACTCTAGAGTCGAGTTGAATCTAGAGGTTAGGTTAAATCCAGGCCGAGGATAAACAATTGTAGGTCCATCGTGCCTGGTAGTCGAATTGCCACCAGTCTTGCCCGTCTCATTCAATCGCGCTGTCTGATTAACGAAGACCGGGGCATGCCATTTCAGACCCCTCTTACTGGCATATTGCACAGTGTCGTTTATACCATGCGTCAAATTGCCAGCTCCCGGAGGTAGACTTCGCTTTGGCGGCGCACCACGAATGCACATGTATGAGACGGACAAGATTGGGGCATTGGCATCTCTGGACGGAATGCACGTAGAAATGACATCGCCAGGGTCCACGATAGTGTCGAGATAGCGTTCCAGGCAGCCGTATTGTGTGTATGCGTAGAAGTAGCAGCCCGTTGGTCCGGCATTGATATCCTTAGTCCAGTCGCCCTTGTGCACTTCCATGAGCTTGATGCTCGACGCGCCGAACATGACCGGCGTGCACTTGTCACGCTTGAAGTCGAGATTGCCATAAATGGCTGGCCCATTGCAGTCTGCCGAGGCGAAAGAGTAGATGCGGAGGTCTTCGTGTTTGGCATGAACGAGGGCTATGAAAAGTGCGAAGATCGCACTCAGCAAGCGGAACATGCTTGGTGGCGGCTGCTTCGTGTCAGTCTATAAGTACGTCATGTATGAAGACAGAAAGGTGAAAAAACTAGCGCTTTACCCAAAGAGAGCTTGTGGAAGTAAAGGATCAGTTACCTTGACGTGTATTGAGGTGTTCTGTCAATGTGTTAGCGCCACTGTCTTGCAGTGATTGAAGAAGGGAGAGAACGGGTATCACGAACACGATGCTCAGACTTTAAGAGAAGTCTCACTCACCAAGCCTCTGAATTTTCAAGAATGAGCCCTTGCTTGTTATAGTTGTCTGTAGAAGAGAAGCAGGACATGGTGGATTGAAGAGGGGATTTATATGGGGAGCAGTGCATCTCTCCTTTTGCAAGCCCTTTCGCCAAGAAACAGGATTCAACTTTTCACGCAATCCACATGCCCAATCCGACTACTAGTGATGCAATTTCCCTATACAAATTCTTGGTACAAAGGGTCTTTGCAAGGTGCTTCACCAACGGGCGTTGCGATGGAGACACTGAGCACGGGCGGTACCAGTTCACAAATACGGTAGCGAACAATTTGAAGCCGGACAAACTCGTTCGTTCAAAAATATTCTGAATTTCTCTTATTTCGGTAACTTATACATTCTCTGATTGGAAATGAGAGGTGTCTATGCCGACTTGTCTAGTACGGTTGCGTCGTCGGATCGCATCACGAGACGAACAAGTTGATAGGGCCATGTCTCTGGCATAACAATATGAACGTCCTATAGAGAATGATTTAAATCAAGACTGCCATCATGTCGGCCAATCGACTGCTGATGATTGAGTGGTACTGTTGAATTGGTGTAGTTATCATCACCGCGTTGTTGGCTGAGTCAGTGTTGTAGGAATCCGCTCTATACTAGAGCAAAGCATGAGGAAGCAAACAATGGAACAAGTACAATACAGCTTTCTTAGTATAGTAAATGTGGCTAAATCCGTTGGAATTGAACCTCTTCTAAATCAAGACAAAATCCGCAAAAATGCTTTGATGATTTTAAACTTGTAACAAAATAAGCTTCGTATGCATGAACAGGCTTAGTCCATAGACTATTGAGGCATACCAACATCACAGTCTACTATGTAACAGTGGAAAGCTAGCGAAAACAGCAAAAACAAGACCACAGGACACAGGTGATGCAATAAGATAACGATACTTGCCATCTACTCGCTTTTGAGTCCAGCGCAATGAGTTGCTCAGCAATTCCCCTCCCCAACACATGCGTATTCTGACACCCAAACGCCTTACACAACCTCAACCAACTCCCACCATGGACTCATATCAACATACTAATTCGTGCTTCTACCACTTATCCCACTCGTCGTCCTTCTTTGCTGATCCACCCATGCTACCACTGCCACCGCTCTTCTTCATAGCACTTGTTCCAATGCCACTGGGCTTCTTCTTTTCTATAGTCGAGCTGGCCCTTGCCTCACCGGCGCTAGCAAACTCGTCCCAAAAGTCCTGCTTGTCCTTTGCCGGTCCCTTGGGTGCCGCACCAAAGCTTTCCCAAAAGTCTTTGCGTTCGGGTTCGGGAGCGCCACGGCGTGCGGTAGACGAAGAATCGTCTCCTTCAACAAAGCGCGTAAATTGCGTATTAGCAGTTGCGACGCCAGATTGAAGGGTCTGGCCTAGGGTGCCGGCGGTGCTACGGGCTTGAGCTGCGAGGTCAGCTTCGGCAAGCTAGAGGATAGTTAGTCGTAGTGATTTACTGGATACAGCAGTGCAAAACATGCCTTTGCCATTCCGGGCTTCACCCAGCCTTCGTAGCCTGTTTTGCCTACTTTGCTTACGCTGGCGCCCAACCATCCAAACCCTTTGGTAAGCGCAGCAACCGGGTCTTTCTGGAAGTCATCAAGCGCAGGCGGCGCACCAGGTTCGTCGTCCTTCTTCCACGAATCCGGCTCACTGCCGAAGCCACCATATTTTCCTCCCTGGTTGGGCGCAACGCCTTCTGGCCTGTTGGCATTTTCTTGGCCCATCTTCGCAAAGTAGGCTTCGTTCTTGGATTTTTGCGACATGGCGTTTGTACCCAGGGCGGGTGATCCCGAGCGCTGAAAGCCTGCATCACTACCTCGTGCCTTGCCCAAAGGTGTCTGACTTCTGCTTCCTGTTGCGCTGGCTCGTCCACTCAACGGCGCACCCGCACCCGCTGTAGAAGCATTCTCCTTTTTCGGTAACCGCTTAGGCAAGTTGCTCTTGTCAAACTCCCTGTTCTCGACCTTGCAGCTAAGCCTCTCTTTCCACTCATCGCCTGCCTCTGAATCGTACCGCTCTTGTATGGTTGACGACTCGAATGTGCGTCCCTCTTTCGTGTTCGACTCGTGGCTGTTGAAGAAGTCTTGGAAGGGTTTGTTGCCGCCAGCAGCCATGCGCACCAGTTCTGAGCCTTTGAAAGCGTCCATGGTTATGCTGCGGATGAAGGAGATGTGGACACCTAGACCGCGATGGACGCCGGAGCAGGAGAGACACATGAAGATACCGAGTTTGGGCGAGGCCTATAACAAGAGGTATCAGTAAGTCTAATTGCTACTCGCATGCCTGGCCAGAAAGCGGGCAGGTGGTTGCGTACCCATTGCGGACTGGGCGCATTGCAGTCGACACACTTGTTGTTGTCGTTTGTCTTTTGGATCTCCAGCAACTGCAAGTAGAGCGAATTAGCTTTTGAGTCTTCAAAGGCCCCATTGTTTAACTGTGCTATGCCTCCATCTCCGCATTTGACCCCTAGCACCCCCCACCTCCACAGGCTGGTAGAGTTATCGGCTTACCTTGCTCCGTGTCTCCGGATCCACCTCCCACATTTTGCTCATGGTGGGCAACTAGAAATCTATGCGATCGTACAAGAAGATATATTGACAAAATTGATTGCGGTGTTGGGGGAGAAGGAGTGTCGTGGTCGTGGGTCGCGTTGTGGTCGAGATTCAGGGCATAGGTGGGCCAAAGTGGGAACGCGTGGCGCGTGTGCAGTTGAGCCTCAATGTGTAAGTAACTAGCCAACAGGGGTCGCAGGCACCGGGGAAGTCTCACCCTCGGCTCTTTGGGCGTATATACTTTTCGACCTTGAAGACATATGGCATCACAGATGCAGAGAATTGCAGCTAGGTTTTCTGTCGCATAGTTTCATATGAAAAAGTCTGGTGCGTCTAAACGTCATTACGACCCTCATTCCATAGCTCATCGCTATCCATCCACTGAATCCATATCCAGCCCTCCTTTCCTTCTAGAGTAATTATATCATTTTCGTTACTCTCATTCACGAGAATATCGCGTGGCTACCACAGAAAATCAACCCTAATTTCTGTAGATGCTAGCTGAATAGCCTTGATCTGCGTTTGGCAGGTGAAAGTACCTAGTAATGGGTCCCAGTCGGCGATTTTCAGTGTGTAAGGCGGGTAACATAGATTTCATTATGGGCGCGATTACATGTAATTTGTTAGTAAATGCAGTCGAAGGTTTCAGCTCGTCCCCGTCAGGGTCGTTGGCTATAAGCTGGAGATGTTGAAGACGCTTGGGCAAGTGTTGCAAAATACTCGATAGTGACTCGACTGTGGTGTTCTGTGGATAAGAGCCGCACATCATCGTCATATCAAGAAGAAGGAAATCCATGTGCTCAAGCTTGCTTAGTCCTTTCAGTGCGTTCGGATCCAGTGCTAGGCGAAAATCTTTGAAAAACAGCGTTGTAAATGAATTTGACTGATTTGTGATGTAGTGCACAAAATCTGTCAAAGTCATATTTGCTGCATCTTTGTCATGGCCTGTGAATTCAAACTCGAATGTTTTGAGATAACCAAATAATGTCATCAACCAAGCTATGTCTACCTTGTCAGTACTACATTTTTGTAAATGAAAGCTCTCAAGCCATGACTTTTTTTCTTTAGCTTTTGAATGGCTGCATCATGCTCGTACCATTTGAATGTGCCGGGTAATACGCGGTTCCTATCATGTGCTACATGGTCCAAAGTCAAACTGCGCAGTGAAGGCACAAGGAATAGGGGAATGACATTCCGAATGCGCATCGGATCAACGATATATGCTTTATTGAGCTTGGATAGAATTTGAAGATCTAACCCCGGCTTGAACCAAACCGTATGGTAACTCCATTTGGAAGGTATCACAATCAAGATGTTGCGTACATCCAGCGCGAATGCTAGGAATAAATTTAGATATGTGTCTATCCTGGCACCCATAAATACAGAATTCAAGTCGTCCGTGTCATAGAGGTTCTTTGAGCCTAACGCTTTTGCGACGTTACGACGTTCTATTGGTGCCAAATCACCAGGGAATCGAAAAGCATCGCTAGTGACCAGAGAATTGTTGTGCACAGGCCTATGATCCCATTCCAGATTCTGAATGTGTCGTGTGTGGGCAGGCCAGGACGCAAGGGTACGTATGAACAGGGTTGGGTTTCCGCGATTCAAAGAGCATGTGCTGTATACAAGCTCATTGGTAAGGCGATGCAAGCGTAGGTTCACGAAGCCAATGTTTTAAGGTTGTGCTGAATGCTTCGAGGAACAGCTGGTTGATAATCCCCAGTAATAATTTGTTTGGAAGAGCTTCCATGATACATGATATAGAGGCTATGCGAGGAAGAAAGGCTAAAGACTACTCCAAGTACAGGCAACGAACTGTTATCGTCTTGGCAATCCTCACACACGGATAATGGATCTTGTCAGTATTGTATAGAATGCATTGTGATGATCTAGTAATAAACAGGACGTGTTTATCTGCCATGAATTATTGAACAGTGATGTGTATATTCAGTTACAGACTGGTGATGCAGTTGCGTGGTATCTGTACTCACGCAACAGTCCCATTTCTCACCTAATTAGGAACAATTTCTGTTTCTCTTTCTCTGCCTCGCTATCTGCCACTGGGTTATGGCTTGTATCCCATGTGCGGTTGCAGCAAGGCGCTTTTGTATCATCTCTCCCGCCTAGTATAAATATGTACATTGTTGTCCAACGAAATTGCAGCCAAAGGAAGGATATAGTACATAGGCTCCGGTGCCTTAAGGATGTATAAAGAAAACAGACGGACGAGGTCCTGGCAATGAACTGTCGCAAGACTATAGACGATAATGAAATGGAGTTGACGTCAGTGTATCGCTGCTTAAACATTACGCCTGGCTAGTGCGAATAGAGCATGCTTGTTTGTTCGTGAGTCGTACCCCAACTTCTGTCTGATGATCGCTGGGGCTAGCTTCGAATTTTTGGTGTTGTTCTGGGGGCGCTTGGCATTTTGGACCAGTGTCGACCCAGCTACTGCATGGAATTGTGGGTTTAAAGTCTCGAACTTTCTACGGATCAGGATTCCGTACATTCAGCTGGCGACCATAATCCCGGCTGTCGTCGATGCTACCTAAGCTTTCTCGACTTAGGTTGGCACCGTGAAAGGTGAGAACAGCAGCCGGGTTGAGGCGAGAGTCGACTAAAATTGGCTGACTTAATCTGCGGGTTGATGAAGTGATGGGCGTTATCGACTCTTCATTGGATCGGCTGCGCTGTGAACCAAAAGTTGTGGTAAGGGGTGTAGGTGACTTTTCAGTACGTCCTCCGAGCAAACCAGCTCTGCTCATAGTGCTGACGTTGCGTTGGATGCTGCCACCGCCTTCTTGCTCCTCGCGCTGTTGCTGCCTCTTCCTCTTCCACAAGACAAAGAAAACGATACCAATGATGGCGAGTAGACCAACGATGCCACCAGCTACGCCACCAGCAATAGCACCTACATTGGTTGAATCTTCTGAGTCATTGGCTGCAGGGGCAGGGACAGGGGCCGATGGTGTTATGACGACAGTGCGGGTAACGATATTTCCACTTTCGGTGACTAGAGTCGGCACTGTGACAGGCTCCTGGGTTCGGGAAGGAGCTTGCGAAGACGATGGTTTTTTAGCCTGCAGAAAATGTCAGTTTGGAGTAACAGACCAACCAAGTTGGAAGCGAAGTACATCAGTGGACGACGAAGACGAAGACGAAGAGGAGTCCGGCTCTGCAGTGACCGTCGAGAAAACAGTCTCTGGAATCTGCGTCACAATGCTCGTTACCACTTGTGCAGGAGGTGGAGCATACTACCAGAAGGTCAAACACCGATAGCTTGTAATTGTGCACGTACAGCCAAGGGAGACCTTGAGGTAAATTGACTAATGAAAGGGAAGGGGGCAGGGTTGAAGAGATAAAGAAAAGAAGTACTAACAGTAGGTTGCTGTGTTTGTTGTTGTGTTTGTTGTTGTGTTTGTTGTTGTGATTGTGGTTGTTGTGATTGATTAGAAGTTGCAGGGGCGGTAGAAGAGGGCTGCGAGCCTCCCCTAGTACCAGATGGCTGGCTATCCATTTGAACGTAGATGTAAAGGTCTTTGTCCTTGTTGCCACATTTTTCATCTGGAAAACCAGGGCAGTCCTGCAGACAGTCGCTGGTGCTTGTTGTTTCTCCGGGCACATAGTTGGAACACCAGCAGTCGGTGTATTTGATAACAGCAAACGCCCATGAACCTCCTTCCTGCTTGCAATGGTTGGTGCAGTTACCATTGGACTGGTATGGCCAGGTATCTGAGAGGTTAGAGGCTGCATGACGCGCAATATGAGCAGGAGCACTTACATTCGGTGTTTTGCTCTCCAGTATTTAGTGAAGAGCAGTATGAATACTGCCAGTCTGCAGCGCCGGCAGGCTGTATGGAAAGCAAGAGGGTGGAGAAGGCGGCAAAGCCAAAGAGCGTTGACGTGAACCGGTGGTCCATTGTGAAGTCTAGAGTCGTGGACGGGGGGATATGTCGGCACACGTCGAAGTTTGTGCAAGATTCGGGGTGTTACTCGGCGACGTGAATGAGGTGGATGCGGTGGCGTCTTTGAGCGCAACAAAGACGGCGCTGAAAGGAAAAGCGATTGGACGCCCCCGTGTTCGGGAGGGCGCTACAGGGCGAACGAGGGAGACAGTGAAGATGGAGTAGATGAAGCGGGCCGTAGAAAGGTTTTGCAGGCGGGGTAAGAGGGTGGCTGTAGTGTGAGGTAGTACAGCCTTTGGTCCGTCGGCCTGCCGGTCGCTGAATGCTGGCTGGGACTTGTCGACGCACTCTCGAGACTGCAGGTGCAAAGTGCAGTGAGCGGGTGCAAGAAGGTGGCAGGGCGCGCGCGAGAGAGAGATGGAGGGAAGCTTCTGTTGGCTCAGACTGTCGTCAGCATCGCTGGCCTTGATGGGTTGTCGAACGGGTGTGGGCTGTAGCACAGCGGACTGTAGGCCAGGAAAAGGCTCTGTTGGGGATGAAGGCTGGTGGAGCGGCGGACTTACAGGCACTAAATCGATACCAAGGTCTGTGCTGCTGCTTCGAGCACTATCCACGTCCTGATCCCTCCCGCTTTGGCCTTTAGTTCCTCCGCCTCTTCCGCACTGGGCACGCTGCCTGACTCGAGCTGGCGTGTTCCTTGTTTTCCGCCAACAATGTCCGACTCCGTACTTGGATAACGGGCCGGGGGGTGGTGGTGGTGGTGGATGGGTTGGGCTGGGTGCTTGCGGTTAAATGGTGCCCTATAGGTCGTATAACAGGCTCCTCGCCGCGCCTGAATTCACGACAAATGCGAGTGCCTTTAGATGGGGGGATACACAGACCGGAGACGAGGTCGGGATGGACAGGAGCTCTCTTGCTTTTGCTGCGGTAGTGCTGCTGTGCTTAGTGGCACCGCGGCGGCGTGTTTTCCGGAGATGAAAGCACTATGTCAAACAGAAGGATCAAAAGTAACGGTCAGGGCGGCGCCGCATTGATGGCTATGTATAAACGAAGGGCTTCTGGTCTGCGTCGGCAGACAAACGAGAGCAAGGGTCGAGTACGACAGCGAAGGTGTGAAGGGACAAGGGAAAAGATGGAATGGTTGGGTGCCGCACGGCGCAGGACTGGCAGCGTGTTTTGACTGTGTGCGATGTGTGCTGATCACCTGGCACGGCGCAGAATTAGCACGGTGTGGTGGCGTTGGACGACGAGCCAGTCCTCGCAGCAAATATTAGAAGCAGGAGTTGGCACCATCTACGACTATTACTTACCTTCTTACATGAGCCAGGCCGTTGCATGCAGCCTGCAGCCTGCAGCCTGCAGCCATCGCAAGGGGCCTGCACCAGGGGTCACGATCGATGCCTCACCCAACCAACGGGCGTATCGTCGCACCCGCGCCTCTTGCACCACCTGTCCTCGACAGACAACATCTTGACCTAGTACTGTGTAGGCACTACACCTCCTGCGCGACTCTTTGCAACCTGTTGAGGCGCTCAACTGACAAGAAGGCGCCGGGCCGTTGACATTCTCAAGCAACGGCGTCAAGCCTCGTCGCTTTCTCCACCACTCACACGGCCAATGTGCTGCGCTCTCGAGCATGACAGGGCGACGCGCCCGCCCAACACGGTAGCATGGCAGCATAGCAGCATAGCAGTCTGGCAGTCTCCGGCATGTATAGCACCCGACGGTTTTGCTTGTCAGCAGGCTGTCAGCATGGATTCAGTATGCCCACGCGCTCCGGGACTACAGCTATGTATGGCATGCTATACCACTTATCTTGCCTCATTTCTCCCTTGGATTAATTGTTAGCCTGAACGCCTAAACAAACTGGGACTGACGGCAGCCTTGGCACTAAAGAGTTGTCCGGCCAAGTCCTCGCAAGCCAGCCACCGCACGCACACACGCGGCCTGGGACCCATTATCTCTTTGCCCACCCACGCTCGCTCAATTCGCTTCGCTTTTGCAGAGGCTCGGGCAGATCACGTCGAGGACGGATTATGACGCAAGCCCCCGTCCGCTTGCGGCCAATGAGGCGCCCACTGCCTCTGCCTAAGCGACGTTTCTGGCGACGCTAGGCCCAGTCCAAACTCTCCAGTATCGATAGCGCGATCGGCAGGGGACCTGGTCAGCGCTACGCGTCTGGATTAATTATGGATTAAGAGGCGATTCTCTGCACAACGAGATGAAGATTGTCGTCCCCGGTACATGTTGAAGCAGAGCCCCGACAGCCACTGCCGTCATCGGCTCGCTAGTGAGACGACTACGTTTTTGCTTCCTCGGTCATGTTTGCATCAGTCCTGCAGCAGCGCGAACGCCAGACTCAACGGCAGAGAACAGGTCAGCATCCCTAGGCATCCCACACGCACTCGGTACCTGCGTGTCTTAGCTCAGCACGGGAATGGGCCTGCCAATTGTGAGACTGGACAAATTCCACTATGCGAGTGAGATACGAAAAAGGTACTGGTAGCCTATTTATTGTCAGGCCGTCATCACAACCCTAGCACCTAATACTATTGAACGCTACTGCCCTCTCCCGCTTTCGTCCAATTCCTGCCATCCCGGCCGTCGGAGGGTCGCCTTGGCATCCTCCGCCGATCCATGCGATCCTAGCAGCGGCATACCGATTGAACCCTGACGGCAACAACGCTCTCATGGATGGTAGCAGATGAATGCGCAGAGCAAACCGTTTTGTCTGTGTATTTTGCTTGCGACAGTCCGGTCAGATTGCTTGTGAACACTTGTAGCCTCAATTCACATGAAACAATGCGAGCATGGTTGGATAAAGTCTGGACCGCGACAATTTGCGCTCACGCCATATGGTGGCAGTTTATCTCTTGCGGTTGCCTATGGTGCCTTCTCTCAGCCTTGCAGCCTGAGGACCATGTCCTGGGACAACGTCTCACTAAATCACGTTACTAGATCGAGTTAAGTACTTGATATCATGACAAAGTCGTCTGCTGCGCGAATATCCCGGGCGTTTTTTTCTTCGACAACCAGAGTCAGTTCAAACAAGGACGCACGCTGTCTGACAGCATCACTTGGCTGCAAGTGGACATGGCCTGCGAGGTTGAAGCATGTTAAACAATGTGGACCCTGAGAGCGAAGCAGATTGATACGGTAATGTCCGTATACGGGATGAATATTCCAAAAAGCAGAGAATGATAGGAGAGTCCGGAACAAACATTACACCAGTCGCCGTCCGATAACCCCCAACTCATTGCAAAACTTAAAAACGTCTCTCTTTGTACTTACTCGGCTGCACACATGTTCTCTTCTCATACCTCTATTTACGGCGTCTTTACATTCCGTAGCCCATCTAAGCACCATCACCCCATAGACCAACGACCTGCATTGCGAATGCCACGCCCGCTAATCCCGTCTTGATTAACTCGGTCCTCTGTCTCCTCTCAACAAACTCTCTGACCTCTTCGCCATTAACCTCCTCGCCCTGTGCCTCTAGCTCCATGACCTGCCTCTTCTCGTCTGACCCTTCCATGGCAGTCACAGCGTAGTCAACACCCGGACCAGAGATGAAGGCGAAGATGGACGTGTAGAGCAGATAGGGGTGGCGGAAGCGTCGCGGCGACAGTACATAGGCGGAGAACAAGGTAAATGTGGTGACATGGCGGAGATATGAAGATAGCCAGGAAGACTGTCTGGAGAGGTAGGCAAGTGAAGTGCGTGCGTTTGTAGCAGTGGGGAGGGCGAGCAGTGCGGGGAATGCGGTTGTGGAGAGAGTTGCTGAGACGCCCTGGGGATTGTCAGATCTCAGATGCCTCGTTTCTGTTATTACAATCCCTGATGCATCAACTATGGAGGAATGACGCCTTAGCACTTCATTCCCGCAGCGAAGCATTCATCACGTAGCCAAGGTGGCGGGCTTGTTGCACACATACCGTCGCGATTCCCAGTGTGATTGTGCCGACGAATTTACATATCGACACTGTCTGGGCCGACATTGTGATGAAGGCAATCGTTCCAATGGCGTATGATACTCGGGTCTTGTCTATTGTGGTGGTGATCCGTTTGGTGATGACGATGACAATGACGATGATTCAGCCCGCTCCCAGTGCTGGCATGCAAATTGCGGAGCTGATGCGGAACCTGCCCCGGTGGTCCAAGCTCTCTCTCGTGCCCGCAGACCAAATGCGGAGGAGAGCACATGCGAATGCAGCCCGCCCGTCATTACTACCAATGAGAAAATTACATGTTTAAAACTTGCGATAAATGTATTGGCTTACACCATGTTTTGCTGATTTGACCTCAATACTACGACCAATATGTCGCGCGTGGCCAATGTCTTACCAGAGTGCCTTTCGTCGAGTAATAGCTTACATCATGCCTCGGCTCTCCGTAAGCGCAACATACATTGCACCGGTTACCGATCGCTGCAGCTGTAACGTTCACTTGACGTGAGCATCCATACATTTTCAACCACTTGTGCCTTTAGACGTGTGGCTTCTCTCCTTCCGTTAAATACAGTCCCTGTTCATTGCGCTCTTACTTGCCTACGCCTTCTCATCAAGTCTCCAATACAAACACCCCGACCATAACAAGACCAAGCTACCAGCTTGGAAAACACGACGAACTATGCCTGCGGAGAGATATTCATACATGAGCAATGTCTGGAAAGATGGCATCTTCGGTATAATCTCCCGTAACCCCTCAACTCCCACCCTTCTTTCCTTCCATCTAGTCCATTCCGCTAACCCTCCCACCGCTAGACAACAAAGTACTCTTCTGCACCGGCGGCGCAGGTTCCATCTGCAGCGCCCAAGTCCGCGCGATGGTTGCCCTTGGCGCAAATGCCTGCATCGTCGGCCGCAATGTCGACAAAACCACCGCCATGGCCCGCGACATCGCGACAGCACGCCCGGGAGCAAAAGTCCTCGGCATCGGCGCCATCGACGTGCGCAAGCCCGAACTCCTCCAACAAGCCGCAGACCGCTGCGCTAAAGAACTCGGCAGCATCGATTTCGTGATCGCGGGTGCCGCAGGCAACTTCCTCGCGTCCATCGACCAGCTCTCGCAAAACGCAATGAAGAGCGTTATCGATATCGATGTGTTGGGCAGTTACAACACGGTGAAAGCTACGCTGCCGTATCTTGTCGAGTCCGCTGCCAAACACCGCACTGATGGCACGACGCAACCTGCAAATGGGACGGGTGGCCGTATTATTTTCGTGAGTGCCACGCTGCATTATACGGGGACGCCGCTGCAGTCGCATGTGGGGGTTGCGAAGGCGGGCGTGGATGCCATGGCTATGTCTGTGGCTATTGAACAGGGACCAAAGGGTATCACGTCAAATGTTATTGCCCCGGGCCCCATTGCGGGCACGGAGGGTATGGCGCGTTTGGCAAAGGCGGAGGCGAATAAGGCGGATAGTAAGGCGGCGAAGACGGTTCCTATCGGGCGCTGGGGCACGGTCAAAGAAATCGCCGATGCGACTGTGTTTTTGTTCTCGGATGCTGGCAATTTTGTTAATGGAGAGACGCTCGTTGTCGATGGAGGCGCGTGGCATACCGCTGGCTTCAGCGGCGGCTTCGAATACCCGGATTTCTTGCTTTCTGGTGCTCCTGTTACTGGCGTTGCGGGAGGAAAAAAGGCAAAATTGTAGTAATAATGTTGTGAATGTATGATTGAGATCTTGTCCGTATCTGAAATTGCAACTAGGGACTTGACGTGCGTACATGTGATTTGTATTGCTAGTGATTGGAGACTTGTCAACATTCTCTTTCTTCCCTATATCTTTCTAGATACTAGGTAGCTCAAATTTGATCTACAGACGACATATGCAATAGACCTCACTTGAATTTCAACTACTTAGGTAAAAAAAATTCGATCTGCATATTCCCTACGTAACCCTATTTGAATAAAGATATTAAGAACAAAATAAAACTAATATGTCAGGGCCGGCTCCTAGAGGAGCCAAGCACGCAGCCGTACGCACCAACCACTCAGCCAAAAAGGCAGGCACAAGACAACAAGCTTGGCTTGTTGCTTGCATGGATGATACTTAAGCTTACTGCGTCCTCGTAGGCTGATAGAGCCTAGCACTTTAGCTCCGTGACACAATATCTATTATGCACAGATTAAAAGCCTATTAATGTAATCAAATACCGTCAAAAAAACCCCAAACATCCAACTTCTTGATCCTAGTCAGAATACCCAAAAAAACAGCAAAAAAAGATGTCAGTCATAGCTGCTCTCGGTTTCCTGTTCCAGGTTAGTCATATGATTCGAACCGAACGTCTTGAAGACGGGCAAACTCACGATCCGAGGTCCTCCGGGTTATGAGCCCGGCGCGCTTCCGCTGCGCCAAGCAGCTTTTTTTGCTGATCTTGATTCAAGATGGAAAGTCTTTAAAATAAATCTACTATAATGCAAATAAATTTTTAGGGGGGACGCGTGAGGTGTTAGGCGAGTGCGGGGACAGCGTTACCAACGTCATCTCTCTTCTTAGAATCCTACCTCACGCCAGATATTACCTGGTTAGCGTTGAATACATCAAAGTAATCATACTGTATCAGTGTCTAGATATAAAAAGTAGTTAACACCTAGATAATACATTTAAAGCCATCTTCTACCAGCATCACTCTCTCTTGCATGACCAAACTCCTTCCAAGCATCTACAGCGACCACTACTGCACCACACTTACATAGGCCGCAACGAAGCTGCATCCTACGGCTTAATAACTGTCGTTCTAAGATCCATTTGCGACATTCTGCGCCTCACCTTGCGGTAATCTCTCAGCGCAGAGAAGCCTGCATGTCTCCAAATGCATGTCTCCAAAGCAATACATAGTTCCAGGCCCAATGGCCGGGATAGTACAAGAAGAGAAAAAGGCATCCTTCCGTAGGAACGTAGCGAGAGGCCATATTTTCGCACTTTTGACTTCGTAGAATTGCTGGGTTCGGTTTTCCTTGCCCTGTTTCTAATACGCGAGAAATTTATGGGTTGCGAATATATCGCTGCGCTAAAATATGGATATATATGTAGTCACGGAGCCTGCATCTCGCTACAAAAGCCGAAGTCGATATCGTGACGGATATATATACCTGTTGCAAAACTTTCAGCAAGTACATAGTCTAGGGGTTCTTTACAAGGCCAATGTAGGGACGAAGGAGGAGGTAGACGCTATTTAAAAGCGGGATCCTTTCTATGCTTGCTATGTTGGTTTTCACCATCTGTCCAATCCACTCAACTAAGCACAAAAGGTTGTCTCTAGAGGCTATAAGGTAGGTTTTTAACAACTTATGTATTTGACAGGCGAGATTGTGATGGTGTTATGATGGCAATGGTGAGAGGTCTAAGCAACTGCCTAGTCGGTACGTATAAGGTACTGGTTCTCTTGTTAATTTCTATTCTCGACTAAGGTAGCTTTAAATAATACACAACTGTGGAATGAAATACAAGAGGAAGCTTCTCGAGCACCAACCCTCCTTAAAAACATAATCCACCGAAAAAAATATACCTAAATAAAACCTAAGAGAAACAACCCCTCAACTCTTCCTCTACCAGCAACACATGGAAAAAACCTTTCCCTTCTTAAGCCGTAACCCTAATCCCACCACATGCGTCTCTACCCATCCCAATACACCTCGACTTCAGCCCACTAATACCATACGCATTCGTCCCCGTACACCTCCTAAACACACTAAACACAAACGCCACCGAGAATCCTGCTGCCCACACCCCCCTTGCATCTTGCTCGCTATAATCCACGATTCAATCTGAGCTTATCCCAAACAGATTGTTACTCGTAATTTGGCACTCGCAATTGACGTTGAACAGAGCGCCCGACCCGATGCCTCCAATGCGCGTGTTGCATGGTCCTGAGGTGCTGCCGACGAGTGTGCTGGTGGCGGGCGCCCATGTGCCGGCGATGTAGATTTCGTTGCCGATGAGGCGGCCTAGAGTGTAGTATTTGGCGTGGGATTTCTGAGTGTTTGCTCGAGGGGAGGGTTGTGGTTAGATAAGAGAAATGCTGTTAGATATGTGGAAAGGAATAAAGAGGGGATGCCGCAGGGCAAAATGCTGACTGGCCCTCGATAGATGAGGCGGGCACTGCAAGGGTAGTGTGTGCTAGAGCGGTGATGAAGAAGAGCTCGGACATGGTGGTTGGTTCTCCAGAATCGTTGGGTAAATCTGTGGATAGATGGCTTTGAGATGCTGGGGAAATGTATGCATGAATGGTCAATATGACCGGCCTTTTATATCAAGATTTTCTATGACTACGATAACTAAACTTTAATTGACTCTTGTAAAAGCTCGTACGTTTGATTGGGAAATACGGAATTAGCTTTGCTTGCTTGCTCTGGTCTAATCGATATGTCTAAAAGAAATGTACTCATATATTAGCGTGCCTTACGGACCGAAATACAGTAGCTATGTAGCCTGATAGACAACTTGCCTTGACAGTATAGGAGCCTTGTTTTATCTAGAAATCTATGCAGTTGAGGGGCAGTAGATACTTTGAGAGTGGGCCGGTGATGGCGTGCGGAATTGGAGCGCGACGTCGAGAGGCCAAGGATGTTTGCATGTAGGCTTTGAAGTTGGGATAACGATCTATGAGGCAGGTTTCTGTTGTTAAGAAATTAGGATACGGCTTATGGCGAGGTTGAGTATAGCAAGGCAGGGTATGTAGCTATGGGTCCACACTATCGTGTTTGCAGCGAACACAATCTACGTAACTCTAAGGTTGTTAGTAGTGCAAGCCTAAGCCCATTTTTTTACGTACTGATTTAACTGATGACAGAGGTAGAGTTGAATTTAGCTATTGTCTAGCTCATACTAGGAATAGTTTGATGCTCATTAAATGTGAATAAGCTCAATGCATAGTAGGAAGAAGTAACGCCATACAAAAACCCTAATAAAGTAGATAAGCATACACACGACATAAATTAGAACGTATATCATGTAACACTACCCTCCCTAGTCATGACTGTAGGTGCTGGGTAGCTCGTCTTCCCATAGGGATTGACACTGAATAGTAATGGCGCTAAAACACCACGCTAATATCCCCCAAAATGATACAAGCCGCCAAATATGCATAGAACCCTAATATGAAGATGACAATAACGAAATTCCTGCTAACAATGTAGAAATAAAGAAGCTCACAGAGCAACTACCGTGAAAAAGCACCTTCAGCATCATCACCCAGCCCTCTAAATGCAATCCGCCCATTACTCCTCAGAACTTCACACACCGTCTCAGCACTAAGTTCGTACCCGCTCTTGCGCCAGCGCGCGTTGAGCCAGTCCGCCAGCGCATCCGCACTGCAACTGAATCTCCGCGTGTCCCATTCGTGCAGAATAAGATCGACAATGGGCTGATCGGGGAGCGGTTCTGGGTTGGGGTCCTGGAGTGGTACCGACGAAAGCGGCATGGGGAGGGCGCGGGGCGGGAAAATGTTTTCGTATGCAGTTAGGAAGTGGAGGAGCGTGTGTTCGGTGTGTGGACGTGAGGCGAGCGTGATGCCAAAAGGTTGGCCGTTGAGTTTGAGAGCGGACAGTGGACAAGCGGCGGTTGGGTATCCTGCTGCTGCTGCAAGTGTGGACAATGCGGCGTCTCCGGGCGCCATGATGATATCGAGAGAGCGCGAAGCGAAGAGAAAGTCGAGGCCTTCAGGTCCGCCGGCGGTCTGAAGGTGTTGTCGTGCGGCGTTGATTTCTTCGCGCTTGATGCTGGATTGTAGGGCAGCCATAAGATCATTCTGATCTGGACATGCTACAAAGTATGAGTATGAGATATTAACTATAGCAACTCGAGTTGACATACTTGGTGGGAGGCACAGTTCTGGATGCTCCAGATTAAAGTTGATAATTTCAGCCAATGAATGCATCTTGGTCACCTTAAAGTCCCGAATGAACTCTGATAAGCAATCTTTGAATTCAGCGTCTATAGCACGTCAGCATGTTGGTGGTAGTACAAAGCCCATGGTAACGTACAGACAACCGGCTCAAAGCAGTTCTTGCCATCGATGGTCAAGCTCATTGGATTGGGTAATTCGACCGGATACACAACATCGACGCCCATCTCGATCATGCTCTGAACGATCATGTCGTACTTCTGGGTCTACCTCATGTTAGCATCAGAGGTTCCAACAACATGCTAATCCCTGCAGCAAAGACGTGAATGCACGCATAGCATGTGGCTTTATGGAATGATGTTAGCGGTATCTTCACAAACTTACCATAAATCTCTCGGCGTCAGCATTAATGCGCCCATTTTTGCGCCATGACTTCCATATTGACGGCTCACAGATGCCGATTCGAAGCGTACCAAAATCTGGCTTGATCTTGAACGATCTGTGTGGACTCGGTACATTCTCTTCTCTGTTGATGGGCACCATCAAGGCGTCCATAAGCGCCACAAGATCCTTTGCAGATTTGGCCTATTACATAAAGTTAGTGCTTCCAATACGAGCTGACAAACATCCAACTTACCATGCCACCAACTGAATCAAATGTCTTACTCAGGTTGAAGATTCCGTCCATCGGAACCTCTCCAACTGTAGACTTCAATGCGTAGAGAGCCGCGCGGTTTGCTGGGGTAATGAGTGATCCGATAGTATCCGTGCCAATCGCTAGAGTGCTGAAGCCTGAAGCTACGGCCACGGCTGATCCTGTTGAAGAACCTCCAGGAGCTGACAGCTCCCAATGTAGTTTTCGTTTTGCAATGTGTCTTGAAACATATGGTGATTGACACTGTCCGCCCACTGCTGACCATCCCGGAGGCATCGAAGGATTCTTGAGACCACAGAATTCTGTAAGGTTTGATTTTCCAATGATTATCATCCCTCGCTTGATCAAGCGGTCAACAATGGTCGCGCTCTTCTTTGGTATGCAGCCTACAAAAGCATAGGAGCCTAACAAGAACATAAGTCCTACTGATGGCATCCAGGTTAGTTATTCGCACATACCAACTGTTGTATCCATTCCCAGCTTCTCATCCGTCATGATGTTATCCTTGATTACTATTGGAATGCCATGGAGTGGGCCTCTTATCTTGCCTCTTGCTCGTTCTTCATCCAGCTTGCGTGCTATCCTCAAAAGTTCAGGTTTTGGGGCAACAGAAATTAGTGCTCTCAATTGTCTGCCTCTTCTGTTGTGTAATGCAATCTCTTTCAGGTATAGCTGTACTATTTGCACGCTTGTAATTACTCGCGCATTCAGGAGTTCGGACAGTTCAAAGGCCGTGGCTGTGAGCGGATCGAAGTCTGGAAGCCATGTATCGTCTGCCGAAGAAGTGAAAGATGCTTTGGGCGACAAATTACTCTTGTCAACTACCTCTTGCGGTACGGAACTTCCAATGCTAGGTGCAAGCGCAGTTTTGAGAAACTTGAAGACTCTTGGCATGTTTGGTTGAGCCGCAACACTTCGGTTAACGTCACGTGAGATGTGCTCTGTGGAATCAGAATGTCGAAATGTCAATGTCAGGGTCAATGTTGGACGCCGGGTGCAAGAGTTAAATATCACCAACGAGGTGAGGGGCGTGCTTGCAAGACGGGCCTAGCAAAGGGAAAGTGAGGAGAGGCCAAAAGTGTTTGCAAGGGACATGGACTCTGCAACGTTATGTACATTCGCCGTGACCTTATTCAGGCTCTTGGAGGGCTGCCAGTGGCTGCGATGATGATCCTTCGACCGTGACTCGACCACGTAAACGGTGGTCCTCGGACATGTGGACGGTGGCGTCGATAGGCTGCATCCAACAGTAGGGATGGTGGTTAGCCGGTCGCCAATCGAGGAAAAGCATTCCGTTATTTGATGCTCGCCCATGGCTCTGATTCGGGGAGCCGCCCCATCAGAAGCAGCTGGTGCATGATCAGCTTCACGCTGCACATGCACTTTACCCGGGATGCAGGACCGCACAAAGTTGCCGGCTGGTTGACATCTCGCTTACGGTGAGATAGGCTTCACTCTGGTTTCCGTCCAAGCCGCTGAGTATTGGCGGAACGGCGCCATTCTGAGGCGTGGACCGAGTCGTCCCCAAATAGGACTTTACCGGAGGTCATTCAGGTTTGAAAATAGAAACTGAGCCTTTAGGTTTGGATCACGTAGGTTTAGGTTTGGATCACGTAGGTTTAGGTTTGGATCACGGCGGTTTGGGCACCACCAACATGTTATAGTAGCTCGCACAAGCCTGCCGACGTTATAAGCAGGGTTCCATGCTCCTGCGTCCAAGTGGCACAGCAGATTCAGTACCCTCGATTTGGTGCATGACAGCTTGGCGGCTACATCTATCCACCCGGAGTGGTAGAGTGCAATACTGCACCCCGGTCTCGCTTCCAACTGTGAGTTGTCTTCCCCAATATGATATGGTAGTACATTGCGGGGGATCGGTTCTCGGTATGTCAATCCCAATTCCACCGCGGACATCTCAGCCAGGACCTGGATGGCGGTACTTGATACGAGTCGATGCATGCATACAGAATCTCCGGGCAAGCTGTGCGACTCCGGTAACTGATCGTCGGTACAAGGTTGGCAGAAGCCGGTCGGTGTCGTGCCATGGTTCTTCAACGGCTCCCTCCCTGGCGCGCATGCGCACCCGCCGGTCAGGCGGCACGGAGGCCAGGGGGCAGGGCCTCTGGTGCCTTGGTGTAGAGTAGAGTATGTGCCGTATTTGACCCCACACTTTGCAATATCGTCGCCACGCTGGATAGATTGCGCGCGGGGCTGGTACGAAGGCCTCTCTGATCAAGTGACGCACAGCAGCCGCGCGTTCGCGATTTGCACCAGGGTTGGCCCACTGCCGTGACCCATGTCAAAAGTCAATGCAGGCAGAATCCGGGCTGAGAGACTCAACAATCAGTGACTCACGGTCTAGAACTGGCGTGATGCTGTTGTCTTGCTGCATGCGCCGAAGAGTGCCATGATGTGGCTGGCTAAAGTCGAGAGGCGACCAGACATGAAGCTCGAGAAACCATCGTGGAGCAAAGGTCGACTGCTGTAAGTAGACCCGGTCTTGACCACCCCCTCGGCCGTTACATACCTGCACAAAGATTACCAGCACCATCCTGGAGCAAAAAAAACTACGTGTTACACAGCAAGGGTAAACATGGCTAAGAAAACTCTTATAGGCTGCAGTGTACATTATGCCGCGTGGTATCGTGCAGTGGTGTCCATGGCAAGCACACAACTAACCATACTATCCCATGGCTTCGCTCAACTCTCGCTACAAACCAAAAAAAACGTCTAGAACGTCGTCGTGGCTAGCCTACTGGCTGCGTTCTTCGCATCAATCCGATCGTCGTCCTCTTCCACTCCTGCCTGGCTTCCCGCTTTGCTAGTAGCCCGCTTTCTGCCGTGTATTGTCTCTTCGTCGTTTTCGTCTGTCTCAGGAAGTGGAGCTACAAAACTGCCGCTCATACTGCGATTGAGCCCATCACCAGGTCGTCGTGGCACGCCCGACCATGCATCGCCTTTAGGTCCTTGCGAGCTTGCCATGGGAACCCGGCGCTGTGGTGGATGCGCTTCACGTCCAAGCCGCGAAAGACCGCCACTGCCATCAATGGCCCGAATGTCCGGTCGTACAGATTCCAGAGTAGCTAGAGTACGGCGTTCGACTTCAATCTGGCGCACTACGTATTCCCGGATCGCTTGCCGCATGTCATGCGTAGTCCGGTCAAACCACCTCCGCTGTTCTTGAAGAAGATTGGCAGTGACACGTTGTGCTTTTTTCATCAGATCTTGCTCATTGCTTCTAGCCTCGTCTAGAGCAGCAATAGCTTCATCAACTTTCTCCCGTTTCACGCTTGAACTGGCCTTCAGCCGGTCGGCCGCTGACAACTTGGACTTGGTTGCTGATTGTGCTTGGAGCAGTTCGCGAAGGATGATGTGCCGATTTGTTAGAGTTTCTTTCGCGATAAAGGCATCGCTGCTGTGGTACTGGAGTGGATCTCCCAGAGTGGTAGCTTCGGCTGTACCCTGAGCCGCATGAAAGTCACCCGTAGCCTGTATAATCTTCCCGAGCTTCTTATACGCGTGAGCCAGACCAACGTGCGTCTCTTGGACCTGTAGTGCTGCAAACTTGGCGCCCAGGTCAGATTCAGCGACCCCGAGATCTAAAGTAAATTAGTCTTGTGTTCTGCATGAAATATTCTGATCACTCACTCCTTCGGTGCTTCACAACCTTCTCCAACTTCTGCTCGGCCTCCATTGTACCGAGGTAGAAGGCTTTAACCACTGGTCGTGCTGCAGCGAGTTCTGGTGTATCATCCGGTGGCGGCGCAAACTGCTTGATCATCTTGCGGCGCACTCCAGTAGCAGGTTGCTTCCTCCGCACCACGGGGCTATAACCAAAGTCGCTCTCTACGAAGAAGATCATTTCCTCGTCACGTATGAGTATTTCGTTGCTGCACACAATGTTAAGCCACCGCTGGATTGATGTCTTGAGTCGTGCCTCGTCTTCATCTGTTCCAGCGCCTGCCGATGTAGTTGCCGGTGGTACTGCAGGCACAATAGCTTCCGGACATGCGGAAATGAGATGCTCGCCGAGTTTCACGAATTCAGAGTGTAGACGTCGGACATCGCGGAATTGAGTGGTGCGAAACTTGGGAAGGTTCGTCTGAATGTAGAAGTTAGCATGAGGCCGCCGTTACGGATGCCATCCGCAAGTGGGGTAGACAGATATGAAGGTAGCTTTGCAGCCAAAAAGCGATGCGCTGATAGCACCAACGCTACCTTGGCCTAATGCTCAATGCCCAGCATATTGCGGAGGCATGCTTTTGCCATGTTGAACTCGTATAGACGTACGTAAACATCGAATCGCAGTATAGGGTCCTTCTTTCCGTTGCGCTCAAGACCTGTGACCTTGGCCTGCAGCTTATACTGCTGCTGTTGCTGCTGCTGTCGCTGTGGCCTCGTGCCGTGGTACCTTTGTGGCTGCTGTCCCTGTTGGCCCTGTTGCTGCGGCTGAGGTGACCGAGGCGCGTCCTGACCGTGCGCCTGCTGTTGTTGCAATCGATCGCCATTCTCAGGCGCCGTACCCGGCCGACTTTGCGCATCCTGCTCGCCCAGGTAGCCATACTGCTCACTGTTCTCGCCATACGGGGAAGCCTGCGCAGGCAGCGGGGATGACGGAATATCGTTAGTTGGAGGCTGGCCAAAAGACGATCGGTTCCCTTGAGGCGACGAAGCCCAAGGATCGCCTCCCGCGGGGTGGTCGGGATCGTGAGCGCTGTAATCCATGGTTGTGGGGGAGTGAATTGAAGCTATCAACGGCTGCGACTAGCTGGAGAGTGATGCGATGATGTCGCTCCAACACCCTGCCTTGCCCTTAGCCCGGCTAGGAAAGGCGCGAACCATGCTATCTTTTGCGTCACGTGCATTTTCTACACACACCATCTTTCGCATCACTATCGCATTGCGCAGTCTTTGGTATGATAACCGGCTGGATATGGTGTGCCCGCCGAGTCGTTCGGCACAATGTGAAGACTCCTCGGCGGTTGCTGTCGACCCAGACGCCTCAACATGACTTACTTTCCAAAGCGACCCGCAATATCGGCATCATTGCCCATATTGATGCAGTAAGTCATATATTGCCTTTGTCAAGGCAAAGAGACTCTAATGAATGTCTAGGGGAAAACGACTACAACTGAGCGTATGCTCTACTACAGTGGTGTTACCCGTAGAATAGGAAGTATGTACGAATCCATTTTACCTTTATAGCGCAGTGTTTTCCAAATATCTCGGTTCCCTTATATCACTTGTGAAACAGAAAGATCGGCTTAAAAACACACTAATCATTTGTAGATGTCGACGAAGGGTCAACGGTAACTGATTTCCTTCCCGCTGAGCGAGCACGAGGCATCACCATCCAATCTGCAGCCATAACTTTCCACTGGCCTCCACTACCACCAAGTAGCCAAACATCACCATCGCTACCGCAGCTGCCAGTATCTTTTGATAATGTTTTGAGATCTTCTACCCCTCACAACATCAATCTCATTGATACCCCAGGTCACGCTGATTTTACATTCGAGGTACTCCGTTCGCTGCGTGTCTTGGATGGCGCGGTTTGTATTCTGGACGGGGTAGCGGGAGTTGAGGCACAGACAGAAAAGGTGTGGACACAAGCTGGACACTATCACATTCCTAGGATCATCTTCGTCAACAAACTGGACCGCGTAGGCGCTGCCTTTTCAAGAACAGTCAAAGAGATTGGTTCCAGACTGCGCGGGTGGCCTGCAGTTTGCCAAATTCCCTGGTGGCAGGGAGGCAACGGTGATTTTGTTGGAGTTGGAGATGTTGTCAATCTACGCGGCATGCTCTGGGAGACAGGCGGAGATGGACGAGATATCAAAGCCATTGATCTTGAAGAATTGGAAAAGACTGACAAGCATTTTGCCACAGAGATCAAAAAGGCAAGAGTAGCTCTTGTCGAGACATTGAGCGAGCACGACGACGTAATGGTTGAGCACTTTCTGGAAAATGACGAAGACCATCTCGCCATCTCGGGCATTCAAATCACACAGTCTCTTCGTCGAGTCGTGTTACAAGCTCCGCAAGCGGCTATACCAGTGTTTGCTGGGGCGTCGTTCCGCAACATTGGTGTTCAGCCACTTCTTGATAGTGTAGTCGATCTCCTCCCATCACCTCTCGAACGCCCCGATCCTGAGATAGCCATTACAAACCAAAGTAGCACCCTTACCGCTCTTCTGAGCTCAGCATCTACAGCACCCACCAAGTCAGCCAAGCCGGCAAAGAAGCAAGAAAAGCGAACGGGCGAGCTCGCTATTGCCGAAGTGAAGAATCTACAAGCCTGTGCTCTGGCTTTCAAGGTTGTCAATGACGCCAAAAGGGGTGTCCTGGTCTACGTGCGCGTCTACTCTGGCTCAATTGATCGCGGCGCCACGCTGTACAATACCAACCTGGCCGTTGCGGAGCGTGCACCTCGTCTTCTAAAGATGTACGCCAATGATGCAATGGAAGTAGACAGCATCGGTCCTGGCCAAATTGGTGTCATCACCGGACTCAAGCATGCTAGGACTGGTGATACACTAATCGTATACCGTGGGCTGCAGATGAAGGGCACACCATCTGGCGGGTTGGACACGCTACAACTCCGACCTATCGCCGTTCCGCCGCCCGTATTCTTTACCAGCATCGAGCCTCAAAGTTTGAGCGAGCAGAAGCATGTACAAGAAAGTCTTGCCATCTTGTTACGCGAAGATCCGAGCCTGCACCTCTCAGTCGATGAAGAGTCTGGACAAACGCATCTAGCAGGCATGGGTGACTTGCATCTCGAAATCGCACGAGACCGGCTTTTGAATGACTTCAAGGCCAAGGCGAGAATAGGCAAGATTGAGATTGGATACAGAGAAACTATTACCACTTCGACCGAGCCGTTCGCGTACACTCTTGACAAGCCAATTGCAGGCAAGCAGGCCAAAGCCATCACTACAGCATCTGTCGAGTGTATCGAAGAAGGCACCATCAGCAACAGCTTAACCCAAGATACCCAAGGAGTGCAAGATAGCCCCTTTGAAACGACATACAAGCTACCTGATAACAACACACTGTACATTTCCCACCCACACCTATCATCCCACGACTCTGCAAGCCACAAAAACCACATCCCGCCGCACCTCTCCCTCCCCGGAATCCTTCACTCCCTCCAAGCCGGAGCCTCGGCAGCCCTCGCCCGCGGACCCTTCAACGGCTTCCCCGTCGCCAACACACGCGTCACCATCGCACTAGACGCAAAAGCCCATCTCTTCCCCGAGACAACACCAACCGCCATCTCCATGGCCGCCCGCGCCGCCGTAGGCGCAAGTCTCAGAACAGCATGTAGCAACGCGCCCGCCGCGCTCCTGGAGCCCGTCATGAATGTCACTATTTTCGTCAACGAAAACTCGCTCGGCGCAGTCGTACAGGATATTTCCTCGTCGCGTGGCGGCCAAGTGCTCTCGCTCGATGGCACCGAGTCGTCGCAGACATCAACGGGTGCTGACGACGACTTGCCGCATATCGATCCTACGCTTATTTACACGCCACCTGACCCTTTTAGCTCCGGCATGCGAGATGTGGGTAGTGGTGTTGCGGATAACCAGCGGCAGATTGTGGCGAGGGTGCCGTTGAAGGAGATGGTGGGGTATTTGAATCATCTTCGGGCGCTGACGGGGGGAAGGGGCACGTTTGTTATGAGTGTGGATGGGTTTGAGAAGATGGCGAGTCAGAGGCAGAAGGAGGTGCTTGATGCGTTGAGAGAGTTTTGAAGGGTCGTAGTGAGGATGCTTGAGTGGTTTTTTGTAAGAGTAGATGGTGTACAAATGTAACAGTAGTATGAAGTATTGATGGAATAGCGGTCGTTAGGTTTTGTCATTGGGTTGTGGAGGTTAAAGTACTTAAATGCTTGTGATCTGCGAGATTTCTTATCATAGACAAGGGAGACCGAGTATATGCTGATCTAAAGAGATAAAAGAGGAGTTGTGAGGTCAATGCTAGGTCAAAGCATACCAGTGAAGGTGAGAGTGAAAGTGAACATAACCCACACTCAAACTTTTGCAAACAGATATCATAGTAAACATCAGTACTCACTCCTTACCCATCAACATCCCCAAACCTCCCACAACAGCCCCTTTCAAACCTCAACACCATCATAACTACTTCCACATCTCCACACCACCCAATCCATCCTGTTCTCTACCACACCCGTACTCATACATCCTCTCATCCGACCCACCCCTCCAACCCCATCCACACACAAAAACCAATCACCCTACACCAACAATGAACTACGCACACACCATAATCCTGACAATCATCCTGGTAACCCTCTTTTGCTGCTTCTTCGGCTGGTGCCTAATGCGAAGCTGTCGGCGCGTCATCAACGCCGAGATGCACGAGTTGGCGTGTCAGCGGGAGAGCTCGGCGGGGGGGAGTAGCGTGGTGAAGAGTGGGAGTGGGAGTAAAGCGAGTGGAGCGAGCAAAGCAAGCAAAGCGAGTAAGGCGGGTGGAAGTGGGGCGAAATAGAAAAAAACGGAAGGAATTGGTAGTTGAGTTTGTGAGAAGAAGAGTGAAGAGAACTTGAAGAAAGAAAGAATGGGCGAAGATGGTGGCACAGAAATGAGAGGATGGAAGGTACATGCGGGGAGATTGGGAATGTCCAGCGCACAACGTTGTGGAACGTGGGATGGCGAGCATGTGCGTGGGCGGAGTTACACATGTTTGTTCTCGATATATGTGACACATTGGGTCACGAGGTTACCGAGCGCGTAGCTGTGTGTAAGGCGGAGCGGATGGATTTCGTGGGCTAGAGTATGTGGCGGGTGACTTGGGGGCTGATGGGAAGTCTGGCGGGAGAAAAGTCGCACAACAGCTGGGTTGTTTGCTGTATACTGCGGGTTTCTGACCGGTCTACTGTAAGTGAGTGGCTAAGGAGTTGCTTGTGAATACAAGTTGCTTAGATGGCAATTCTTTTCTTGTTGCTTTCTGCCCATCATTCCTCGTCTTTTGTCAATATCCCCTATCTTGGCCTCTTAACTCGTTTTACTGAATCGGCTGCCATGACGAATACCAACCTCATCATTGCCATTGTTTTTGCAGGTCTGTTTGGCTTGACTCTCATGTTTATTGCTTTATGGTGTCTCAGCCGTTATATTCACTGTTGTTGTCTTGATATCGGGTAATGGCTCCACGCCTTGTCACCTCACTCGGCTGAGGACCCACCAGTTATGTATGTCGAGGAACATCAGTTTAGATCTAGGAAGAGCGAGCGGGGAAAAAGACTCGATCCCCTACGAACAAAAAGGAACCACGAAAGTGGGAATTTTGAATATGAACGGACAGGGAATGAGAATGTGGATACTAGGCCAACGGTCCAGCTTTGCGCTCCTATGCAAGTTCAGCAATAACCATGTAACCCAACATATTACCCTTCGCTGGGGTAGCAAGACCAAACTCAAAGTATGCGACCTGTGATGCAGCACCAGACACCAATGCATTGGTGGGCACAGGCTGTTCCTCGGATACCAGCCTACGTAATGCAAACAGCAATACCTCAGCAGCCGAATCCACAGATGGCAATGGAGATATCGGAGCCTTTCCAGAGTCTGTCTCGGTACTAGTCCCACAACTTGTCCCAACCGCAAAAATGTCTTTCGGTGAAAGCCAGGTCGATGCATCTAGAACGACGCAAGAGGTACCGCGGACTACTATACGATGCGCTATGCCTGCTTGCATCAAAACCAAACAATACCCGCATATTGTAGCACGCCGAAGGGATGCGTCGAGAACATACCCACAACAATGTGTGGGCAAAAATGGGCAAGGAAATGGGTCGAATACTCAAGTCAGGTACGCATTGTTGACGCCGTTTCGCGACCGTGGAGACGAAAAAGGGTGGATACAGAGTATAATGCTCGCTTTGTCCCGCCATTGGACCGTCGATCCGTGGCTTGACGGCTGCTAATTACAACTTAATGCAGAGGGTTGCTGGCGATTTTCATCATGCTAGGATCTGATGCAGGAGACTCCCGAGCGTGCCAGGTGTGGATAGCCCAGAGGACGAGCCGGACGGACGGCATCGCTGGTGCAGATCACCGAAGAGAACGGGACGAGTAACGGGCAAAGGAGAGCAAAAGGAATCCAAAAGAGGACACGGACGGCGAAAAGGAAATGAAACAGGTTGTGGAAGGCTTTTGGCTTCTGGAATTTGCAACCGGAGGACGAGCAGTCCGAGCAGTCCGAGCAAGAACCAGGACAGGGTCGTTTGTTCGCTGGTCAGGAAACCCCATGCTACTGACCAGTGCTGGTTTCGGTGGTGGAAAAGACTCCGAGGCCGGGTGGGTGTGGCAGTGGCGCGCGGCCCATGGATTTATCCGCGCCGGCCTCCATGTGACTGACCCTAGACAATGCGCAAGTAATGGATGCACATGCAGGGTGACCCGTGAGATGACAGTAGTAAACGACTATTGCAGGTAGCCTTGCGACTACCGTTCAACCATACATATCTGCAAACGTACGCCTGCGCTACACTTATTGTACGCGTGGCTTGAGGTGGCTGTGCGTTTGGTTTGTGAGGCGTTGTCAAGGGCGAAGGATGACGACAGGCTTGCCGGATGAGCGCCTACATTACATGTGTGTACTGTACTTACTGTGCTATATGCATCATGTCAGCGCCAGAGCTTGTCGTATTACATAAGTACGTGTTTTAAGTTTTGGGCATTGAAAGTCTGGGTATATTACATATAACCACATGATGCGCCAAAATTGATGTCGTGTCGCGAGATGCGAGGGTAGGGATGGCTAGCTAAAGCTTGTCACCAATGGCTGTAAATGAATAAGTATGCAGAATAGGTTCGCAAGAAGGATACGGTTTTGTGGCTGTTTTGTTAGGGGTATCGAGGGACAATAGGCGTCGAGTCTGGAAGCGCGTGTTTGTGTGATTAGCTCTGACATCGGCCCTTTGGAAACGGCCGAGCATTCCCTTCTCAAGGTCACACACCCATGGACAGACTCAGAGGCCATCAAACGCTAACCGTGCCCGCCCATTGAAGTCCAGAAAAGGGGCGGGTTGCGATAATTTTTGTTGGCGTCAACAACTTGACAGTGCTCGCTCGAGAGCACATGCAGCGTGTCTTTGGTGTGCTCCGTCCTGTGGAGGGACGAGCAAGTGTAGCGTAGCGCAGTCCATGCCGTTGTACGCGTTGCCATGTCGGCGCTGTGGGGTGACAGGTCGCTCGTCGCATCATCCCGGCATGGCTACCCCCATGCTTGGAGACGGCTGTGCTCGGCATCGGTGCACTTCATCCGTTGGTTCGCGGGTGGTCAGGCTAGGCCTGCTGCGTCTCCTGGCAAAAGCATGCATTCGTGTTCTTCTAATACTTTACTCTATTGGACTAAGGCATGTGAATTGCGCGTCGCATTCGGACCCTTGCGGACCTTGGGCCACTCACTTGACACTGGTTACCTTTCTCTTAATACAACTTGTAACCCCCTCAGCCAGTCCACTGGTCCCGCGCAGACGCCATACTATTTCACTTCCGTCGCCCTCGCCCCGACTCTACCCACCTGCTCGTTTGATGGCGCATCCGACTCGCTACTAGGCCCCTTTCACTCTAGAGTCCACCATTTCGATGCTGAAATCCTCCCGCCAGCCCATACATCAGTATGAGCTGGTCCCGCGAGACTCTATTGACGAAGAGCAGCGCGATGCTGGTCGCGACCCTTTGGAGACCACCACCTTTTCCAGGCCGTCATGGCTTGACCGTCTGCCCTGGCCCTTGACCAATGTCAACAAACTCTCAGAGCGAGCCGTATATGCTCACTACGTCACCCCGCGCCGACGCAAGCGATCCATCCTGCGCCTCATATACTGGACTATATTCTCCATTCCTTACCTATTGATCCTTCTTGTCCTCTTCACAGGCGCTTTCTTTCCGAGTTACACTATCCGACCACCCCATTATGACGAACTACGCAAGCGCGCAATTACTACTGGCCGCGCGAACCCATACAATGAAACAGTATTCATAGTAGCGTCGCTTGCTGAGCACAAGGGCGACTTAACTTCCGGGGCCTGGGGGAAGGAAGTGCTCCAGCTCATAGATCTGCTAGGGCCGGAGAATGTGCATTTGAGCATATACGAAGATAACCCAGACCCGGTCACCAAGCAGTCCTTGATTGCATTTCGCGACAAGGTCAAATGTGAGTGTATCCTTCGACGTTGCAATGGACCCCACTGACTGACCCATTAGGCAATTCTACTATCGTAGCCGAAGATCTTGACCTCGCTTCTCTGCCCCATATTACACTACCGAACGGTGAGGTACGCCTTGAAAGGATTGCATTCCTTGCCGAGGTTCGCAACCGCGCTCTGGCCCCAATCGACACTCATGGTGTGCAATTCGACAAGCTCCTCTACCTCAACGATGTCAACTTCGACCCCATCGAAGCCGCCCAGCTCCTTTTCGCAACAAATATCGACTCGAATGGACGTGCAGACTATGCTGCAGCATGCGCCGTCGATCACATCATGCCATTTAAATTCTACGACCGCTTCGCAACGCGAGATTACGATGGCATGGTAACCGGCTTGCCCTTCTTCCCGTGGTTCACCACCGCAGGTACAGCGACAAGCCGGAGCGATGTACTCGAGGGCAGGGACGCCGTACGGGTACGAAGCTGCTGGAGCGGCATGGTGGCTTTTGAAGCAAAGTGGTTCCAGACCCGAGCCGGCGCACCAGCAGAAACTGCGGACCCACAGGCCCAGTCGCCTAATCGCGATTTATCCCCTCTCCGGTTCCGATATGACAAAGAGCAATTCTGGGAGGCATCCGAGTGCTGCTTGATTAACGCGGATCTCCAGTACCGAATGTCTGGCAAAGGTAGACCTACACAGTCTAGGATCTATATGAATCCATTTGTGCGAGTGGCCTACGATGAGACAACTTTGAGCTGGCTCTCGTTGATCCGTCGACCAGAACGCCTCTATGCCCCGATCCATGATATTCTCAACTACTTTGTTGGATTTCCCGAGACACAGGAACGCTTCGATGAGGAGCCTGGCGAGGTTGTCACGGACAAGGTTTGGGCTTTTGACAACCCAGCTGCGGCCTTTGCACCGAATGCGACAGAGGTGCAGCTCGCCGGACATTATGTTGAACGCACACGAAAGGTGGAACCCGGTGGTTACTGTTCCTCGCCTAATCTGCTGGTGATCAACGAGAAGCCTGAACACGGCCCCGGTTCATGGAGCAAGATTCCTCTTCCCAGGATACCGGGATACTGAGCATTTGAACTTCAACCCCTAGATCACGACTTTCCTTTCTTTTCTGTATCTTAACATTTAGCGTTTTTGTTTTCTTTGTCATGCATAGCGTAACGGTGCGATGGCGTTTGTAGCCGTAGCCTTTCCGGGCTGATCATTGTCATCATTCAAATGAAGACATGTCCTCCGACTGGCACAAAATAGGTCGTTTGAGGACCTTGAAGATGTTGTTTTGCCGTTGGCAGTTTCATGCGTATCCATCCAGAGAATGGGCGCTAGACTTTTCTTTTGTGTGTCTCGCGGCACCCTTAGTTCAATGATACTTGTGCCAGTGTGGAAATTCGTCCAAAGCTAGTTCCATGCTACTGAGATATGTCACTGAGATACCCCACGTCATGAGCGTTGCGGTCACACGCACCGCCACCATGTCCCTGTTCCGCAGTATCACATGCTCTTCGTTGTTCTCCCTGTTCTCCCATTGGAAACGACACAATATACACTTCTTGTTTTCTCTACACCACCCCGGGCTCTTCATTACTGCATGGATATCCAAACCAGCATTCCCTTGACGTCTCAGAACTGACAATCAAGACTCGACTTGTTGCAAAACTCTGGCCAATGACGCCACGCGTTATTCAGCCCTTTCGCCAAGCCGCTAGTCCTAAGTCTCACATCTGCAAGATGCGCGCTAGGAGGCCAACACGGTGCGAAGAAACACGGTTCACCTGACCCAGGGTCTCTTTCTTTGTATATACTCCAATCTATATCCTCTTATCGCTCTGCCGCGTCTGCTCCGATAGACAGGGCCTTTTGGCGACTATTCCGCAACAATTCACTCGAAGCAAACCTATCGGAGACTCGGGATACCGACGTCATTCCGCACAATACCTGCAGGAACATCATGGGACTCGACAATGACACCCGCGGGTGGATCATGACTGCAGTCAGTGGTATTGGTATGTTTCTACGCAGTCGTACAGCAGCTGCATGCCGATTTGCTTCACACTTTAATAAGAATTCGAGCTAACCCGTGAGTAGCGTGCACATTCGGCGGTAAGACCATATCCGTCCTCCGCAGTTTGACTCTTGGATCAGGCAGCTCCGGTAGCGAATCTCAAAACTGACATCGACCAGCCTCAATAATATGTGTTGACATTATTATTCGTCAGTTTCCGGGCAAGAAGAACTTCAAAATCGAGCAGAGTAATGCTTTTCTATCGACGGGACTAAGTCTTTCTTTTGGCGTTATGGTGAGTTTCCTCGTCCGTCTGCACTATGTGTTCCATCAATTAATTCGGGTTTCAGATCTTTTCATCATTGTATAATATGCTCCCCTCAGCAAAGAATTATTTAATAGGTGGCGGCATATCACCAAGGAATGCGATATTAACAATGATTGGATGTTTTCTAGTTGGCGCTCTTGGCATTTCCGTCCTCTCTGGGATTCTGCACAAGTATATTCCACATTCAGTTGTAGACTGCAACGATGAGCACGGTGATGAAGAACATGGAAAAGACGAGGAAGAGCATGGACATTTGCAAGAACCGATGCAGGAGCAACAACCTGGATTGCCGCAAGCAGAAGCACACCACGAACACCGGGCCTATGGAACCAGTAGCGAGACCTCGAATGCTGGTCAATCAGAAAGACCATCGCTGCACAAATCTATCTCGTCCAAAATGTCTCAACTGGTAACTCGAGCTGAGAAAGCATGTAACAACAACCACAACGGGGAATGCTACGGCGATTTCTGCGAGATCCGTCCTACGCGTTTGCAGTCAAGGAAGTCCCTTGGTAGCCTAACATCTATACGACCATCTGCTGCGAACAAGAATCAAAACTCGCAAGGCCCGCACAACCAGAAGTTGGTATTGGAGGACGTAGATGAGACCACTCCTCTGATTCCTACGAGATCTGTCCCGGCCACTCTGGAAAGCTCTCTCGCCAGCTTACCACCCACAAACGGCCATGTAAACACCAACACACATCAAATTACCCCCACACACAAACACAGCCGCAGTTCCTCGGTGTCCTCTCACTCGTCGCATGATTCCCACTTCCACGACCACAACCATGGCTACGGCCACGGCCACGCCAACGACCTATCCCAATCTCAACACCACCACCACGTCCCTACCAACGTTTTTCTCTCCCTTGGTCTACAAACTAGCACCGCAATCGCACTTCACAAGATTCCAGAAGGATTCATCACATATGCTACCAACCACGCAAACCCGACGCTCGGCTTCTCAATCTTCCTCGCGCTCTTTGTCCACAACATTACAGAAGGCTTTGCCCTTGCCCTTCCCCTCTACCTGGCCATCAATTCCCGATGGAAAGCGATGCTCATCTCCACAGTCCTCGGCGGCGTCAGTCAACCGCTGGGCGCCGGAGTGGCAGCGATATGGTTCAGAGTGCAGGGCCGAGGACGGGGTAGTGGCGCCGAGGAGGGAGAAATGGACACGATTTACGGGTGCATGTTTGCCGTTACAGCAGGAATTATGGCCATGGTGAGCTTGCAGTTGTTGGGTGAGAGTCTAGACTTGACGAATAGCCGGCGACTGTGCTTTGTAAGTGCCTTTGCGGGCATGGGCATTTTGGGGCTGACCAGTGCGCTTACTGCGTAAGATTATGTCTTGGAAAACTTGAATAAGAAGAGGGAGAATACAAAAGAGGAAAATGACTGTGAGAAGATTTTGACTGTAAAACATACAGGAGCATATACACATATATAGGCGTTGTTGTTGTTAGCAACCAGTGAGCATAACATAAGCTCTATTTGGTGGATTTAGAGAGCTTTGGACTCGAATCTCTACAAGCTATTTAGGCATGTGATTTTGCTTGCGAAAGAACTACAAGACAATCAATGCCGTTATCCCCCATTCATTACCCATTACTACTGCTCTCGTGTACCAAAATCGTCAGACGTCCGGGGGTATTCCTCGCCAGGTTGAGGCGCAATGTTCTCGACTTCGGCTCTTGCTTCTTCCCATGCTGCCTTGTTACGTTTTGCCCAATCAATGTGACATTGTGCGAACTCCATCTAGAAAAGCGATTAGTGGTTGGTATATGAGCCATGATCAGGGGGATTAAGTTGCTTACCATGTATCGTCGCAAATCTTCTTCCTTTTCGTTCTGGAATCTCCGCAAGTCCTTCATCACACCTACACTTGCCTCTTTGGTATCCTTCTCTGCGACTTCTAGTGCTTGTTCGAGCTATCTGTTGTTAGTGTCTCCAATATGTTCATGCTTTGTCTCGTGTTATTACCTGAACCAGACTGTCCCTCGTCTTGCCTATCTGGTCCCGTCGTGTCTTCTCTGGATCAACGTCCGCCATACCTCTGAAAGCATGCGTGATGGAACCGAATAACTTGTTAGTTACAAAGTTCCCGCTTGCTGTCTTCTTGTGCTGGTTGGAAGGCGGAGAGTAACTATCAGGAGCCCCTTGAGCGCTTGACGGCGGGTCGCTATGTGTGGGAGGAAAGTCGGAGTCGATTGAGGCTCTGTCGTCCTCTGATCGGCCCTGTTGGTCGGGGTCGCTACTGCTACGCTGTGAGCTATATGAAGCTGCCCGACTCCGTGAGGGCACGTGGCCGACTCCGCTCAGATGTTGTTCCAGGCGTTTTGACTCTGCCTCACTTCTTTCTAGCGATTCAAGCAGGTTACGCTTCTTCTCCAACTCATCCTTTGTCATATCTTCCTGTATCCTCTTGAGTACTCGGTATCGAAGAATGGAACGCACGACTCCGGCGAATTGCGCGCTTTCACGCATCGGCTCGGAAAAGCTTGCGCTGAGAGATGAAGATAGTTCGGTGGTTGCGATATAAGTCGAATC
The DNA here is from genome assembly GCA_002286855.1 of Bipolaris cookei. Lineage (NCBI taxonomy): Eukaryota > Fungi > Ascomycota > Dothideomycetes > Pleosporales > Pleosporaceae > Bipolaris > Bipolaris cookei. Next base: position 329,510 of record NRSV01000033.1, read on the forward strand.
GACTGCTTGCCCGACTTTTTCGATGGCCGCAGCAAGTGTTTGCGTTTGTTCGGAAAGCGAGAAGGCGTTGAATCGCGCACCCAGATCGGCCATGTCTTCTCCCCAGTTTCCAAGATGCATAAGTAACCGCCTGTTAACCTTCTCCATAGGGCCCTGCAGCAAGTTTTCCAGGTCTTTCGAGGAGTTTTCGAAACTGACAAAATATGGATCCAATTCTTCTTCTGACATGTCTCTTGTCTCAGGAGGGAAACGACCAAAGATTGCGGGACCTGGTGTGGTATGCGCGGCTGCTGAAGGCAACGCTGCATTGTTGGCAGGCGATACTGGTGTGCCGGAGCTAGAAGTTGCGCCGCTAGACTTGAGCTTGGCGGATGATGAGGGAACAGGAAGGTAGCTATGCGCTTGCGTGGGATTTGCGGGGTCTAGTGGAGGCGCTTTGAGGATCTGTTTGGGGATGTTGGAGATGGGTGGACTGTTCAGAACATCGGCCTAGCGTACATCAATTCCGCACATGCAAAGAGAGTCCATGGGAGTAACGTACCCAACTCGTGTAGGGATCAAGGAACCTCCAGAAGACTCCATCTTCCAGGATGTCCTTCATCTTCCGACACCTATTTAAGAAGACAGCCAACATGCGTTTTCGCAGCTCAATAATCCCAGCGTCTTCCTTTGCTTTTGTCGGTTTTGCGGCGTAATCGGCCATGGTATGTTTCTCCGGGATCGGTGGTACAACGAGTGTTGGGTGTAGTCTGACCAGTTCAGCGCGCAGTGATGCGAACTCAGAATATCTGCGCTTGACCTCGAGACCCTATTCCTGTTAGCCTTTTTTCATGCGCAACGACATCTCCACCTACGCCACAATTGATGGTGTATTGTATGTAGTTTACACCGTCTTTCCCCGCACCTGTAATCAGAATAAGCTGGTCCCGCTGCTCATACAGCCATTGCTCTACGCGCGCGTCATAACCACCCTTTTTGGGCGCCTTGACATCCAGGTTATCCGCGCGATCTTCGTTGTAGTCGATATCGCTCAAGTCGCGCTGGCCGATATACTCGGGCGAGCCATGTGCGGGGGAGGATGCCTCAGAGGGAGGAGTGGCGGGACGATACGGAACTTTGCTGGTGTCAGTTGACCATGCTGGTAGTTACTTGACCGGGCATCAAGAAGCCTTACGAGCAGTGGGTGAAGCTAGACCGGGAATATCTGAAGCGTTTGAATCGTGGCGGGCAAAGGATCCATATGGATTATTGTCCTCGTCGTCCCACATGGCACCAAAAGGATTGCGGTAGTTTCAAGGGAAGGTGAGGGGGGGCTTCTTTTTTTTTGTTGTTTCTACCTGCGCGTGAGCAGAACAGGGCGGCAGCAAGTGTGGGTGTCGAGGATCTAGGGCTTGGAGTGGAGTGGAGCTCCAGGCCCTCACGGCAGTCAGGCAGGCGGCAGGGCAACGGTGACGTTGGTCGACCTGGCCCAAGCTCGTCCATGTCAGCCGCACTGCCAGCCTCCGCAACGTGCGCTTCCCCTCTTCTTCACACTTACACTACAAACTATTTATATATTAACGCGTTGCATTCTGAGAGTATAATAGGTATCCCCAAATCAAGATTTTTCCCATCACTTTCCGTCCAAGTGAGCAAGTTGGAGAGTGTGAAAAAACACTTCTGTATCTAACTGTGAACCCGGTATTCACTCGAGTCTTGGGAAATGGCCTCTATATTTGTTTCCGCCCTGCAGTCGCATCTCTAACAAACTCTCCTCAATCCCAGCAGAATCTGGACTATTCTCCTAGACACAGCCTGTGCACATTTTCGAGGGACAATCGATTTTGATAGCACTCATAACTCAAGGAAGCATTTCAACACCCCAACTTCGGCATTCTCAGACCTAAAGTTGGTATTGAACTGACGTTTTCTTCAAAAGCTTGGGAGGCTTTGGAAGAAGTGCTCTACAAAGAAAAGGAGACTAATATTAACAGCAAGTACAAGTAACTGATGCAAGACTTCCTGTAGAATGGGGGTGTGCTATATTCGTGACTCTAAGTATTTCGATTCGAAGGAGAGATGCCATTGGGGAAAGAGAGTTACATTGCTTCTTAAATTGATTCCGTGTGGAAGACCGATAGTAATTTGGGATAAATTTCTAAGTTATAGTGCATTCCTTCTATATGATTTCTTAGGCTTGGAGGCTACTGCTTCTAAAAGACGGACAGCCATGGCTATGATTCGAACCCTAAAAGTGTTCACCCCATGAAGCCACCTCTAACCCATGAATTGGTTGTTCTATATATCCAATACCACTCCAAGGAGATCCTACGCAACGCGGTATGACACTTTGGTCGTCCCCTTCGACCGCGCAATCTTCTTAACCTCAATCCTACCCACCTGACTACAATCCTGCACATGCGTCCCACCACAAGGATAACTCCCCAGCCCCTCCATCTCTACTACCCTCCCCATCGTTTCTCCCTCAGGCAACGCAAATCCCTCACTAGCATAGCACTTCTGCATCAGCTCCTCCATCGACCACCAATGAATCTTGATGGGCCGTGCAGACTTGACAAACTCATCCGTCTTGGCTTGGATAACGTCCTTATGCTTTGCTTCCAGACTTCCAATGAAGACGACAGAAGCCGAGTCAGGGTAGTGCGATGCTTTTGATTCTTTGAGCGGGGGTAACACGCCTTCGCGGCAGAGCGCATGGATGGCCAGACTCATGATGTGGCCTGCGCTGTGGAGGCGCGAGTGCAACAGGCGCTTCTCCGCATCCACGTGCTGTTGGAGTTCACCTCCAGCGGTAAAGAGTGCATTGGCGGCTCCGTTGGCGGGGTCGAAGCGGCCGAAATGCAGGACTTGGTTGCCTTGGGCGGGTTGCCGTACGGATTTTACTTGGAAGGTAGGCGTATCTTTGGTAGCTGTGTCATCTGAAGGGGCCATGGTTCCGATGTCTGAGGGTTGGCCGCCGCCCTGGACGTGAAAGATGGTTGAATCGGTAATGATGGCATGCTCTACGTCTGATGCATCTTTCACCAGGTCTTTGTCCGGTGGCGGGAGTTCAGATACTGGGATGATAGAGACGACTTTGGCGCCATGAAGCAGGCTTTGGCCATCTCGCTGGTAGACAAGTTGCGTTGCTTCAGTCATTGTCTGTAATGAGAAAGTTAGTAAGCTGTTGCTACGTATATTTCTAGATATAAGGGCCCGAGCGGGCAGCTAATACGTGCCCTGAAGAAACGCTGGAATACTCTTCGCGACAGATTGGAATAGTAGGTAGATGAGGAGAGGTATCGTTTGTTGAATTGCAAACTGAAGAGAAGTGATTGAGCAGAGTAGCAGAGCCGTGGGCGATGACTGGGCTATTTACGTGCATGTTACATGACTGCAACAACACCTACTGTACCTGGTAAGCGAGGGCGTGCAATACCCGCACACCCAGGCGCCACTTGCTCGTCACAATCTAGATTTTTTGCCAAGACGACAGGGCGCTGCCTTTTGCCGCTTTCGGCTGAGCAGCACCAATTCGACCCAGTGGGGTGGATTGCGTAGTCAACCCACCCGCTTGTGCTACGCCGCACCTCATCACCCTGCAATACCGCGGTAGCGATTGGGCGCATGCTATCATGCGGATGCCCCTCTACTCAACCAATTGATACTGGTGCCAGGAGCCGCATTTCTTCTCCACAATTTTATATTCGAAGCTAGTCTGATATCCAGTACTATGCTATTCCCCAGTCCCCCCACGTATCCCCTCAGCGACGCTTCTGGTCACGCAACCGAATATTACTCTGAATCCTTCGGACCCTTGAATCCTTCATGTCGGCCACGTGTCCCTAAATCTTGTAGAACAAGACTTTGCCAGTCACCGCAACCCTGGCCCCGCATAGTAGAAGGAAGCCTGCAACCATAGATGCTGCTGCAAATGCTTGGGCATAAACATAGTGGCCACCATTCTTCGTGATCAAAACACCAGCAATGGGTGGACCTGTCAAGACTGAGAAACTCACAATCGTCTGCAGCCGTAGTTAGTCGCCATTTTCCTTAACATGCTGCGTCCTGGTTGAATACGTACAAAGATCATGCCCATTCTCACTCCCGCTTTCTTCAGATCAGTCGTCAAGCTACTCAAAGTGGCTGGAAACATTGCTTGAAGACCGTTTCCTACAACACCGTAAACTACAGTCCATGCATATAGCCCTCCTCGAGATGTGATGCCAATCATTGCCCAGGCGCAAACGATTGAAGCAGCAGTGACCATGAGAAGGATATTCATGGGTCCAGTATATCGATCCGCTAGGTAAGCAGGGAGAGTGCGACCTATGATTCCAACACCGTTGAGTACCAAAAACAAGTTGAATGACTCGTTTTGAGGTATGCCAATGATGTCGACACCGAACGAGCTAACATAGTAGAAAGCAAAGTAGACGCCCCAGAATGTCAGAAAGATGCCAACCGCAAATAGGCTGTAGGAAGCCTCTTTGAACGCAGCAAGATCAACGATTGGTCCCGTGCTGTAAGGCGGAAGTCTTGGTTTGGCCAAAATATTCGAGAGGACCAAGCAAGCTGTAGTCGTAAAACCCAACGCCCTCATGGTCCAGCCATAACCAACCACTGGGACCAGTTGCTGAAACATGGCTGGATAGACCAATCCTCCCGTCGCGCTGCCGCATGCGCAAATACCAATGGCCAGCATCTTTCTCTTCGCAAAATATGTCGAGACAATTGCGAGAGCAGGGCAGAATAGGCACCCGGCGCCAACACCGACGCAGATTCCCTGAGCGAGAAACAAGTGCCAGTACTGCGTAGAAATAGAGGCCATGAAAATACCGAGCAAAGTTAATACGGTTCCGAATGCTGGGAAGAATGAGCGGTTTATTCTTTTCGTTGCAACAAGTTAATTTTTTGAAGAGCTCATCACTTACAGAAGATTGCACGAAAATATCCTGCATCAGTCAAACGGCCTGAGAACGTGCCGATGAAGAATACCAGGAAGACCTGCACGCTCCCAATCCATGCTACATCGGCATGTGAGCGTTTCAGGAAATCCACATAGTAGGTCTCATAGACACCGAACGAGTTGATATTGCCCCTGGACTCATGTTAGAATGATCCTGAGTCACATCTGATATGCAGTAGAAGTATGGTTTGAGAGTATCTCACCAGGTGTTCATGATGATCAAATGGCCCACTAGGACCTGGGTCCAGGCGCGAAGTCCGCCATCTGGAGGCGGGCCTGGGTCTTTCCAACTTGCCCTACTTTTCTCTCGCTCTAGCTGTCCTCCATTCCCTTCGTCAATGGAATTGCTTTGAGAGTCATCTGCGGCTTCCGAAGATATGGTGGGCTCTTTAACCCGGTCGGCAGAAGCAGACATAGTGGCGGATGTGTTTTTATGACCCAACCCTATTTGATTTTCAGTAGCAAGAGGTAGAGCAATCTTCCAATCGAAATCAGATTCGTGGGCTTCGTATGTTTGCGTGAATAGTGAGGGGGCCAGGCAGCCTGGTCAAACGGCACGTTAGACAACACGCGGGGCAACGGATGCACTCGCCACTGGCACGAGAGGGCAAATAAGGTAAGAAGAAAGAGTAAGAGAAAAGGTACTGGAGGCGACTTTCTACCAGGTAATAAGCACTCAGGTGGGTTCCGGTACCAACGTCTACTCTCAGTTGATACCCGTCCTTCTCCACTACAAAAATAAACGAACATGATATTCCGCCAATGAAGTAGTATGGCTCTTTTGGATGATTCACACATTATAAAAACGAATGTAACATTCAGTCTTTTGGCATGTTGGATGACTCGGTAAAACGCCCAGCGCTGAAAGCTGTGGGGGGCTGCACGCGGCTAGTCCGGGGAGCAGGCTTTGTCTTGGCTTGTATATGCAGGGACTTCGCACACCCTTTGCACCTGATGCTGACTAGATCCTGTAGGATTGACCGCTATTTTCTGTGAAACATAAGGGATCTAGGAGACCCTGCGGCCGATATCGTTCTTGTCCTTGTGAATTGAGCCAATGATATTGCATACGTGGTATGCGAGGTGGAGCGAAGGAATATGTACAATAGCACCATTGACTGTTCGGCGGGACAGGCTGACCATTGCACACCTATGTAAATGTCGGAAGCAGGCTTCCCGTTTCATCAAGTTGGCTTTTAGTTCTTGTTGGCAGTGGCAAAGCACAAGTCCGTGACCCATTGTCAGCCGTTCTACATGGGATCCGATTTTCTTCACTGGATGGGCCCACCATATGGACCTCGCGTAAGTCTTTGATTCGTCTGGTATAACGGCGGGGATATCCAAAACGAGTTGATGATTGTTGTTTTTTTGGCGCTTACAAATGCCGGTAAAGAAATTCATTCAGCCCGAGGTGCGGCACATGCGGTGCGACCGGATTTCGTCTAAATCCACTAGCCTGACTCGGGCTTAGACCCGGCCGCCTGCACACAGGATTTCTGCTAAGGAAATGCTGCATGCAAAACACATGCAAGTAAGACCTACCGTTGCTCGCAGCCTGCGGTGTGCGAAGAAGCTGTCTAGTTTGTCCTTGAAATGACATGGAGGCGGTCCGCTCCGCCCTCGACCCGCAATTTCCCAAGAGCTCTGTAATGCCCTTCTTGGCTTAGGGATGGTTCGGCAAGCGTACGTATGCTCCTAGCCACACGGAAACGGTTATTGTATTCACGCATTCACTCGAGTCATGGTTTATGGTTCATGGCTGAATTGGTGGATTGTATCATTTCCTCGGAATACGACTACAGCAGCTACTATCTTAGCGATGTCGCACAATTCGTAATCCATCATCTGTGGTCTCTGTGCTGCCGCTATGTTACCCAAGCGGACCTCCGCGGAAGCTGGGTTACTATTCCGATACCGACGTACTGCTCGCAAAGCGAGGAAACCTTCAAAGTGGGGGGCTTATATCGAGTCCTGTAACGCTCAGCTTGAACGAATCGTTTCTGTTGACTACATTAGTAAAAGTACACCAAAAGCCAAGCGTGAAAGTAATCATACCTCGAGTAACTTCCAGCGACATCCAGGTCCAATCTGCCTCTCAAGCAATCATCAAAGTCAGCTGCGACCATCATCATGCTATCGTCATCCTCCCACAGAGGCCCTTTGAGCACTTCTCCTAGCGGGGATACGATGCATGAACCACCTCGGGACACAAAGTCTTCGCTTTCAGACTTCTCCCCATAGATCCAGGCTGGCTGGTTCTGTTTCTTCAAGCATTGGTTCGCACTCAAGACGTAGCATCTCCCCTCACAAGCTACGGTCGTCATGAGAGCCGACCAAGTCTCACGCGCATCTGCAGTCGGCGCCAGATAGAGGTTGACATTCTGGCTGTAGAGAGAATGACGCAGTAGCGGCATGTAGTTCTCCCAGCAGATTGCGGCCGCGAGCGTGATATGGACACCTTTGATGTCTGTTGTGACAGCACGGAGCGAAGACGGCTGTCCCTGACCCCAAATCAAGCGCTCGCTTCCAGTCTGACAAACATAACTCAGCCTCTAAAGTTTGGAATGATAAAAATGAATCTCAAGAGGGTAAACTTACTGGCATCACCTTTCGCCTCTTGCCAATCACTAGTACCATGTCAGCTCCCCCTAGTATCCCTGTAACTTCGGTATGCGTAAGACCCACCTCCCAACTTAGGACAAACATAGACAACGGCACAGTACAGAGTACCACCAGATCGCTCAACCAACCCCGTAACAATGAAGATCCCAGTCTCTTTCGCCACTTGTTCGAGCCTCTCTCGCGTACCGTCGCCCCGCCGCACTCGACCTGAACCACCTTCCTCCTGCCCCTCCAATTCCCTCTTGACCCACTTTTCGCCCGCTCCCTCGGGTGTATCGCCTAGGTCAACGGCATCCTTGTAGTAGTTGAGATACTGCTCTCTGCCTTCAGCAGTGCGGCCTCCCACGGCAGCACCGAACGTGGCGCCCCGGGGGTAACCACCGATATAAGCCTCGGGGAAGAGAATCAAATCAGGAGAGGGATCTGCCTTTGAGGCCTTGCGGCACTGCTCGGCCAGCGCCTCGAGCGTCTCCGCAGTGGTGGATAAGGTGTGCTTTTGGCACACGGCGAGGTAGATGGGTTGGGATGGAGTAGCCATTTTCGTCAGCTTGTTGAAGAAGGAATGAGCGCCGTTAAGCTGGGTTCTCTAGGAATAATAACTCGAAGAACTTTCAGATACAAAACAATTGTTTTTAATTCGAAATTGATGTGTAGAGGGGCAACATCCAAAGTTATACATCCGTCGTGAACCGTGCCACAGCAGAGCCCCGCGGCTCGCATTCGATCATCGAGTCCCCCCCCAACTCGTAACCTGTAGGGCGCAATCAATACAGACCCCGCTTAATGCACCACAGCAGTTTGCCCCGAACGAAAAATCTTCAGGGTGCCGGCACAATCATATAGGGGTTAGCATCAACTGAAAGGATGCGATGGCGAATCCCGTTAGGCCTCCAAGATCCCAGCATCTAGACTGCAACCAGCGACTTGAGCCTTTAACAACTGCGGTAGCGATCTTTGTTGTCCCCACTCGACCCCATATTACTGAGGCTGAGAGGTTTAGGGGTTCGAAGTTCACTATGCTAATTGCTTTTTCCCCACGTCGCTTCTGCATAGTTTGTATGCGTACGTACAGGCCGGCGGCTAATGTGTGGCGTCGGCATCCATCCCACTTCTGCATGCACGTTCCGTGCAGCGAGGACCCTGGTCGTTCTTCTTGTGCTGTGTTCCTTCAGCTCGGAGATGCGACGGGCTCCGATGTCGTTGGGGATCGGCAAGGGAGGATTCATAGGGGTTCTTACGTGCAGAAAAGGACAGTTGTTGTTGTTGTTGTTGTTGTTGTTGCAGGCACGTGCCTGGGGAGAGTATGTAGTTGGTGGAGTAATAAAGAAAACGTAGAGTAGAGGGGATTCGCTGGGGGTCAACCGTCTGAGTACTAGTCTGCCCGTCACAAATTTGAATACCGCTGACCTGATGTGAGGCGCTATTGGTCTTGCGCCTATAGCATTATGTGAAAGGATTGAACAGATTTGAATTGTATGTTTCCATTATGTGGTTGCAGTTGTTCAGGGTAGTACCTAAGAGCTTCGCGTCCTACCAGTGAGCAACAAACCATCACTTCACAACATGAACAAACATATGCGAAGTTGTGTTCGAACAAAGAATGTATTTTTGATATTCTAACAAATAACAAGGGAAATAGCTAACCGAATACCATACAATACCCGATTGTCAAAAGAAACCCAACACAAAAGGAAACATGGAAAAACCCCCACATTTGTTAGGCAACCCGCCGAGAAAAACGCCCACTATTCCAGATCCTGTCCTCCGCACACAGTGCGTACCCTCGAAGTCAAGCTTTCTATGGCGAAACCAAAATAGGGCCCTCTGACTCCTCAATCATCATGCCCGTGAGAAAGCGGCCCTCAGCATCCAGCGTATTGGGATCCTTGAAGACACCAAACTTGAAATCGTGCCACTCCTTCGCTGTCCATTTCTTGCTGGACGTGTCGTTGAAGATGCCGCCGTCGTTCATACGCAAAAAGTAGGCCATGCTGTAGCGGTCCTCGAGCTGTGTCTTGTACAGGGGCACAACGCGGTGGACGACGCTGGCCAGCTTGCCGCCGGAGAGGAAGCGCAGGCTGTCGCCTACGTTGATGATGGCGTGGCCGGGCCGCGGCTCGATGAACTCCCAGCGCCGGCTCGTAAGTGAGAGGTATTGGAGACCCCACTGGGCGGCGAGCAGGAAGGTTAAGGTTCCGACGTCGGTGTGCTTGTTGTGGCCGACGTTTAGGGGCTCGGTGGCGCTGCTACCTGGTGCCTTTTCGTGTTTGGGATAGCGGAGCAGGCCTAGGGTTGAGAGGGACGGGCCCGGATCCGCGTGGTGGGCCTCGAAACGGGAGGCGCCGGTTAGGCCTAGCTGCGTGGAGAGGCGGGAGAGGATCATCAGGGTGATTGTGTGTGCGTGGTCGATAAAGGAGAAGAAGCAATCTTCCTTTGCACGAATTGAGGTGGTGAGGTCCGAGGATCCTTTGAGGAATTCTCGGCGGGAGAACTGGAAGGATCAGGTCAGTCTGGATCTGGGTACTGAGACACGGTATGCTGTACCTTGAGCGATTCGTAGCCGTCTCTGGTCTTTGGGTTGGGGCCTGCTTCGGTGCCCATGGGCTCATAGCTGGAAAGAAGGTCAGTGTCCGTATGAAAACTAAATCGTTATCCTGGTGTATACTTACCCAAAGTTGTCACTGCCACGAGCATCGCGCATCTTGATATCAAGAGGCTGGTTGAAGTACTGTGCAATGTTCTGGAGCATCTTCTTCCACAGATTGCATAGCTCAGGGTCACTATTCAGATCGAGATAGAAGAACCCATGGCTTCTGCAGGCATTGAGCAAGTTCTTGCTCTCCTCAGAATCACTGGCTCGAAGGAGATCGAGGTGAATAGTGGGCAAAGATTTCGAAACGATGATGGACTCGCTGATAGCCATTGTGAGAGAGAAATGAGATAGTAAAGATGCTTGGCAGAGAAGCTGATGTTTGAATGAACTGGATGTCGAGATAGCTGCGGCTTCAACGAATCTTATATCCTCATAGACTGACAGCAAGAGTTGGCATTGCCTTGGGATCCTTCGTCAGGCGTCCCCTTTCCATAGTCGCATTTCTCTTTGTTGAACGAAAGTCACCGCGGTGAAGCATTGTGATAGTAAGTATTGCCACGCGCTAGACTCTCCTGACCTCGATATGTTACACCACTAAGCTGGGGAAATTGCCAAAACGGTCCGTGGAAAAGGACACGGCAGTGTTTCCTGAAGCGCCTCTACAGCTGGAGCAGATCCTCACCGTCTTCGAAGCAACTGCCGATGTCGGGTAGCCCCATGGTGGCAAAGATGTAGAGGTCGAGGTTGGTCTGGAGTGTGCTATTGTTGGCCTTGGCCGGTCTGCTGATGCCGTTGAGCCGCGGTGAAGGATGGTTGTCTGCCGGTAGGGCAAGTGGAGCCGGTGTCGTGCGTGCTACAATGCTTGTTACTTGATGTATGCCTTAGAAAGGCCAAGTCAGCATATGCACAAGGCCAGAAAAAGAAACTAGGTCAAAAAGTGTATACAGCAGGCAAGTACTCCTTGTACTACTAGCACTAAACCCCATCTAGGCTCTTCCTCATTGTGGTCCACAGTGGTGCAGTGCTGGCCGTATGCCGCATATTCTAGATTGGTTCAGGCGTCCTCTGTGATTCATATGCAGGAATGGTGCAATGTGTCGTACTTTCCTAATTAGTCAGAGCGTTGTATGGTGTTGATGCTCGTGATTGGTGGGGGAACAGTTGATATTACCCGGTCACTAGTGTACCTGTACACAATGCCAAGGGTAAGCTCATAGACGCAGGGCACACTGCCTGCATGAAATCTTACTTGTAACCGCTGACGCGGCCCGCTGTAGATCTGGGGAAGGATTCGTGGTGCAGCCGATGAAGCTAGATCCCAAGTTTAGGCGGGTAGTAGTATAGTACAGGGCCATGCTAGTGGCACGCCTTTGTCTATCGTTTCAGACACGCTGATGGAGAAATGCAGTACAACACATGAACCGCTTTGTAGCAGAGCTCCACGTGCATCCTATTGCCACCATGGCAGGACGTTTCTCAGGGGATCGGCTCGAGGAAGTGCATACCGGTGAAAGATCCAGTCCAGATACAGTAGTATGCCCCGACCGGTGCGGCTGAGCTGATACGGTAGGTAGTCTTTCCTAGCGTCGGATTTGATCATCTGTTTTGAAAGACTTTGATTACAGCTGAATGTTTCTTTGTAATGGCAGACTGTAACCTCTATTGGCGGTGAAGCTACTTCCAAACCGCAGCTGAGTCTTGCAGCTGAGTCCTGCAGCTACACCCTTGCGAAATCCCCTCGAATGCATGCATGTTTTTCAGTATCATGGCTTGTAGCGCCTGTTGGCGATATCGGCTAATGGTCAGTCGAAGAATCAACGGACGCAGCAATAGTTTGCCAAGAGAAGGTAGAGCACTCGGAAAGTATAAAGTCTGGCAAACCAACTTGATACTGGATTCAACCTTCACTCATTGCTTGATAGTTGCAATCCAACTTCTAGCACTCATCTCATAAAGCAACTTGTCTTTTATTCCCTCTATAAATTTCTCACAATTGCAATCATGGTGTGTAACGACCACAACATCTTTTGACCTGCATATTAACACGAGCAGGGCCTAAAAGTCAACGGTGTCAATGACGCCCTCCCGAAGGAAACCAAGCCCATTGAGAGTTTCGAACAGCTTGCGAGGTTCGAAAGCCGGGATGCGCCAGTTGTAACCATGTTCAGCGGCGGCTTGGACAGCACCTATCTGCTCCTCCGACTTCAACAGCTTGGCTTTACGAATATTCATGCCGTGGCGGTCGATGTTGGAGCGCCGGTTGAGGAGGAGAGCCTTACCAAGCACGCCGCCCATTTTGGTGCCAAGTTCAAGCTTCTTGATGGCCGCGAGGCATTTGTCAAAGAAGGTGTCATGCCCGCTATCCGCGCTCATGCCATGTATCTGGGCCTCTTCCCTGTCAGCAGCTCCCTTACCCGCCCCGTAATTGCGCGCCTCATCACGGACTACGCCAAAGAGGTCAGTGCAGGGTTGCTGCTTCATACAGCCAACCTATCGCAGAACAGTCTGCCCAGGCTCAACAATTGCATTCGTCGTCTTGGTTTCCCTGGACAGTTTGGCAGCCCATACCCGCACTCCGTCGTCTCGCGAGAGAAGAAAGCGGAAGAACTCAGTGTGGCCGGACTGACTATCATGTCTGAACGCAAGCTCAGTGGCGATGAGAATCTTTGGTGCCGAGAATTCGAAGATGGTCCTCTGGGTGACCCAGAAGGCTTCTGCATTCCAGAGGATGCTTACCAATGGACCCGACGCCATGAGGACCACCCACCTCAGAAGCTCACACTTCGCTTCGAGAATGGAAATCTCGTCTCGGTAGATGGCAACAAATTCCCTCTTATTGATGCTATCGCGTTTCTCAACAGAGAAGTTGGAAAGTTTGGTCTTGGTCGATTTGTCGGACTCGAGCCTTTGTCGACGGATGATAAGGCCCTGGAGATTCGCGAAGCGCCGGCCGCTGCGATTATCATGGATGCACTTCGCCATCTCGAGATTGCTACGCTCGAGACTAAGACATTGGAACTTAAGCAACAGCTAGAGCAGAAATGGGTTCGAGAAGCAATCGCTGGCCACTGGGGAGGCAAGTGCCATACCATGTGCGAGGTCGCTATTGAGAACGCTTTGCAGGGCGTCAGTGGTAGCGTAGTATATGATATTGATCAATCACGCTTCCTGCCCTGCTCCATTGTAGCACAGAACCCCCGCTACATTAGAGATCGGGACCACTGGGAGCGTGCACAGCAATCTCTCTGGCGAATCTGAACATGTCGCTAGAACGAGGGGGTATTTGGGGAAAGAAGGTCTTGTTGAGTTGGTTCGTATTTTTTTAGGAACAGTTTTATAAATGACAAGCCTGTCGCATTGTCCCCTATTTGTATCTTGAGTGATTTTGATTGTTCATTTTAGGTCGAACTAATCGCATACTAACGGGCCGGTCCTGGCTCGCAGCAGGCTATTCCATCTTCGTACTACGTAGGCCCAGAGGAACGCGTGGGGGCAAACGCGCCCAGGACCATCCTAATTTCATCACATTTGACTTTGTTTCCAAGCTCGTCAATAGCCCTAAAAGGCTATCATATCGTTAAAATATAGGGATAATATGGTATTAGAAAGCAAGGCTTGAGTGCGCATGATAAGGCGATGGGATGTCGGCACGAAAATGCCGATGTGATTGGTGTCGGGTCGGAGATGTCGGCATTTGAACTAGTCGCTGATAACGCTGGGAATCTATTCTGGAGCGGGGCGAGCATCTTGAAGTAACATGCTGTAACGGAAATCTGGCTACATTCACTCATATTATTTTGTGTAAGCTGCAGTATGTTCCTAAAAAAATACTAACGCTCTTCTCAGTCCCAAAACTGGCATTGTATAACTAGGGGCAACCGATGCTTGAGCGAGGACGTCGCCTCTTAATGTCATAGATTGTATTGCAGACGCATTGTAGACTTTTTTTCCAATTTTTTTTTAGAAAATAGACACCCTCTAAGAAATACCTAAGCTCCTAGAAAAAGACATTCGAGCTAGTTGAGCCCACCCGTCTTCGATCCTGGCTTGTAAGGGAATGTCTTGCGGTAATGGCTGGCAATATCTCTTCGTGTCGCTACCCAAACGCCCTCTTTTTGAGAAATGTACTTCATGAAGTTCCGAAGACTTTCTGATCTTCCAGGTTTGCCCGCTATCCTGGAGTGTAAGGGTATAGTCATCATCTTTCCACCTTCCCTGTATAGGCAGTCAAACGTGTCCTTCAAATACTGCTCGTATACAGCACCGGCCGAACTGACGAAACCTGGAAGCATATGGAACTTCCCATCATTACCTTATCCCAGTATTAGCTTGACACTGAAAAATGCAGGACAAAGTCTACTTACAGTCGTAGTTATATGGCAACATCAACAAGCCTTCCTTCTCTTCGTCTGGGAGCTCATTCTCCCATGGTAGATCGATCCAATATGGAGAGTCTTCATTATATACTTCGGAAGTATACAGCATCTTATGGCCCATCTCTTTCCACATGATAGGAAGCAAGCTAGCTGTATTCGGCGTACCTCTTCCAAAATACGCTCCAACTGGAAACTCCCCTGTACCCTGATCAGCTCAACTTCAACAACAGCACCCGGAAAAGGCGTACCAGTGGCAGCCTCGAGCGCCTTGCATGTCTTCTTGATGTAGGCTTTGTCTTCCTCTAGCGAGTAATCCCATATATCCAACCACCTGTAACCATGTGCACCAATTTCATGGCCTTCCCTGACACACGCTTTGGCAAACGAGGGATTCCTTTCCATGGCTACAGCAATAGCCCATAGAGTCATATTCCAGCCAAACTCTTTCATCAAACGCAGTATGCGCCAAGAGCCGCATCGACTACCATACTCATAATCTTGTTCGCCATTAAGATGCCGTTGTTCCCTTCCGCCTCCTGATGGACCTTTTTCCCAGAGATAGGGCTCACTGGTACCGTCTCCATCCATAGGGTTTCTCTCCCCGCCCTCTTCATAGTTCAGAACAAACGAAACGGCTATTCGAGCTCCATTTGGCCATTGCGCATCATGACCGTCTTCTCCAAAACCTAATTCGAATTGTAAGTATTAGAGTTAAGCTTACTGCAAATTCCGCACCTTCAAAGTCTCGCGGCAGCTGCAGCGACTCTTCAACATGGACCATGATGGATCAACTAGGGCGTTCCCGAAGACACTCGAAAATCAGAGGGTGAGGTGTTTTGAGATCCCTGGTGTGAGATCGCATTATCTTTCTCCATATGTATCCAATTTTCTAGACCCTGAGCCATTGTTATCGTTCTACAAACGGAAGCTACTTGTCTACGGTCGTTGTTACTGGCAGGCTGGTTGATCGGGAGTAACAATTCCGATGATGAGCAAGGCGACCCACCAACCCCGCATCACTGTTATCATTCCTCTCTGAACATCGCCTAAACTCCTTTGCATTATCTGAAGCACTACGGTCCCTCCTAAAAATTGCTTTCTTATCAGGGCTTCTTCTAAGCACCATGTGTTAAATTTTATCTTGGTTTAGTAATGTATTAGTACATATTAGAAATCTTGAACGAGCACGGCCGTCGTTGTACTTCTAGTTGAAATCAATATTGGATACCACTCTAATAACTGAACGAACTACAATTTTCTCAAATAATAAGAAGCATGTCGGTATTCTCACTGGATGCGATCCACGGCAACCCTGTCACAACGGAAACCCTAGACAAGCTTTGCTCACAGCTTGGCATGCCGATAGATGAAAAAGAGAAGGAAGACTATCGACGCCTACTTGCGGTTTTTCATGATACGAGCGAACAACTGATGGCTATGGACGGTAAACTGCAAAAATACAATGAATTGCGAGATTTGAGCTGAGCATTAATAGACTACGTCCCACATGTGGATGAAGATCGCTTCCCAAGAGAAAACGTACATTTCCCAGAGAGGTCAGAGAATACTAATGGAGCGTGGGCATGGAAGTGCAATATCATTGACAAGCTCGCTGACGGCAAAGGGAAGCTGCACGGCAAGACCTTCGTCTTGAAGGATAACATAGCTATCAAGGGCGTGTCCATGCTACTAGGCACCAACTTCATCAAAGACTACGTTTCAGATCTTGATGCAACTGTCACAACCCGTATCTTGGAATCTGGCGGGCGTATTCTGGGAAAAGCTGTTTGCGAAAATCTATGTCACTCGGCAACAAGCCACTCTTCCGGTACTGGCATAGTCGATAATCCATTCGCAAAAGGCTATAGTGCAGGCGGAAGCTCTAGTGGATCAGGAGTTATTGTTGCATTGAGCGAAGCTGATGGAGCCATTGGCGCAGATCAAGGAGGAAGTATCCGTGTCCCAGCCGCCAACTGCGGGATCGTAGGCCTAAAACCAACGTTTGGACTTGTCCCATATACGGGTTGTGGCAGCAACGAGCCAACCAACGACCACATTGGCCCCATGACACGCACTGTTCTCGAAAACGCTCTTCTCCTCGAAGCTATCGCAGGTACTGATAACATTGACGATCGCTCCTTCGCTGCACCACACCCCTCCAAGATCCCACTCTACACTTCCATCGCCGATCTCCCCCTAGAAAAGCCACTCCAAGGCAAAAAATTCGCAATAATAGCTGAATCCCTCTCCATTCCCGCCATGGACAACCGTGTGACCCAAACCTTCCTTGCTGCAGCCTCAAAATACACCTCACTTGGTGCAACCGTAACCCAAGTCTCCACCCCCCTGCACGCCAAAGGCGCCGCAATATGGACCGGCATATCCAAAGTCGGCGGCTTTCTCAGTAAGACTAGCGGTCCCTTCGGCCGCCGCTCGCATCAAATGCTTCCCCTGAATACTCTCTTTCAGCAAGCCGCAGCAGTCCCGGAGAGCTGGGATGAAGCATACCCTTCTACAAAGAATATTTACCTAAACGGGCTATATGCGACACAACAGTTCCCCAATCTGCTCGCTAAAGCTACGAATCTGTCTAGACAGCTGCGCGATGCGTATGATGCGGTGCTGAGCGAGTATGACTTGTTGCTCACGCCTACGCTGCCATATGTGGCGACAAGTCACCCGTCGCCTAATGCTACGCCGTTGGAGCAGGTAGCGAAGCAGGTTGGGCTGACGTCGAATACGGCGCCGTTCAATCAGAGTGGGCATCCGGCGCTTGCGCTACCGATTGGGTTCTTGGATTTGTTGGAGGGACCGGGCGTAGAAGATGGAGTACGATTACCGGTTAGCATGCAGATTGTTGGAAAGTGGTGGGGGGAGATGGAGGTTTTGGAGGCAGCGTATGCGTGGGAGAGGGAGTGGGATTGGAGGGAGTTGTGAGGAGAAGAAGGTGAGTATTACAATTATCAGACTACAAACTCTAAAATACTACATGTTTGTTGCAATACGATATAAATTATGGTAAGAGTGAAACCATGACCAAATGACTTTTGTTTTTGAGAAAAAAGCGTAATTAAATCCTGTTGTCAATCTTCAATTACCTTTCAGTATCACTTCGACTCTCTTCTCCACTGGTTCTGTTAACCCTGTTAGCCCCCAACTCAACACTCTTATCTTCCTTCTGCCCCATGAGTCCCTCATCCTTGATGAACAGACACCCTATCAGACACAGCACCATGAACGGTACATTCATAATAAACACCGTCCGACTAGCCGTCGCATACGCTTTCAAGATGAGCCGAACCTACCCATCATTCATTGTCTCAAACGGTGGCGTATCATACGAGCTGAGCATCAAACCACGAAACTCGACCGGCATAACACTATATAGCGAATTCTGGAGTGCCGCCGCCGAAACCGCCAGACCGACTGCACCGCCAAGACTCCGGATGAAATTGCGGTTGGAGATGACGATTGCACGATGAGCTTTTGAACAATGTGCTTGTAGCGCGACGAGCACGGGCTGAAAGACTGCACCAATACCAATGCCCTGGACGGTGAGGATGAGTGCAATAGCCCATAGCGGTGTGTCGAGCGAGAAGATGCATGTTAGTCCTACGCCAAGGGTCCACAGGAAAAGACCGGTCCAGATGACTTCGCCGTAGCGCCCGAAGCGTGACATGTACTGGCCCGAGACGATGGAAGAAAGAGTCTGCGAACCAGAAATGGGGAGCATTAGACAAGCGGAGGTGAGAGGAGAGAGGCGGCGGGCGTTTTCCATAAAGAGGGGGAGGTAGTAAGTTTGCGAATAGGCGACCATTCCGAAGAGGAAGTTTTGGATAAGCATGACAGATACGGGGCCGGATTTGAAGAGAGTTACTAGATTAGTAGACAGGTGCATTAGTACAGGATCTGAAAATGGCGTTCGGGGAGGGAACAAACGTACGCGGCATCATAGGTAGCACCGCTACACTATGCTCAATGTACACGAAAACGAGCACACAGCATCCCCCAATAACCAGCATGGAAACCACCATCGGTGAGTCCCACTCGAAATAATCACCACCCCCTGCAATCGGGATAAGCAGCAGCAACAACGCTGCACTCCCAAAAAATATGCCCCCGTAATCAATCCTCTTCATCACCGTCTTCACATCCGCTCTGGGTTGATGCACCGGTGTCGGCAGCACAAACAAACACAAGACCGCGCAAACCGCCGCAATAGGACTCAGCAACCAAAAGAACCCGCGCCACGTACTCTTTTGTACAAACGCCGCAGCGATAAACGGTCCAGACATGTTGCCCATCCCAACACAAGCACCAATCATACCCTGCCACTTCCCCCGCTCTTTCAACGTAACGATATCGGAAACGATCATGGCAGAGAGCGACACAACGCCCCCGTTCGCCACACCAGACAGAGAGCGGAATACGTAGAGCATGGTTGCGTTGAGGGCGAGACCGCAGAGGAGAGAGGAGACGGAGAGGAGGGCTAGGGCGGTTAGGAGGACGGATTTCCTACCTTTGAACCCCCACAGAAAGACTCCTGTTAGCTTTTTCCCTCTTTTTCTTTCTTTTTGACATATTGATGGAAGTAGGAAGGGCATATTACGTACCGAACAAATCGCTCATCCGCCCATACAAAACATGAAAAATCGTATTCGCAATCAGCGCACTGGTGCCCGCCCAGCTAATCGTGTCTTCAGCGTTGAGTTCACGGCCGATGGTCGAGAGTGCGACGCCGATGCCTGTTTGGTCAATGAAGCAGACTACGTGCGAGACGGCGAGGGCGGAGAAGATGATGACGAGTTTTTTGTGGGGGAGATGATTGATTTGGTGGAGGATGATGGCGTCCGCGGCTGTTCGACGCTCGGCTATTGTTGGGGGAGCTGCTGTCCACAATGGCATCTTGAGTGTATTTTGTGGACAAGGAATGGACGAGATTTCTGCACTGTAGAGCGGTGATAGGGAGACAATTGCGGGTTTGAAGGCGTGGTTGCTGTTCACTCATCAATGTGGGTGTGGTTTTGCTTGAGATAGTCGGTGCGGTGGTGTAGGACAGCAGGTTGCCTGGTTTTTTTTTCGAAGCGGAGGCAGTAGTATGCGGCATTGAATTTTGTTGCTATACTCGCTAGGAAGATAGTTGTGAAGACTTTGTTTGGTTCAGCTTCGGCCAATGGCATTGGAATGGGCAAGGCAATGACAGGGTAGCTACAAGTCCCTTCGTTTTTCTTCCCCCAGTAGTATTGGAGGGATTTCGAAAAGGTGGTCCAGGGTTCTTCATATCATCGCTTTGAAAAGAACAGTATGTGGGGATTCGCGCCCAATCTATCCTAAAGGGCGTGGGACCCGCGAGAATCGTTCCTGGTTGGGAAGTCGCATGGTTATCCCACACTGAGGATGCGACAGTTACAGATTAGTTGACCCCCTCTCCAATAGTTCATCAGACATATCCATCAACATGCTGTAACAAAGTATAAGTAGCGGACATAGAATCTACTATATCTTTCTTGAGGTACTTAAAGCTGCATCATGGCAAAATCAGTAGCACGTGCACATCAGTGTTGTCTTTAGGCATTTAGAATAGAGTGATGATATTTCAACAGATTAGAACATCATGATTTCAAAGCTAAAAGCTTATGGACGTCGACTTTACATATTCACACCATTCCCGACGTATTGTCGATAGCAATAGTATGCCCTGATGCGATCAAATATCCTGGCTGATATTCTGGAGGTATCCGAGCAAGGAGCTTTGAATCGTGTGTTGTTCACTCTATATTCCGACTTTGACTAATGTCACGGTATCGAGGAACACGAGGCTCGGAAGTATTTGAGAGTGACGATGCGCCTAAAGCAGCGCTGATATCGATGGTGCCAGTGCTGATACTAAGATATAGTCTAGTAGTTTTAAATTCTATGTGTACGTTCCACATATGAACTTTATAAGTCCTAAGGCAGACGCCGCGGTTTAGATTCCAAATCTTCATTTTTGCCATCAGCCGATCCAGATGCAAGAAGCGCCGAAACATGAGAGATGGCTATTGAGAAGATCATTTCGCTATGACCCTCCAACGTGTGGAGTCTCTCGCCATTACTAGTGTTCCAATTATGAATTGCGGGGCTGGAAGATGACAATGCTAGCTGGGCCAAGTCGTGGGACATGGCTGCCAATGTGACAAAAATTCTTTTCTTCCGGATGTTATGATACGTGAAGTTTTAGATGCACCTGCCATAACATGGCGCCAGATCGACATCGACAACGCCCGCTAGAAAGTATGCTTTGTCTTCAGGACATGTAGTATGCCGATACTCTACCGCAGCCGATAGCTGACACTGAACTGAGACAACGCATCTCCTTGCAGCGCTAGATACGGGATCCCAGTAGCCTCATGCACTTGTTGTATTAGCGATTTTCTATCACCGAGATTCTCCCATTTTTGTGAGAAGAACTCGACCGAGCTGGGTGCGAGAAGCTCCTGGAGTGTCCAGCCTCGAGTGAACCATTCGCTTTTTTGGACTTCGGATGTTTGCGGGCCGCATGCTGGGGTGGTGTCCAGAGGTTGGGCTCGAGACATCCGACATATAGACATAACATCAAGCCGAGTCCCAGTACCAGCGAAAAATGGACTGGATAGCTAGTGACAGCTCAGCCTTGTTTGCTTTATTCATGCAGCAAGTATCGACCCAGAAATACTGTAAGCCATCTCACTGTGCTTGTTTCCCGCAGAGGCAAATCTTCTCATAGCCAAGCTTATCCTCGCCCGCATTCCCTTGCAAATCTTGGAAGGCTACTTCTGTCCCTTCCGCTCCCCACCTGTGCGAAAGTATCGCATACGGTGGCTTGTTGTCCTCGTCAAATTTGGCGAAAGAGCGGTTTCCATTTTCTCCAACCTTGAGAAGACTCATCCTTTTGTATTGAAACAAGGTCTGCGCATCTAGCAGGAACGAATCGCAGGAGGATCAGCGCTGTAGCCTAGTAGCAAGAGCGTGCAGTGGCAAGGCTACTATCTGGCAAGATCTTCGCACCCTCGGCAATATCGATAGGAAAAGATAGGATATAAATATCCAGCACTATATTATCACAAGGAAGAGACACAGGTTGCAATAGCGTTTTTGAGCTGGGATGGTGTCTTGCTATTGTGTCTTGTTGGTTCCTGATTAGTTCCAGCTTCATCTCATGTACAAACAGATTGTTAATTGTTTCTTTTGATTGTTTCTTTGTTCGTACGCCCATATTAGGTGCGTTCATCTCATGTAGTTTAGAATCATCTCATGCATTCATTCTCAATTCAACATGTTTTACTACATAAATGTAGTGGGGGCATCGTATCACACCCCAGGCGGGGTACTAGGCACAACCGGATGCATGAGCCAGAATAGTGGACACAAGGCGTGTGTCAACCTGCTCCAGAGTAGCTTTTAGCTTTTATGTCCATACATACACAGTAAAGTCAATCCACGTGACTGCTGGTCCATGAGTACCGCGAAAGTGCACCTGCACTAATCACGTGGCTAGCTAACCAATTGATGCGCCATATGAATACTCTTGCGTAACCAGATTGGCACTCATGTTACGGCAATTGTCGCGTTGGCAGTGAATACACGTTGATAGGCGATTTTCCATTTCTGTTGGGACATATATTGGAATCGAGCTGATGACACCAGTCTTACCTCGGTCTTGCTACGGGAATACAAGTGTCAGCAAGGGCATACGCGTCTCAGCAGGGGAACACGTTTCAGCAGTTGCAGCCTTGCCTGCTATTATTGAGTATATAGCTACGTCGATAGCCCATCAGCTAGTTGAATGAATCAAGTTTTCATTTTAGTGTTTTATGCAACTGCAGTTGTTTGACTTAATTAAGGCCTTTGTCGTGCCAACAATTTTCACAAGGAATCCACACAATCAGCAAGATAGTTAAATGAAAGATTCAAAAGACATGATATGAATTTATTCAGGCTATCCATTCCTCATTACATCTTGAGATATACCCTTTACCGCCCCGCCACAAAAGGGCGAGTCGCACATGTACAAGAACGACTTGAATACATGCATGAGATAGTAAACGCCCCCATACTACCACTTACCATGGTAGGCCCTGGGAGAAAACAACAGCAGCACTTATTTCCTAGGACGCCCAGCTAAAAAAATCCAAAACTACCTTTTTTGCCGCAAACGAACATACAGAGCTGACGCGACTATGGTATCTAACAACAGAGTGAAACAAATATCGGTCTCGAAACGCCATTTTGCGCCAGGCACGGAATAGTATTGATTATGATTGAGGCCAAGAAAAGACAGATGGATGAGGGTCTCAGGCACGAGCGCGACCGCTGCGCCGGACAATAGGCGTGCCATTGGCAGTTGGGCTTGACGGGACTGCCGCTGCAGTTCCATTTGCCTTGGCCCTAGTTGCTCTGGCTTTCGTCGCGCTCTTCGCTGATTTGGGTGGTGTGTCTTCTTTGGCCGGCTCAGCAGCTTTGCGCTTTTGAGCAGGAGAAGACTTGACACCGTTGGTCTTGTCTGCAGCTTTGCCTCTGGTTGATTTTCTGACCAGCGCGGGTTCGGGCTCAGGCTCAGCATCTGAAGAAGGCTCGGATGCCTCCGCAGTGGCTTCGGCTTCCTGTTCAGTCGGTGTCTCTGTATCAGCCATCTCCACATCTTCTTCAGGTGCAGGGCTTGATTTGTCCTCAGCCTCTTCATCTTCAGAAGCATCCGCGTCATCTTCGTCACTTGATACCTCAACATAGCTCTTGTGCACAGTGCTCCGCCGATCGCTCTTCCTGCGGGGACCACTTGATGGAACAACACCACCGTCAACGTCGCTTGCATCATCATCGTCACCGCTTCTCCTCTTCTTCTTGGGTGTCTTTACGGGTCGATCTGCTTTGGTCTTCTTCTCTTTAATAGGTCGCTCGCCCTTAGCCTTCTTACGTGGCTTCTCTGCACCTTCCGAGGCTTTCCGTTTCTTATTTCGGATGTATTTACGAACAAGGGGGTCGAGCTCGTCCACCAAGTCTTCTCCGATCCATGTCTTCATTGCAATTTCTTGTGCCCGCTCATGACTTTCAAGAGGTCGGAAGATTCCAGACGGGAGTTTCATCTTCCCTGGGTACAACTGCATGGTCCAGTTGTTTTGCTCTTCCCATGAGCGGATTAGAGCTTGGGCCAAATCAGACAGGATATACAGATTCTCATCAGCCTGTCGTGAAGGCGAAATGCCGTCTGCAACGCCTTTGACACGTTGAGCAACGTGGAAGATGAGAGGCAAACTTTCTTCGGTTGCTACGCACTTTAGATAGTACAGGATGTACTCCGACATGAGTTTCAGCGTATCATCTTCAGTGTCAAAATCCGGGTGGTGGGCGAGTAAACTCAACAATCTCGCAAACACCGACTCGAGAACCGTTTCTTTTCGTGCAGCAAAGGCAGCGCGGCGTGCACGAATCCAGGTCATTGTGCCGTTTTTGATGTTCTTGTCCGGATCGTGCGCGAGGAAAAAGAGTATGGTATAGAAGCGGGGAGGAAGACGACCTTGGCCAAGGTACTTCATCAGCTTATCAGCAAAGCCTTTGCGTACTTGGGTACAAGGGTCGTGCGTCACAAGGGCCAGTTGAACAAAGTTTGCAGGTGTCAAGAAGAGGTCGAGCCGCTTATGGCAAGAAAGCTTGAGCAGGGAGTTGGCTGCAAGGAGGCGCTGACGCGACTTGTGTGCAGCCGGAGTGCTGTCGTCGGTGGATCCTTCACCATTGTTCTGCACAAGGCGATTCAATAGGGTGTATGTATCCTGCACAACCTCCTTGGAGGTCGCTTCGGCAGGTAACGAGCGGAGTCGGTTGACGAGAATCTTGATGGCCCAGGATCGACCTTGAATATCGGCATCGGGTGTTTCCATCCATTCGGCATCAGCTTCGGCGGATGTTGCGTGTGGTTTTTGAAGGACTTCCTGAATCGCAACTTCAATCACTGCATCCATCTCATCTTCGCAATCTGACTGGGCAAGCAGAACTAATTGGCTGAGCGCAGCCAGCTTTGTAAGCCAATGTGCACCGCCATACTCGAAGCCTTTGATGCTCTTGGTGAGAATCTCTTTTGCGTGCATTTCCTTCTTATCGTCGCTATTCATGATGATGGTAATTGCATGTTTGGCAGCTTGTGGAGGTGTGCCGTAGAATGCAAAGTTCAAGAAACTCTGCACTAATTTTCGGCTGTCCTTGCCGTTCATGGGAATATCCGTGGGAAATTTCCTTGCAAATGCGGCGCAAGCCTTCAAGTCATCCACAGCACCAGGAGGGTTCGGCTTGGTCGCCGTCGGCGCTTCGCTCTCAAGTGTCTTGCATA
This sequence comes from Bipolaris cookei, assembly GCA_002286855.1. Taxonomy (NCBI): domain Eukaryota; kingdom Fungi; phylum Ascomycota; class Dothideomycetes; order Pleosporales; family Pleosporaceae; genus Bipolaris; species Bipolaris cookei. The sequence goes on from NRSV01000033.1 coordinate 354,388, forward strand.
GATCTTTCACATGGGTGGAAAACACCTTAGGATGCTTTGTAGAGATCTCCTTTAGAAGTTCATGAGCAGTGGCACCGAGGCCCTTGTTGTCGGTTCTAGTGAACTCAATAACAGCCGGGACATGGCTCTTGCTGTAACACAATAGGCTGACACGATAAAGGAGTGGGGTGAGGGTATCAAGCAGAGATGCACCAGGTCCATCCTCGATCCTCTTCCTAAGCTCCTTGATCGACCTGTAAACCTTGCGGTAGTCACTGGCTGGGTCCATGCAAAAGCGTATGAGGGCATAGGCGCGGCGATCATGGGTCTTGGCAAACCTCCAAAGATCGTCCCTGACCCTAGTCGAGTCCGGGAGTGTCTTTGCGTAATAGGCAATGAGGCCTTCGAGGTTGGTTGTAACATCCTTTCCGCTCTTGTCAGTCACGCCGCCATTGTATTCTTCACACAACTTCAGGAAATGCTCCATGTACTTTGCGCCTGGGCCTTGGTTTCCTTGCTTGGCAAAGAAAACCTTTTTAGCCTTTTCTTCAAGCCCATTGACAAGGACGAGTTGCCTCTCGGTCCTAATCTTGTCCAAGTCTGCTTCCGTGTAATTCTGTTCGTTCGCTGTTTGGCTATCCTTGACGACCTGTGAGTTCGCAACAGGTGCTGCCTTTGCCTTTAGAGGCGGGTATCCGAGAGGGAGCAACGAATCGTACAACGCCAAGTCGACTTGGACGTTGATTTCAAGATCGTTTACGTAGCAAGCCTCGAGAATACGTGAAGGGATCGGACCCAAGAGCGACTTGATGATTTCATCGCCCTCAGCAATGGCACCAGCCGCCACGCCCCAGATCCTACTGAGCAGTTTCATGGACTCGGAGTGGATGACGCTCTTTTTGTCCTTGACACGATCTGCGAGATTGGAAAGGATAGAGCCAGTTTCGGCCATACCACCGTTGCTACCCAGTTTGCGAACGATGTCATTGAACTCAAAGTGTGCAACTGCCTTGACGGCTGCTAGCCGAACCTTTTCGTCACTGTCAATCAAACATTCAGCAAAATGTTTGAGCAGCTTTTGCTCTTCTTCGAGATCAAGACCGATGCCTCCAGCTGATGTCATTAAAATGCGACCAATGCCGGTAGTCCACGAGGCGCGTATGACGGCCAATTTATCGTTTTTGCGCTGAAGGAATGAATGATATGCGACAGGGTATTGTGTAGGAAACGAGTTGATGGAAACAGGGGTAGTGAGATAATCAAAAGGCCGCGCAGATTCTGTTCGCGATAGACTTTGCGAGGGGTATGCGACTGGATCAAGGTCGGGTAGAGGAGGAGGGCCTGCCGCGCCAATTCCCGAAATCATATCACCAAAGGTCTCGGTCGCAAGCCGACGAAGCTGTACGTTCTCCGTAGCGAGCTCGTCCTGCAAGTGCGGAATGATGTCCTGGAGGACACCCGGGCAGCATTTCCACAGCTCGCGCAGTAGGCGATGCGCTTTGTGCGCCTCATTCAAGTCCTCCTCAGAAGGGCCCTTTGGTAGGTCGTCATCGGCGTCATGAGCTTTGTATGTGGTGCCAGAGTTTGTGAAGTCGACTATGACGGAACTGAAATAGTTGCCAATCAGGCGCGCCATCTTATCGGGGAAAGAGTTGCAGACATTCTTGGCCATGTTGTATGCGGGCGGAGCCTCTTTACGACGCAGCGTTGATTGCTTAGCATCCACTTGGATGTTCTTCTTGCCCTTTGAAGCGCCGAGTGTGATGGGGTCTGCCCAGAGGAACTGTGCGACTATGACATCGACAACATCGTGGGTTACTGATGGGGCCTCGTCTATGATGGTGGAGAGGACCTCGGTCATGTTGTGCTCAATGTTCTTGCTCAGGTCCTCAGCCTTGGAGGGGCCAGACAGTACGTCGAAGCAGGTGGTGAAAAGGGCCGAGGTGAGCTGGTCAGAGCCCGGGATCTCGTTGATGAGCAGAATGCTCTTCCATTCGGCGAGCGAGCGCAAGATGTACATGTGCTGGCTGTTGTATGGGTGTGAGGGGTCGGCGAGGAGGGGAAGAAGCTTGTGAATAATGACAGAGAAGATTTCCTGGATGTCTATCAGCATACGGGAGAGCCACGGGGCCAATGACGGCGTACCTTGAGCTTGGATGCGGGATAGGGCGCATCAGGCGCAAACAGCTTGAGCATGTCCACGATGCAGCACACGGTCCAGGCGCGCACGCCATTGTCCTTGTGCTGCAGCAGACTGTGATGGGCGAGTGACTCGGCGACGGGCATGAGCGAGTCGCGGTGGGCCTCTTCCTGGTCGATGGTGCGCAGTTCATCGAGTAGTGCCTTTAGTCGCGTCAAGAGGTCGCTGACGCCCACTGGCTTGCCTGGGCGGCCAACCAAGGGCTGTTTAAATCGGAGTTTCTTGAGGCCATGCTGTTCCTCTTCTTCCTGCTGCTGCTGCTGCTCCTCTTCCTGTTGCTCCTCCTCTTGGACAGCTTCAGATGCAGCGGCCGCGCTCCGCCGACTGCGAGGCGCCATGTCGCGTGGCTGCGCGTGCAATTCAGAGGGTTTGAACAATGGTATGCACCTTCAAGAGCTGGGCCTAATTGAGCGCGTCAAACAGAGCCAGGATGTGTGGGTGGCCGTGGCCGTGGTGGAGCAGGCTGGCGACGCGGTCGTGGTGGTGATAATGATGTATCAGTAGCGTGACGTGACGAGGTGGTAGAGGAGAACCGGGGCCGCTGCGACTTTCTGAGCAGTGACGCGCTAGCCATTGGCTAGCCCGGTGGGACGCGACGCACCACCCACTCTTGTCTAGTACTTACTTTACACATCATCCTGCCTACCTATCTATAACCCATGATTTCATTCTCCGTCACAGCCACACGCCCCGCATCCACAACAATCATTGCAGCGGATAGATATATGGAGCAGCCTGCCCTTCCTGGCTGTCCCGACATGCTTGGCTGGCACATTCACCACACTGCACTTCTCTGAGTTTGCCATTCTCCTCACTTAGCAGCTAAAGCCGGTAGACTATCTGATCAGCACCCTTCTTGCATTTGCTGCATACCCAACCACGGTTGCTTCTTCCTCACCCAAAATCCAACAAACAGACAGCATGAACAGACAGCAAGTCTTTCAACAGGTCAGCAGCACCTTCGTCGCCATGTCCTACGCCTGCGCTAATCCCTTTTCAGCTGAAGCACATATGCATTCGCCTCTTGCAAGTCACTGCCAGCCTCTCGCAAAACCAAAGTGCTCGCAAGGACTTGATAGATGCCCTTTCTGATCTGCTTACTACACTGCGCGCCCTAGCTAGCCAACCCGGTCTGCTGGATGCAAAGCTGACCGAGTACGCCTTCGTCCCCATTTCACAGGTGTTGCGAATCTCGCGCCAAGTCCCTGTTCGCGCGCTCGAAATTTGCCTCGAGTGCATTTCAACATTGCTATGTGCGGGCTGGGGAGGCCGTCTGGAGCCAGCTCTGTCTGGCCAGCTGCTCATTCTCTTCACCTTCCTCGCCAAACCCTCGTCTGCCGAGAATGGCATCTCAGCCACATCCGAAGAGCTTCAGTCCTTGGCCCTCAAGTGCATCTCGGAGTTGATGACAGGAGTATCTCGTACAGCTGAGGGCCAACAGGCCATCACGGCAACTCCAAACATCCCTGCTCTTGGAGAGGCAGTCTTGGTCATGCTCCAAAGCCTCACAGATAGCAATGCTAATAACATAAAATTTCAGGCTGTTTGTGCAACAAAATCAACCATCGATACCATAGTGGACAACGATGCTCTTGCGAGCTTTCTGCCTAGAATGATCTCATCTTTAACCAAAGTCCTGACTCCAAGCAGCAGTAACCGACCAGGCTTTCGGGTTGTGGAGCAAGGTCTGGATATATTCGCATTGCTCCTCGGTCGCCTCCTGAGCGACGCAAAGGTCAAAGATCTATCCGATGAAGACCCGACTAAAGGTTCGGAAGATAGTGTCAAAGTAGTGCGTTCAACTTCCTGGCTGCAGGCGACCTCCTTGCAGATCAAGATTGCGCTCGCCAATGTCTTCAAACTGCGAGATCATGATAAACCAGAAGTTCGGCAAGCCCTTCTCAGGCTATGCTTGTGCATCATACAAGATTGCCGTACATCGCTTTCTCTTTGCACGAGCATGGCTACCGAGACCATGATTAGTCTGGCTGGTCACGAAAGCTTGAGTGGCTCGATTGAGCACGAAATCAAAGGACTGTTACTTGTAGACCAGAAACTTTCCGATCTCTTACGCGAAAGCTTGCACGGCTGGATACTAGCACTACCGCGACTGATGCAGTCCAAGGATGATCAAAATCGGCGTCGAATCATAAACCAGATATCGGTTTCCTTACGGCTCTTTGAACAAGATCCAATCATCTTAGATGAGCAGTTAGCCGACAGTCTGCGCGACGGTGTTTCTGCCGTCATTTCTGATGCAAAAGGTTTGGAGGAGTTGAATGAAAACACATACAATACCATCACCAATCACACCCTAGCTCTTAATTCCATGAAATCATTATCCTTTCCGTCCATCAGCTTGCAGTTCAAAGGCCAGGATGACATGATGGCAGAGTTCAAACTTTTAGTCCAAGAGATTGCAAAATCCAACTCAGCTCTTGCAGTAGTACAAGCACTTACGGGCTCCATCGATATGGGGACAGCTGAGATGCGCCTGGCTAGCTTCTGGTTGTCAATCAATCTAGTCAGGGATGCGGCTGCAATCAACCCATCAGTCGATGATTTCATGGATCTTGGAACGCCAAATCCCAGGGAAGAGCTGTTGGACCATTTGTACTCGCATTCCCTCTCTTTACTGAATCAGCAGGAGCCAGCTACAGAGACACCCTGGCATTTCTTCGCCTTGGCGCTCGAGACAGTAGCATTACAGGCTAAACAGTACAAGACTGACTTTCGACCCGAGCTGAGCGAGGTTCTCTATCCAATACTTCACTACCTGGGAAGTTCCAATACGGCTCTGCGCGAGCATGCCTTGACATGTCTGAACATTGTTGCAGATGAATCCGGGCATGCTAATGCAGGAGAGCTGGTTGTCAAAAACGTCGACTACATCGTCAACGCAGTCGGTCTGAAACTTGTTTATGGAGATGTCTCACCCCAAGCTCCGCAGGTCTTGCTCATGATGATGCGATTGTGCGGTCCATCTCTGCTGCCGTATCTCGATGATCTCGTTGACAGCATATTTGAAGCCTTGGAAAGATATCACGGATATCCCAAGCTTGCAGAACTGTTGTTCTCGGTGTTGAGAGGCATGACAGAGGAAGGCGTCAAAACGTCTCAACTTGCAATCACATCAGATAGCAATAGACGGCACGAGGGCAAGCAAAGCATGGAGTTCACAATGGCCGATGTCATGAAAACACTCAAGAAGCTAGAAGCTGACTTACAACGCCGGGAAGAGGAAGAGAAGAAAGCCTCAAAAGAGTCTTTCCCTCAGAAGCCTTGGAAAGAAGAAAAGGATCCAGAAGATGCCAACGGCAATCCCAGTGAAGAGGATGAACATCCACCACCCCAGACAGAAGAGCCTCCGCCACCAGCACCTCACACCTTCAACGTTCTTCTCAAGATCTCCGAGTTGACACAACACTACTTGACGACTACCTCTCCTTCACTACGCAACTCTTTGCTATCCCTCCTCCAAACCACTATGCCTGCGCTTGCCAAACATGAAAACTCATTTTTACCACTCATTAACACCCTATGGCCTGTACTACTGCCTCGACTTCAAGATCCCGAGGCATACATTGTATCAAGTACTCTCGATACCATAGTGCTTATATGCGAACACGCAGGGAATTTCATGAGGACAAGAATCGATGACGCATGGCATCTTATACAAAAGGTGCATAAACGTACCAACACGCAAAGTGGCACCAGCAAAAGCAGTAACAAAAACATACAAGCAGTGCGCACTAGCAGAATAGAGACCGAGATGATGAGTCTTTCAATATCCGTAAATCCCACTACCAAGCTATCACGACCAGAAGCGTACATTGATACACCCTCACGCATGATCTGGAATAGCCTGGTCAAGTTGCTGTGTGCCATCGTTGAATACGTCACCGTCCGAGCTGAGCGGTTCGAAGAGATACTGGATATGCTAGACCCGGTTCTAGAAAGTAAGAACGTACGCCAAGCACTTGAATGCAGCAACGCCGATGCTGTTTGGTTACGGCTTTACAAAAAGAGTCGACGAGATGAAAGCGGCAAACAATCTCTTACTCCTATTTCTAGCACTGGTGCTGCGGCTCAGACAAAAATGATTTTTGGCAAAGTACCGGTTGGGAAACCACAATGGCAATTTGTGCGGATTTAAAACATGTACTGAGTGAGGGCAAATATATATTCCAAGCTTCCGAGGACCGATTCGTAACTATTCACGACCCACTATTAAGTCAATTGCGAATGCTGAGAGAATACGATGGAATTTGCCGGATCCAGTGTTCAGCCTTTATATAACATCATACTCCTGAGGATCGAGGTGTTCCGTACCATTATCTTCTTTGGTCACCAACAAGCAACCCTACAAGAGCAACATCTGCAACTAATGAGTAAAGAGCAATTTAAATTGTCAGATCTACGTACATTTGGAGAAGTATATCTCATGCCTCCTTCTCCCTCCTTTCCCCGTCCATCCCATCTATGTCCCGCCTCGTACTTCATTGCCACGTCCAAGACCTGTGTCCTGTCGATTTCTCTTCTGCAAGTTTAGTGTGTAACCAGTCATCTACAAACACCTCTTTTTTTCTTTAAAAAAAATAAAAAACGTCATCGATAATGTTACATACACCAGGTTGTGAATGCTGGCTCCACTTATGGGAAGTCCTGATCCGCAATCGCCAACCTAGGCTTAAACAAGCCGTATGCGAGTCCCCAAGCCTTTCCAGTAACCTGATCACCTCAGATCTTCAATATAAACTACATACATTCAAAAAATGTCTTTCCTTGCACACCCATTCCAAATCCTTTCCAATCTCCACCTTGAAAATCTGGTGAAGCCGCATGTCTGAGTAGAATCACCAGACTGAGAGGACGATGGTGAAAATAGTCAAGATGTTGAATGGGCTCTGTAGCTAGCTAGCATAAGCGTGGACCGGGTGCAAACAGCAAGGTACGAAGCATGTGCGCGCGGGGTCAAAGAGGGTTTGCACGAATGCAGGAGGGTTGCCAAAAGACAGGTGTGTGTATTCAAAATTCTTATTCTTCTTGCCTATCTACGTGCGTACAAGGTTCTCTTCTTATGCTCTCTGCTGTGTGCGGGGTAGAGCTTCCGAGCCATCCCATCACTGTAACATTATCACTTATACGGACACAAGGTCTGATTATTGTGTATGACTAGGAATATTCTGTATCTTCACGGCGCTGAGTGGAAATGCTGGAAAGTTATGGAGAGCACAGAAGAACATTCTGGAGAAATAGATAAATCATGGGATATGGAATAATCGTACTCTTTTTTTTTTGAGATGAATGAGAGGTATCTAATGTTTGTCTAGGTGATAAGGGGCTTGAGAGGTTAGGATTAACGCTCATGACTGTTCACGACTATATTGCTTGACTCGTAGCAGGCATCGAGATCAGGTACATTCAGCAAAGAATTTGCTAGTATGAAGTCGATTACATGTATTTTTTTCAATAATAGCTCGACATATCTGCCGGGGCTGTTAGCAAAATTACTAGATGACAATTATGATTTCCTGTGTTCAAAGCTCTACCGTATATGAAATAGGCTTCAATGACAGCGCATCTGGACCCGGTTATTATTATTCCATTATAGTCTATGTAGCTCGTGGCCATGTAAGACTTTGACCGGAGGCCGTTCTATGGGGTATTTATTTACAATTTTGGGGTTTGTGGTGTATACTGTAGCTGTGGTGCTTCGGCCTTTATCTAGTTAAGCTATTACTAGCTTTCTAGATGCCTGGTGCTGAGGAGCAGTTAGGTAATAGGGAAAGATGTAGGGTAGCTAGGCTGCCTTCCAGCGAGCTCTCTTTCTGGACCCGATTATTAGATTTGTGTAGTCAAGGTCATTCGATTTTGTGCAGTTTGTATATAAAGATTCAAAGCCACACCACACTCCCATCATCAACTGATCTTACAATCTGCCGATCCTATATTTCCTCTACTCTAGTCTCTTCAACTTAGACTCTTCATACATGGTATCGATCGATTGCCAATGAGGTGTTTTAAGCAGTCCGAAGTCCCGCCGACCAAACACTATTCAGCGGGTCCACTCACACAACACACGGCTACAACCGTACGGCGGGGAGCTTATTTGAGGAAGAGTTTAGAATGTCTGACAGAGTATCAGATTGCGTTATATAGCTGCGTTGGTTGTAGCGCAACTGCCAAATATAGTACTGCTTGTCGCAGCCTCCCAAACGTTGAGTACCAGGCGGGGCTGGGAGTTGGAATATAAATAAGCAGAGTAAAAGAAACTGGTGCCTCTCTATTAATGAATAATATTTCGGCGCGTAAGCACCTCCGAGTCAGCCAAACGTCCGGCGATATGTACATGCAGTTTGATATGCATATGTAGACGTTATCTTAATTGGGATAAGCGCACCTGGTTCTATATTACAGATGTCCTAACGCCTATTTTGAGTCTGGTGAGTGAGTATCTTAATGTATCTGAGCAAATTTTCTGAGTATTTGAGGCATTTGAAAATGTGCGACACGAGCGATCACACCTTTAACTGCGTTCGTACACGCTTGGTCTAAGATGGTAAGATGACAGATCAATATGTGGGGCTACAGTGACCTGCAAGAGAGCAAGCGAATGCTACTGCAATCGCAAGGCAGCCTGATGCGAGAAGATATAGAATTTACGTAAATCACATAAAGCTAGGTGGTGTTTATGCTAAGGCTATGTTGCCACAGGAGGTGAGGCTATTCGGAACAACGTCGGCCCCACAGAGGTTCGAGCTTCAACATGGGCGCGTCCAACCATCAGCCCCAGAGACCAACAACCCCATATCCTCCAAACACTCAACCCACCCGCAACACAGCACGTCAAGCTATTTGGATCACCTTGCGACTTTTTGGAATCACATCTCAAACACTGCAAAGAAGAGCGCAAAGATGCCACAACCGCGTAAGGCGCGTCGCATGTCGCTCAAGTAGACCATTTGTACTAAACAGCCACGTTAGCATCCCGCGCAATCGCCTCCAAAGACCTGCCGCCATCTGTCGAAACCGCTTACTACCGCAAATGCATCGATCTGCGCCGCCGGATAACCGACATCGAAGACAACAACGATGGCACGCGCTTGCGCATAACCCGCCTGAATCGGGGAATCCAAAAGATGCGCCTCGAGCGCGCTTTTCTCCTCGAACAACTCAACAAGCACATGGAGTACAACGTCGACGACAGCGATCGGAGTAGCAGCCCACCGCCCACCCCAACAGACAAGCCGCTGCGTAGTAAGCGGAGTCACAACAGGAAGGGCACCCCACCCCTTAGCGGCGCCGGTGGCGCGAGCAGTACCGCAGGCGGCGAGGGCGAGAGACTGGGCCCCGAAGGAAGGATAGGAGCCATAGGCCATATATCGCATGGCGTAAACCCCGTTAGCAGCGCGCAAAGCACCCCAGACCCAGGACGGTCGCAGAGCAACTACTTTGGCACCATTGGAGCCGGCGCTGTCACCACGGCTGCGAGTCCCCCAACCAGCATTGTCAATGGTGCGCCACCGCCATCGCTGCCTCCCCTACAACCTCTCCCGTCGCTACAGCCTCAGCAACCAGCGCAGTCTCAGCCTCAGCCTCAGCGCCAGTACTTTGATCCTGCGTATGACGAGCAACGTCCTGCGCCTGCGGCTAATGACGAAGAAGGCGGTCGGCAACGCGCTCTCTCTGGCGCTGCGCAGCAGCCTCCTGCAGCTACTACGTCCGAGTCTGCTGCTGCTCCACCGCAGAATGGGGACACTGAGATGACGGACGCGAGCTTCACGGCTGTGAACCGGTAGGATGATTCCAACGCATCAAGCAAGGGACAGTAATAGCAACACGACAGGTGGTATCAAGTCAAGGCGTTTACAAGGTTTGTTTTGAGGAGTATTTTGCTGGAAACGCTATCATCCTTTTTTTTTAAAACCATGGGTTTTGCTGGAGGGCCACCATGTATACTGGTCTTACTGAGCATCTCGGAGTGTATTAGTAGCAAAAAAGGGCATTCTTGTTTGTCCGTTGTATGGTTGCCGAGCGCCTAGCATTCCTGTTTCGATCACATAGATTCAAATTTGGTCATTGTTACTGCTGATCTCGCGTGGATTCTGATTACAAGCCTGCATCGTCTGGTCAGGATGCTGAATGAACTATCACACTTAGAGTGTCACGGCTAGTTATCGCTACATCCTACAGCATTCCTTTGGTCTCCTTCCCGCTACTTTATCTTCTTCACGACAGACGTGTCCTTGATTCTGGGCTTTTCATGCACCCCGAATAATCCAAGCCTGGAAATATTGATACAAATCAAACCATCGAATATCCTTTGGAGCCAATACAATCTGTCACTACATGCAAAGAAGTAAACACGACTGTTCCCTATTCGCTGTCCTTGTAGTGAACACCGGTTGCAAGCTCGCATGGATCAGGTGCGTATCCAATGTTACAGTGCACCCAGTCCTCGTCGTCCGTAACTTCACACCTGAAGCTGAGCGCGTGGTAGATGTTGGCAAAGCGAAATTCAGTGTACTCATGCTAGAATAACACAGTAAGTGTTTTGCAACTGCATAAAGGTAGGCAGCAACTCACACCGCTGGCATTCTTCCCATGCTTGATGCAGTCAACCTCGCGCTTGTTGACCTGGCTCTTTCCTTTGGCAAGTACCATGAGCCGCGTGTCGGTGTAGTCTACTTTTTCAATAGCTCGGACACAACGAGTAATGCCTTTATCGATGCAGCCCTGGATGACATCGTTGTTGGAGTTTGGACCCTCAGCCAGCTCAACGAACACCACAGCCGATTTCTTATCTCTAAAGACCTCTATTCCATTTACAGTATCCGCGTGATACTTCTTACAGCTATCCGCTGTGAGGAACTTGACAAGAGCGTTGAAGGAGCCGGGCTCTGGCATAGAGATGGACTCGAGCTTTCCACCCCACACTAGAGCCTGAAGCTGATTGATACTGGTGGCAGCCGAGACGCCCTTGAGAATACATGTACGAGGAGCTGCAGCTATTCCTTGTTAGCGCTGGTTATATGAAATATTGCACAGTTGACTCACAAGAATCACGCTTCTCTTGCGTTGGCCATGTTTTCATGCTGTCGACTGGATCCTCAAGCACTAGCTTGCTTCCTAGCATATCTGGAATAATGGTCAACTCTGCCTCGGGAAGGATGTCAAGTAGAGCCTTGACTAGTCCGGTAACGTCATCAAGCATCTCCAACGATATGTGGTTCTCTTCTACAAGTACTGCGCAAAGTTTGAGAAAATCGCCGTTGACATCATCCAGTATCTGCTTAATGAAAGCAACCGTGCACTCCTTTCGGCCTTTGCGTAAGATCTTGTTGAGGTAATTGGTCACCGCGAACGCAAACCTTGCTTTGATAGCCTCATTTTCTTTCGATTCTATGCTCTTAACTGGTGTGTACGTGCCGCGCATCCTCTGAGAGACGACCTTGATTAGCTGTGGCGTACCCTCCTTGGTATCTGGAAGAGCATCCACATACGCGCTAGCTCTGCGCATATACTCATTCTCGAGCTCCGCTTGAGTAACGCTTGCGGGTTGTGCCGTTGCCTGTTTGACAACTGTTTCCATGGGCGCTGATGGGTTCATCAGACTAGTCTTTGTAATGCTTGGAAGGTTCTCAACTGGTGACACATTTTTGTAATTCTCGAGTCCCACGTTGCTGCTTGTGACGGGAGCAGAAAGCTCAGAGTTCTTGCTGATCAGACAGGCAAAAAGAGCATCAATCAATACGGATGTATCATCGGACTTAGGATCCTCCTGGGATGGGCCTGCCTTTGCGTTGGACGTTGGCGGTACACTAACAGACCTGCGGTTGCAAGAATTAGTGGTGAGATTCTGAGTCACAATAACGGCGGAGCACTCACGACTCAGCCACTAAAGGCTCCAGCTTATCCAACGTAGAAGCAAGGGGGATCATCGGCAGTGGGATGGACGCTACAGATGGAGCAGAAGTAGGAAGCAGATGGCTAGCGGCTCCTACAATCTTGACGGCACTCTTCTTGAGTTTCAAGGCACCCGGATTTGCAACGGGCTGAACAGCGGGTGTGTTGGGTGTCATCGAGGGGGCAACACTCTGCGACATGGCACCTTTTGAAGCAGTTGGTGGCGGGTCTGCCCATTGCGAGCGGTGCATAGCTGTAGGCGAACGAGATACCAGAGGTGAGTTTGTTTGTTGACGGCAACCCACACGTAATGGTGACAGCAGAAGAGATGGAAGTGATGAAGTTGAGCAGCGCTCCATAGAAGATGATGGATCACTGTGAGCGGCACTCGTCATATGCGTGTGGAGTTTTGTTTTGATGTTGCTGTATGGGGGTAATGTGGCTAGGTGGAACAAGTAGTGAGCAAGATTATATGGTAGGTGAGAGGGCGTGTGAACTAAATATTACTGCATCGATCGATAGGAAAGTTTTCGATACCGTGGATGCATGCCTCTGGGCAAGCCTGATAGTGCTTATCATTACTGATGCGTGCCAAACGAGACTGAGTGTTATTTGGCTGAGACCGATGGAACTGCATTGGCACAGGCTTTTGGCAGTTGAGGTGACAGCAACATGGTGATGTCTAAAGCAAACAGGGAACAGGGCAGTCACATCGCAGTTGCCACTTGCTGTGCGTGACAACATGCAGAGTTGGCTCATAGCGAAATGGAAATGCTCGCATGACCTGGACAGCCCCGGTTCTGAGAACAACAAACGTAAATTGTAAGTCGTGGGAAAGAGAGACCATGTCAAAGAGAAACAGGACATATGTCTGCGATAAAATGAGCTGCGTATTCGTTCGCTGAAGTTTGAACCTACTACCCAAAATCTCAGCTTGTTTCCCTTGAGTGTACTTCACTAGTAACGACGGTGTTCTCGACGGCATAACACAGCAGCGATATTATCTACAAAAAGGACTGCATATTCAGTTGACGTAGGACTCGCTCATAGGAGTATCTATATAGACTAGTCTGTTAATATACAAGGCTAGGAGAACATGCAGTGAATCTCGACATGCTGCAGCAGCACAAACACTCCAAAGATGTGTTGTTAGATCTGCGGTAGAGGATCATATAAAAGGTATCCAGACACGCGTCCGCATCTTGTATTCCCTATAATCATCGCTAAAGAATTCTAACAGATGCTTCTCTTCATCTAGTATGCATTAGAACAAGTACAAGGTTTCTGGGCCGCAGAGAGTGAGACTTACGGAAAATGCGTCTCTTGAAAAATGACCAAAGAACAGCAGTATATGCCAGGAAGCAAAAAGTATTTCCCAGCATGATCTGCGTCCCGATGCCCCACCAAAAGAAGCCAAAGTACGAGGGGTGTCGGAAGTAGTAATATAGCCCATGTGTCACCAGTTCATGGCCATCGTTCTTGCTTGACTGTACCATGTGGTTGAAATTAGTGCCAGCTTGTATCATTGCAATGCTGCGGACAGTCTGTCCAACCGCAATCATAATGATACCGACTGCGATGACCCATGGTGGGTGGATATGGAATTGGTAGCCGGGGAAAAAGTAGGATGTGACGAATGTCTCGATAAAGGCCATGGTATGAGCGATGCGGTACTGGTCACCGTTACTGAGAAGAAACGATGCAACTTTGGCAACTGGGGTGTTGTGTGCGGCTGTCGTATAGAACTCGAGGAAGTGGAAGAGAGCAAGTGTGCTAAGGAACAGGCACGGTCGCCATAGATGGCTGCCGTGATATGCGAGAAGCGCAGCCCCAGCAAGTCCAAGCACAAGAGCGCAGCCTAAGCAAAAGGCACGCACAGCAATGCCTGATAGTGAGCGCTTGCCGTGGGGGTAGAAATCTGGGGAGATGGTGTTTGGGTTCCTTGGCTGAGTGGTGGGAACTTCGTTCGGGGGCTGCCTGTCTCCTGTTCCAGGAGCCCATGGTCCATGTCCATTCCCTGGATCTTCAGGTAGCGAGATGTCGATACCCGAGGATGAGCCATTTAAAGCCATGATTGCTGCGGGTAGGGAAGCGAAGAGCGGTATGCGGAGACTTGAATGTGCGGTCGGGAAGAGGCAAACGGCAGTGTTCAGAACATGGCTTTATACAACGCTGAAGAAAAAATTGCACAGCTACCGGAAGGCTGGGCGGACTGCCGCAACGCAAGACAATAGCAAAGCGCAGAGGAATAAGAGAGGGTTGCCATTGTTCTTGATGTCGCGCCTCGCCAGTCGGCAGCCCACGAGATCCGCACGCTATTCTAATATCGGCCTAGCTTGTCAAGGACATCCCCGCAACCTCAGGCCCCGGCATCGTCGAGTCTGACAAGGTCTGTTCAAAAGCTAACAGTCGTGATTTTGTGCAACGTTACAATGGAGCTTTCAGAGAACAAGAAGCGAATGGCCAGGGGAGAGCTCTACCATGCATTCACGCCCGAACTTGTAGCTGAGCGAGCAAGATGCAAACACGCCTGCGCTAGGTACAACAAGGCTGGCGACGTGCCACGAAGGAAACTTACCGAGTTGTTCAGAGAGTATGTATGAGCCTTTGGTGCAACAAGTTTCTTTTTCACATTTTCGTCAGTGTCATCCAGGACAAGACACCTCTACCGCCACAAACATCATCAGCAGAAGACGACGACAAGCTTTTCGAAAATGACCCGTGGATCGAGCCACCATTGGCAATGGACTACGGCTACAACGTTCGTCTTGGTGAAAACGTCTTCATCAACTTCAATTCCATTTTCTTGGATACCTGTCTCATCACTGTCGGCTCTCGTACGCTTGTAGGCCCAAATGTCAGCTTTTATTCCGGCACGCATCCTCTTGACCCGGCCGTTCGCAACGGCACTCAGGGTCCAGAGCTCGGCAAGGAAATTCATGTTGGAGAAGACTGTTGGATTGGAGGGAATGTGTGCATACTACCAGGAGTCACTATTGGGAAAGGCAGCGTCGTTGGCGCCGGGAGTGTCGTTACAAAGAATATTCCCGACTTTACAGTGGTTGCGGGGAATCCTGCCAGGTTTATTCGCAAGATTGAGACTAGCATGGATCCCGTACAGAACAAGACACCATAGATTTCATACAATTCAAGAGGTGTGGTGCATGGCTATGCCAAAGCTGAATACAAACTATGCTCATCAACTCATCAACAGTCTTTTGGTGAGGCCCGGTTTGCGAGAAAGGCTCATTATCTCGGCCCAAACGTATCATTGTCCTATCCCATTGTCCTATGCTACATCCGAAACGAATTGTATAAGCATTGTAGGGGTTCTATGGAGGGACCGCTTCATAACTAACGGATGATCTTGACGTTTTATCATCACTGCATAAAGTATTTGTGTTGTATCACGTGCCGTTCCGCTCTAGCGCGTATCAAAGTGTACTTGGGGATTCTGTTCTGACGCCAAGCAGCCTCAAGCCAACTAACTTTGTCACCGCCTCGTACTCGACTAGTACACGATGAAGGCAATATTTGGAAAATCAGATCCTACCGGTGTTGTTTATGCACTAAAGCGTGTCGATGATATGTTGTTATACAACTTACAAATGATCACCTCTGCAAATAGTAACCTCAAGTAGCCATGCAAAGAAACACGATAAGCATCTGGAAAGCTGTGGCACGCTTGTGTCGATCCAGACGTAATGTGGGGTCACTCAGGACAAGGTTTCGACACAAAATCCGGTGATCTCCCGCCATCGCGTGAAGGTTAGTGCGCCAAGGCCTACGAAACCTTTTCCCAGACGGCGCCAAAACTGCAACGTCGGCATGCCAAACATTAGTGACTAATTCCGTGTTCGGACACAGCATAGTAGCCTTGGCAAACAGACCGGAATGCAACACGATTCAGGACAACCGGTGCTCGTTTGGTTTGCGTCTAGACCCTGGGGAACCTTAGCGCACCAAACTGCAGCATGCTTCGAAACTGCAGCATTAAGCACTCTGCCAACTCTCCGGCACCTCTGCGGAAACTTGGCCTCTGCCTTGTTCCATCTCCAGACTACGGCGATGCAGCCACCTTTGAGTTTCGTGATACCCTTTACAGAAGGTCGGTCTGAGCAAGTATAAATACCGCGTGTCCCACCACCCAAAGAATCATTATCGGACAGGTTCCTCAATCACTAACAGGCTAATATCTTTTATTTCGTCTTCCAGCATCTCTCACTTTCTTATTACAACTTCTATATAATCATATTCCATCAATTTCGATAAATTTTAACAACCGCCATCATGCAGTACATTCTCGTTGCCTCTCTCCTCACCTCTGCTGTCTACGCTGCTCCCTACGCTCAGGTCCAGCAGCAAAACCCCAACGCCCAGCCGGCAACCACTCCCAACAACCCCACCGGTCAGGGTGCTGGTATCGCGAACGGTCAAACCCCTACCGCCAGCGATCTCGCAACTGCCGTCTCCAACTGGATGGCCGATACCTCCATGGTCTCCAACTTCCTTAACAACGGTGCCAGCATCCAGAACAACGTCCAGTTCAAGCAGGCCGCTACCGTTGCCTACAACGCCGAGGTTGACGAGCTCAACCAAAAGGCCGTCATCGACGCTGCTAACAGCGCGGACCCCAACGTCATTGCTGCCAACAGCACTCTCGCAACTGGCGGTGCTTTCCAGGATGTCGTCGACAAGCTCCAGCAAATGTCCATCCAGGGTATGGCTGCCGCCGGCAACATCGACCTGATCAACCAGAACCGCTGTGTCAACGTTCTCCCCAACATCGATGCCTACATGGCCTCCACCGGCTCTTCCAGCCAGGCTGTCCGCCCTACCGCGTGCAACCAGACTGGTGTCATCAACGGTGTTCAGGGAACTGGTCCTACCCAGCCTGGCCAGCCTGCAGGTAGCCCTGCGGCTGCTTTCGCTGCTGCCCAGGCTCTTGCTCAGGGAACTGGTAACGGTCAGGTTCAGAATGGTGCCACTCCTGGTGCTGCTGCTCCTGCTGGTACTGCTGGAACTGCTGGAGCTACCACTCCTCAGGGCCAGACCACTCCTCAGGGCCAGACCACTCCTCAGGGCCAGACCACTCCTCAGGGCCAGACCACTCCTCAGGGCCAGACCACTCCTCAGGGTCAGGCCCAGGGACAAGCTGCTCAGGGACAGGCCGCTCAAGGACAAGCTGCTCAGGGACAGGCCGCTCAAGGACAAGCTGCTCAGGGACAGGCCGCTCAAGGACAAGCTGCTCAGGGACAGGCCGCTCAAGGACAGGCCGCTCAAGGACAGGCCGCTCAAGGACAGGCCGCTCAAGGACAAGCTGCTCAGGGCCAGGCTGGCAACGGCGCCGCCGCCGGTGGCCGCCAGGGCGGTAACTAAGAAGTCCAGCCCAACAACAGGCTCGAGTAGGAGAGGGGCATGGAACATCCAAGATGGAAACAAACAAAAGGCAGAGTCCAACCGTGTTGTGCAGGTTCACGATCACGTTTTCGCTCTCCTTTAGTATGTAAATAAGCTTTGTTTTTTCTTGTTTTTACTAGGGGATGTAATGGCTGGTGGCGAGTGGAGTATGTATATGTCTATAGCTCTGTAGTTATTGTCAGTTGTGAGATGCTGGACAATGGCGAATATAAAAGGTATTAGCCTGTTTAACTTTACTTTACTTTGCTGGTGCTACTGATGTGGTTGTGTGAAGTCTTTCTTTTCTTTTAACTCTAACGTGGTTCACAAGCGAGTGGCCACCTCCCCACCAGCGCGTCGACATCGACACCTTATTACGCACTTTTATCACAGTCAATAAAATATCACGATATACCAAATTAATTATCAGAATCGCTACTATCACTTGCACTATCTATCTCAACTGCACAGGTACGAGCTTTATGTCCAGTCTGCTTGCAACGCCCGCACCGCCTCTCTGTTAAGAGTAGGATCTTGAGTGGAAGTAATATAAGACTTCTGGTGTCAAGACTCTTGGGTTGGTTTTCGCGGATGAAGTGACAGGGTGGTATGAACAGTGTTTCTGCAAGTAACTCGTATATTGTACTTGTACTCGTAACTTAAGTTGAACACATCGAGCCCTAAGGGTTCGATGCCTATTACTATATACTTTTGATGCTCGTAACCCTCGGTCAGAGGAGCCCGAGTATTCCTCGGTGGCTTATGTGCGAGGACTATTCCTCGGTGGCTTATGTACGAGGAGTCTGCCAAGACCTTTCCTCGGGCATGCGTCACCGAGGAGGTCACGTGATACGTGCCCCCGCGTTACATATGGCTGGGTCGACTGGTCGTCGATGCTTCTTAACTTAACCGCCGTGCCTCCTCCCTTCAGGTTCGTAACACTCTCTCCTCGCACCCTCTTCGACGCACTCTCACCATCACCACAACTACTACCCGCCTATTCAGCTAATACTTCTTGTACCTCGCCTACAGTAAGAGTCTGTTCTTTTCGTGTGTATCGACGCTTGCGGCCCTTACGCTTGTTTGATTCGTCTAGAGCCTCTTGAAGAGTAGCCGGCGACCCGAAGCGCCCACGCCTTGGATCACAGTAACCCACTCACGGTTACCTGGCTGTATCCGCTTCTTTTTGCCATATCCTTCTGGGCCTGTGACAACCAACTGTGATAAAATCTTGCCCATCACAAAGCCAATTTTGTTAAAATTGTAGATATCGTCGTCCACAATACCCCACTTCTGCTTTGTCGCCTCGACTAAGTCGAACCAGCGCTAGATAGCTGCTGAGTCCTCGCAGGTAGCTCGCTGGTGATCACAAGGACGGGTCTAGTGCGTACGGAGCTCAGGAGTTCGCTTGACAAAGTTGTCAACCCAGTTCTTGCCAGTAGGGTTGCTCTCCCGCTCATGCAACAGTTTATCAGCCATTGCTCGAACGTCAGCCTTTGTAGGCGCAAATCCTCGCGCAGACTCCTCAAGAATACACTTAACTATAGCCTCCTCTTCTAGCTTATTCAGACACTTTGAGTTCGCTTCGCAGTCGCGCTGGGGGCGCGTTCCAGCGCGTCGCCGTCGAATTGTTGTTCGGGGGACGCTATATATCTCTGCAGCACGTTTTACACTTTGAACACGTTTGGATTTAACATCAAAGAGAGCAAGTTGAATATCTAATTCGTTAGAAATAAATCGGGCACTGCGTGGTTGAGACATGTCGCGTTGTAGTGTTGACATTAGGGCGCTGGTAGGGAGGTGGCCACTTGCTTGGGGTGGCCGCTTGCTCGTGAACCACGTTACTAAGAATGAGAATTTAATGGGCAAGGGATGGAAGCGAAGAAGTATCTAATTTTTGGGTTCCAAATAAGTAACAAAGTTCCTGCTGTTGAAGAAGAATACCAGAAGTGATTCTTCTTAGCCACATGACGGTAAGCACATACATTATAATACAATACACGCAACTATAACCCCTCTGGCCTGAGGTTTGGCTTTCCTTCGCCTTGGTTCAGAGTATCCTAGCAGTTGGGTTTGGTAGAGTGGCCTGATAACTATTTTAGCCGGATACCTGATCCCGCACGACGCCCAAGTATATTTCACCATAGCCAATCCATCTACCGGAATGCTAGGCGTTTCTGCTGAATGGTATGAACTGCCTGAAATGGTCCGATTGAGTATCTACTGCCTGTCACAAGATGCTAGGAGCACGAATCCAAAAGCTTTGGGAAGCGTTGGTGAATTGCTACGTACACTATCTGTGAAGACTCAAGACGTTGCGTAAGG